>JAWDGP010002431.1:245000-377500 GCA_033675545.1 Elysia crispata | reverse complement strand
AAACTGAGATCATTGTTGCTCTTACGCAGAGAAGTCAGAATCCATTTTTACATAGCATTCTGGGATAATTATGTTGAAGTGAACTAACAGCAAATGCTTTTCTCCGCCTGTTTCCATCTATCTGTCTCTCTTTCTCTTTTTGTCTACCTCTGTCTCTCTCTGTCTCTCTTTGTTTCTCTCTTTTTCTGACCTCTATCTCTTTCTGGGAATGCTTTCTCTCTCTGTCTCTAAATCCTTCCAATCTTTTCTCTTCCCGTATTCCTCTCTCCCTCTCTCTCTGTTCAGTATCTATCGACTTTCTCCCTCTCTTATTCTCATTCTCTCCCTTTCTCCCCTTTCTCTCTCTCTCTCTCTCTCTCACTCTCTTTCTCTATCTCTCTCTCTTTCTTTCACTGCCTCACCACTCAGCTGCCGGACCAGGTGCAAAGAAACTAGATCTACTCGTTAATTTATACCTTGAGCCATACAGAGGTCACTCAAAATTAGTACCTTAAGCCTCCTCTCGCGATAAAGAACTCCCAGTATGCTGTGGCCAATTGAGGCACGAGCGGAGGCCCAATTGGAACAATATTTTGAAACATCTAGGGCCCTTTGCCGTGCTTTAATACAACACTTAATGCCACCGCGGCTTTGTTTGCAGGATATTCGGGGCACTTTTGTCTCACCGAAGACACGATCAAAGTTTTCTTCAATACCTTTTCATCGAGTCTGAGATTAGGTTTAGGGCCATGCGTGGCACAAAGGATTTATAACAGCTGCATTTTTTATGCGCTGTGTGGGCAATTAAGTGGACTGCAGAGCTTTTGGAGAGAAAGGGTTCAAAGTATTTAGTCCAAACAACGAGCTGGAAACAGCTACAAGTAACTATATTTTCCGTTTTTTCTTTTCGTTCATTTAGTGCAAGATCAGAGAGAGCACAATCTGCAATGATTTATGTCTTTCATGGGCTTCAGTTCATACTTACACACGAACCGTGGAACACTCCCACACGAAGTTTTTATTTATTTTTTTTTATATTACATAAACGGTGCAAATACATCGCTAAATGGAATAATTGTTGAGTGTGACGTGAGCTATTTAGAACTCAAAAGGTTATTGGTGAAGCCTTAAAATTTTTCTTTTCTTCCACCTTCTTTCCCCTTCTTCTTTGCATAGTTTTTCTCCTTATCATTCTCCCCAATCCTTTTCCTCCTCCTTCTTCTTGTTTCTTCTTCTTCTTCACCTTATAGTGAAAGGGATTTATTAAACATTAAAGAAACAAAATCTCATTCGTCTGTCTTGTGTAATATTCTGTGAAGGTTTTCATCTCACTGGTTTTCCCCATTCCCTCTCCTCCCCCCTTTCCTCCCTCCCTTTCTCTCTCTCTCTCTCTCTCTCTCTCTCTCTCTCTCTCTCTCTCTCTCTCTCTCTCTCTCTCTCTCTCTCTCTCTCTCTCTCTCTCTCTCTTCTCCCCCCCCCTGCCTAATCTTTTTCTTTCCTTCTCTCCATTTCTCAACCTTTCTCTTTCTCTCGTTCAACATCATCCTTTCACTGCCTCTTTGTATTAATAGAGCTAATTAAAATATCATCCAAATTCTTGTCTCTATACCGTAATCTCTAGATCAAGAATTATTTGTGCGAAAACTTTTTTTTTTCTTTTTTTTTTCCCTTTCTTTTCTAATAATCTCTATGAAATCTAGACCTTGATAGTTTTTTAAATCTTTTCTGCAAACTTTCACTGCGGCCAGCCCTTAGCCCATAGCCTTTTTTTAAGGTTGAAAAAGGACCTTTATTTTTTTTTTAGCAAAGCTCTGCTTTTATTAAAACATTTTTTTAACTGGGATCCTGGTCGAAATAAAGAAAAGTAACTCTTTGCCACCCTTTCAATCTCTGATTTTCTTTCGGGTGAAATAGAGTTTCGAGTGATTTTATTCAAGGACGAGGAAAGAATTCACAAGGTGAGAGTATGATGAATGGTGTCAGTTCTAAATCCCCCATGCTTCATTGCTAATCTCATTGCTCTGAGTTTATTGGAGACATTTTCAGTTGTGCCCACCTGGATTGAACTGGGGGAAAAAAACAATAAAAAATTTCATAAACGAAAAAAAAATGATAAAAAAAAGTTTGTAACTTTTTATTTTTTAGTTTTTTTTTGGTTTCGCTTCTTACTGCCTTCAAGAAGATTAATGCTATATTTTTAAATAATTTTTTTTCGAGCCATCTAAAACAGTAATTGGAAGAATAAAACTAATACATTTAATGTTCATTTCAGTTCAAGTGCTTGAATTCTCCAGTTTATCCTGTGTAACTTTTTCAATACTGCCTCCTGATTATCTAAGATATTATCTGCATGCTCACAATTCTTAGTTTTGTTTGTTGGTTTGTCTTTTTAGACCAATGTCTCTCTCTCTCTCTCTCTCTCTCTCTCTCTCTCTCTCTCTCTCTCTCTCTCTCTCTCTCTCTCTCTCTCTCTCTCTCTCTCTCTCTCTCTCTCTCTCTCTCTCTTAATCTCTCTGACTTTATCTCACTCTGTCTCCGCCTGATTTTTTTCTCTCTCTTCCCCAATAATATCCCTCTTTCTTTCTTTCTCTCGTCTTCGTTCTCTGTCTTCTTTCTAAACTTTTTTTTTCTTCCTCTCGCATGATGCTAATCTGGCCGCCCAAAAACAAAAATACTAAAATCTTGCTCTTGGTCTTCCATTACATCGCTTGGCACCTCTCTAATTAGTGTTCTTTATCATCTGTACAAACTCCAGTAAATGTTTTTTTGGCAAGTGTAAAGAAAGACACTCACAAGTTTTCTTTGAGCTTGGACTTTTCTTTAGATGTTTCTACCTGCCCTTTTTCTTTTATAATTAGCGTATTTCTACACCTTGAAGTGTTTGTAATGGAGAAGCTTGGATTAAAGAAAATAGTTGATATATTCAACTAGATTCTATCTCATCCTAAGACTGAAAAATCGGTTGAAACGCCACTTAACTAGGATTTTCTCGGAAAAACATTTCTAAGGAAACGCTTTTAGATGTCACGGCATTGCTGTATGGTCTCGATTGCTTAGCATCTTAACCCAGAAAGCTGCAAAAATAAAGTTATAAGACAGTTCTTAAAGCATCATTTTGGTAGGGTGATTTATATATTATGCGCCGCACGAGCAAAGTACTTAGGAATCGTGTCTGATTAATTAGACGTATATTGCTCTTTCTTCTATTTAAGGAAATATACTTACTTTCATTAACTTTAACTAATTTTGTTTCTGTTTCATTGAAAACAAACGAGCGGCAGCTGGAGTTTCAGGACTGACAAATCCCGATTGTCTGAGTGCGATAAACCCGAAACAACGGAACCAGTCTTTAGAACAGAAACTAATTACAGGTGTGGATAATAATTACAGTAATTCAGTATGACCGTGGCTCCCATTCGTCACCTACAGCACGCGCCTATTTCTCATCGTTTTTTTGTAAAAGTTGTTTATCAAAAGGCGCTCTTTCTGGGTGTATCTGCGGAGGCAAAAAGATCTTCACCTACACTTTTGACCTGAGTCCTATTAGACTAATTTTGATTGCAGAGATAGAGGTTGGTTCTGCCGGAGTCTGTGAAAGTTGAGTGTGAGACCGTGAGGCAACAAGGTATACGGGTAGCTCTAATTAACAACGGAGGATTATAATTGGAAAAGACTCCATGGTAACCAGCCTGTTGGAAAATTATGTTTTTCTTTGTTCTTTTTAAATTGAGAGGTTCTTTTGCTTTTCTGTTGAAGTAAAGAGGTTTAAAGAATATGACAAAAAGGAAAATGTTGATCCTTCATAATTATCTCCTCAAGCAGCTTTAAATGGTATCAGATCTGTTATTTCCTTCATTTTATAAGTTTCACTGTTTTGACGGTTCTGTCTCGCATGATACTGTTGCAGGTTGCGATAATGGTATTGGTGTGGTGGTGTTGTTTTTCAGTGTTGTAAATTGTATCTGTTCCTTTTATTCTCGTGTTTAAAATCGCTGTATTTTCTGATGAGCTACTTCAAAGCTATGGATGAAAGAACATTGACAGAATGAGTATCAAAATGAGATACAGGCCAAAAAAAATTGATTCAAATTTTGAATTTTTACATACCTCAGAGTCCGTCAAAAATGTTTTACTGCATGTTCTAGAATAATTTTCTCGTTGGATTGCAAATCTCTCAAGGCATTATAAGCTCCACAGCATCTATCCATATTTGTGGCTCAGAATATAAACAAGAGCCTCCTATTTGTATTTTGATTCTTATTGCTGTTTCCTTTAAAGGTTTTGATGCGAAACCTTTTTTTTTTTTAATTTTGTTTCCTTTTTGGTGGAAACCACGAAATTGCTGACCTTGACAGATAGTGTTAATAGAAAGAAATTTTGTGTCAAACAAATAATAGTAAAATCAGCAATGAGTCAAAGGTGATAAATTAGATGACTGTTGGAAACTGAGCATACCTTTAAGAGCATAGGCAAATTTTATATATATAAAAAAAGATAGATTGCAAGAGAAGAGATTGTATAATAGTTAAGAACATGTTGAAAGACTGTTAAATAATGATAAGAAACGAAATTCATGCTAGAGTAGGATGCAAAGTGATATATTATGATCTTTGAATAATTTAAGAAAGGAAAAAATGGTGATAAATTGTGGATTTCTCTTTTCTAAAGACATAGTTACTAGTCTCAGTCTTTAATCTTAAAACAGACTACGACACTTATTTTATCCATATCGAGATATAAATACGAATAAATATAGCGCGGTATTTAAAAAAAAACTTTTGAATTCTGAACAAGTAAAAATTTAAAAGGCAAGTAGAGGATTGTTTGTTTCAATATTAATTTTTTCATTCTTTTTGGCAGTTCATGATTATGCCTCTCAGCAGCTGCAATACTATTTTACTTGTTTTCTTATGTTTTGGGAACAATGTCTAACCAATCTAAAAGGGGAGATACCTACTTACAAAACCCCTTTCTATGCATAGCCATGAGACGTACATCCTTTTCGAGCAAATTATTCCCGAGGATTATACAGACTGAAGGTATTCTTATGTCTTGGGCTAAACCTTGCATGTCTAATTCCGTGGGATAGTTGGAGAAGAAAGATGGGCCATTTGATACGATTATAATGACCTTCAAGTGGACCACGTTTTCTTGATTGATTTACACGTCAGTCAGATAAACGAATGTGTCTCTTTCGGAAAATCTTTTCAATTGATTCAAAGGGACCTTTCCTAGGTATCTCGGAATGTGATTCTGCTTTGACTTAATTTTTTTTTTGTCCACCGGCCTGAAGCTGATGTTTATTATCACAAATTATAGGAGTTAGAGTTGCAATTCTTTGGTGGGCGTGTCCCAAGAGCTGTATCAAATTCTAAAGGGCCCACGACCCGATTTACTGTCTAAAGAACCGCTGCTCTAGACTAATCTTTCTCCGTTGCTGTAGCGTTAAAGGCCCTTTGTCCAGAAAATCTTCAAAGCATGTACAGTGTGTTCCCTCTTTTAAGAATAATAATGATCACCTTTTAAAATTTTCGAAAACCTTGGAGGATTTTAAAAAAATCGTAAGGATGAATCGTTTTCACAGCAGGCAACATACTGAGGTCAAGGATTAGAGCAAGACGTCAGATCATTAGAAATGATGTCCCAATTGGAGAGTCACTGAATTAGTTATCGCTGCTGGCATCAATAACTTTACTGTTACTGCTTTTAACATGCCGCAATTTTTCTTATCTTTCTTCATTGTGCGTCATAATACACCTGAAATATTTTCATAGATTACATTTTTTTAATGTATAAATATTTAGCTCATCTTTCCTTTAATAGTTAAACAGTTAGTGGTCAATCATCATGATAGAATAATATCTAATTCCAATGTGCGATATTCAGAGACCTGTATCTTTGGAACATAAAGATTATTAATTGCGTGGCAGATAATCTCTTCGTTCTTGCTTCCATGCCGAATTTAATTACTTACCATGTTGTGCAGTTATTTACCAATACAGAGCTCTTTGCTTTCTAAAACCCATTGGAAAAATTGGAATATTAAGTGCCGAACAACTATTGAAGCAAAAATAAGAAGTTATGGTACCGATTTTATTTCAATGAGGTTTAAAAGTAAGATTATTGCGTTCGGGACTGCATCAACCCCAACTCTTTAAAAAATATTGGACAAGGAAAAACAAAATTTGATAATATGTCACATTTAATAAAAAAAAAATAAATCAATAGAAATGAAATTTCGATGATTGAAATAAATCATATAACTCTTTAACTCTGTTCTCATTTAAGGGCTCAAGAATACGACTAATCTTGACCTAAATTGAACAAAGATAGTTTACACTGTTGCTAAAAAGGTCAAGCGTCTCGTATGAGACCACCCTGAACTCTGCAATGTGTGTCTTTCCGTCGCGAGTTCGAATCCAATCGTCAGTAACAATCATTTACAAGCATGGCTCTAACATTCAAATCTTTTGAAACCAATGCAACAACACTATAGAATAATCACTTATGTAGTTTTCGTTACTGTGGTATTAAGCACATAAAGGCATAGAATATGGCTGTGGTAAAAATCAATGGACAACTTGCCGAAATCCGGTCAAGAGACCCTGACTTGGAGAGGATATCAAAGTACTGAACGTCCAACCTTGAAAAGGGTAACGCAATAGACAACATAGTTTGCGGATTTTATAAGGGAGACAAGCGGGTGTTATGATAGTTATCATAGATTTTCTCTCTATTAGTCCGTCATACTGGCCATTTCTTGTATTTCTAAAAACTCACTATGAAAATGTACTATTCTGAATGTAAAACTTCTACAGTTTAAAAGTGATGGTGATATTGGGACTAGCATAAATCTATGACACTTTTCTAGACAAAACAGTCCTTATCATCGTGTATGTGTGATGGGCGGCTGCTCTTTACACTGCTTTGAAATCATGTCGTGCTTTGTTTAGACCGTCCAAAGCTTCGAAAGTATTTTTCTTCTCTCTTTTATGGGTTGGACCGTTAGACCCAGGGTCATATTTCTTCTTTTTAAGACCATACATTTCGTTCTGTCGCGCACTGACAGATAGGTCTTTAGTCGAATTACAGAAGTCATGAAAAGGTAGAAGAAGCCCACACAAAGCAGGCGGTGGTCTAATTTTTGAAAGCTTCCTCTTCACAATTCGTATCATCTAGTTTCTTTTCATTTTATTTAAACATGACCACCATTGGTGCTCCAGTAAACTCAAGATTAAAAACTTTAACTTTTAATGGCTGTCAAAGTAAATGCTTAGGCCTTTAGTGTTTTCATTAATTTATTCATTCAATATTCATCCCCTTTAACCCCACCCCCTTCATCTTTTTCGCTCTCCTTCAACCCTCATTTACTCTCTATCACCCTCTTTCTTTTCATAATTTTCTCCCTCTCTTTTCTTTCTTTCTTATTTCCACCTACCTACCCCTGCCCAGTAGCTTTCCTCTCCCGTTTTTTGTACCTACTGCTCTGCCTCCCTCCTTCTCTTTATTATTAAGTTAAATGTTTGAAAAATGTGTGCATATGAAATTTAAATCTTAATTAACTTTTGTGCTACTGCTAATAAACGTGTCTCTCTCTGTAGCTCTCTTTGTTGTTCATCTATTTGTTTGAACTTATCCATCTATCTTTTTATCTTTCTATCAATCTATCAACTGGTCTATCTATCCTTATAGATATTTCTTTCGTTCATACCTGCATGTATATTTAAATATTTACCTTTCTGTCTATTTATCTATCTAAATAAAAATGCCTGCCTCGTTCCCAACCTATCTTAGCCGTCCATTTTCCCTCAACCTTAAAGTTTCATGTACTTTAACGATAATCAATAATGTGGAAGCAACTAAAATCAGCTTAAATGAATGTTTCTTTATGCAAGTATTTATTTTCTTGACGTTTCTTTAAACAAGCATTCATTTTCTCTTGATGTTTCTTTGTACAAGCATTCATTTTTCTTGACATTTCTTTCATTCTTACAAGCCTTCATTTTTCTTGTGCGCGCGCACGAGTGCGTGTGTGCCTTTAATCTCATGTCAACAACAGGAATATTAAAAAAGACATTTAAAAGACATAGTCCAGACAGGAAAGAGTGCTAGGCTGTAAGTTAAAGCGTTTTTGTGCATAATTATGTATATGTGTATGCATTAATTTATCATCTCTTCGTACTTAAGCAAAAAGAGAGTCCTTGAAATAAATGAATAAAAGGGAAAGAACTATCATTCCACTTAATAATCTCAATTGTTTTCACGAAAAAGCTTCGTTTGACCAGTACATGTACAAATAATAGCGGACTCTAATTCTCAAGTTTTTAAAATGACCACTTGTATTCCCTTAACTATTAGATTTATTTTAGTAAAATAAATAAAAGAGCTTAAAACAACATAGTACCTTCTACTTTTAACTATTCTTTTTTTTTCGTAGGTCTACTCTTCATTGCACTATAATATGCTGAACCCTCTTTACAACAGCCTAAGGGTTACTGGATAAGGAATGTCATCTCTAGGCTGTGGTCGGGATGCACATTGCATAAACACATTGAGGCGAGATAGATAGCGACAAAGAGAGGCAGAGACTGAAAAAACAGGGAGATAGAGGAAGGACAGAATAGAGTGAGAGAATGAGAAAAAGGAAAGCAGAGACGCTGAGACATAGAGAGAGAGAGGGAGAGAGAGAGAGAGAGAGAGAGAGAGAGAGAGAGAGAGAGAGAGAGAGAGAGAGAGACAGACAGACAGACAGACAGACAGACAGACAGATAGAGACAGATAAACAGACAGACAGACAGAGATAGAGAGACAAAGAAATACAGGTAGTCGGAGGAGGACATTCCGGCCATTGACCGCAGGAAAGCGGACACTATCACTGTCCATGTTATGCTGGTGCTGTGATCCCCCATCACTGAGGACACTGGTGATAATGATGAGCCAGGTAAATCCCGCAGACAGTTTGATACCTGCTTGCCACGGTCGAAGGTGAGAGGAAGGATTTTCCAAAGTGCGCGCGGAAAATCCTGCTTTTACAGTTGGTTACAGTGCACACTACCTTTATTCCCCAACCGTTCATCCGGATCGTAAATTCACTACCTCAGTGATCCCCTTCGTTATTCTGAGACATTATTCTCTACGTAAAACAGAAATTTTATTTGAATTTCTAAAGAGGCAGCTTTTGCGAATCATAATATGCTTGCAAGTAAAGCAAAAGAGTTTTTTTTTTTCTGGGAAAGCACTGAACAAATAACAAATTCCATCCGTAGCACTATAAATTTGCAAATCCTCCTTCTTCTCCTCCTTCTTTTCCTCATCATTCCCATCTTCATCATCATCATCATCATCATCATCATCATCATCATCATCATCATCATCATCATCATCATCATCAACTTTATCAACTTTAACATTAAATTCATTCTTCTTCTTCTTCTTCTTCTTCTTCTTCTTCTTCTTCTTCTTCTTCTTCTTCTTCTTCTTCTTCTTCTTCTTCTTCTTCTTCTTCTTCTTCTTCTTCTTCTTCTTCTTCTTCTTCTTCTTCTTCTTCTTCTTCTTCTTCTTATTATTATTATTATTATTATTATTATTATTATTATTATTATTATTGTTCTTGTTGTTATAACTGTTATTTATGCTATTGTTGATGCTGCTGTTTTCTTTTTTGTGTTTATTTATAATCACGCTTTTTTAACAAAGGGACGTGTCGACGTCACAGACTGAGCCCGATTGCCAATGACTAATATTATTTGTCTCGAAAAAGTAAACATGAAATGAACGAGCGTGGCCTCACAAATTACTGCGATTGTGCGAAGATTTGAATCAAAATATAATTTTGTTTTTTATAGTTATTGAAAATTCACTAAAACTTTTAATATTTTGCTATAGATGGTTGCAAGAGCTTTCATTCACCCTTAGCTCGTTTTCCTTCAAACTTTTTTAGAATCTTTTAGATGAGGTTCTCGTGATACCTAGAATCATATTTTCAAATTTACACTCTTGTAATAATCATTGACTTTAATAGAATAGTATCTTTCACGCATTATATCAATGCTTACATTTCAACAAAAATAAATTAAATGCGATCACAGTCACTCAAAAAGAAAAAAGAAAAGTAACATTGCAAAATTTTACTTCTTTACTTTAATCCATCATAACAATATGAAGTCACTAACAAATTTGCTTCGACAACTTTAATATTTGTCATTTTGTAAAGCTTCCTGGTTTTCGTACACTTTTTATGCTTAGTCGCAGTCTTGGCGCTATGTTACAAACATATTTTGCAGACGCACCCCCGATCATTTCATTTCAAAACATATAAAAAATTTATTTATGCTTTAATTTCACATACTATCTCAGCCCACTTGAAGGCAAGGATATGCATAAAATGACGAATAAATCCAACTGTCACGACAATAGAGTGAAATCTGAAGCAATATGCTCACGATTTATGCGATTCGAATCGGAATCCTGCAATCCAAAACAGGTAAGTGCCAAAGATCTATTTACATATGGCAAGCATTTAACTTGCTTTTACATCGAAGGGGGAGCAATAAAGCGTCGTAACTTGCTGAGATGGATAATAAAGGAGCTGTGCACCGGGAAATCTGGCTCTTGATCTCGGCTTTGTGGGCTCGTTTGGCGCCGTATAAGGTATTGAGAGCTGTAGAGAACGGGAGAGAGATAGGCAGCTAGACAGACAGACAGTCAGACAGATAGAGAAAGAAAGAAAGAGACAACAGACAGACAGTCAGACAGAGAGAGGCAGGGGAGCGGGGGGAGGGGACGAACAGGCAGACAAAAAAAAGAAAGGAAAAAAGAATAAGAGAGAGAAAGACAAACAATGAGAGAGAGAGAGAGAGAGAGAGAGAGAGAGAGAGAGAGAGAGAGAGAGAGAGAGAGAGAGAGAGAGAAATATTCGGTTCAAGCGGGGACCAGTCGTACGGAAGATGAAAAAGACAAAGAGAGACAGAAGGCAAATTGAAATAATGAATATTTTTTAATGTATAATTATGATTGTCGCATGATGATGATGATGATGATGATGATGATTGTGGTGATGTTGGTGGTGCTTATGGTGAGAAAAATCAAAATCAAACAGCAAAAAGAATTAAAGAAAATTAAACTACAGCCCATCGGCGCAAGTCGAAAAGAAGCGACATGCACATGAGTCATGCCTCAAAATGCCAAATGTTCTTTTTTTCCGAAAAAAAAAGCTACTTGTAATATTAGACCCTCGTACATTGTTACTGTCACACAATCATTTAGATCTTGGTGCGATGCTGAGAAAGGTCACTTTAGAGCACGAACTATGATCTGCGCAATGTTTGAAAGCGATGATTTTCATCGTCAATGGGAATTCCCCGTTTATAATTAGTATCATTATCACTGCTCTATCTAAAGCATGGGCAACTCTGCAATAGATTGTTAAGATAATTTGGCCTATTTCACATAATTATCTCTTTTTTTATTTTTTTTGGTGACAGATTTAACACAGTTACTCGATATAGCTCTGGATGGGGATCTCTAGTACAGCTGGGCTGTTTAAAACAAGCCATCTTACAAATCTATGAAACCTCTAAGTAGGCTGTAAGATCCTGTACCCTGACTTTAGAGAATATTTTTAAAATGTGACTTTAAAAAAAATATCACGGCGTGTCCAGTATTTAGACCCAATGCTTTACAAAAATAGGTTTCATTATCAGAAATACTTTGCCAAAAGATTTTGTGTGCCTAAAGGATCACTCTTCCCTGACAAAGATCTTTAAAATGAAAACGTTGTGGATGGAGGATACAGACTGGAGGATAACTTGCAGAACTTTACATCTTTTGTTAATTACATTTTGATAGGTCCAGGAAAGGTGAAAAGGACTTAGGCCTAATCTAAGTCTTCTCTATTCTTGGTGCACCAAGGAACTATTAAAATCTTATCTCGAAAATAATGCTCCCCTCTCCTGTAAATAATAACACAATCTCGAGAGTGAACCCTAAAAAGTTGAAACATTTCTTTCAATTGTAAAGTTACTCTATTATCATATTTGTTTATACAAACAAATTCATATCCAATGGTTTTCTTTTTTTTTTTTTTCTTTTCCTAATATAGACTAGTTTTTCGATAGCGCCAGCCATAAATCCGTAGATAGTCTGGAGACAAAGCCTTACACCACTCTAAATCGGGAGATTTTTTTGTTCAAATTCTGGTTGAAGCCAGGCCGATCTTTTTTCCTCATTGCAAAAAGATGTAAATGGGTATCAGCATGATTATGGAGTGCTCACATTATTTATGCTTTAAATTAAATTTAGGGAACAGATAAAGAACCGGTTTTTTTTTGTTTGGTTTTTTTTGTTTTTTTGTTTTTTTGTTTTCTAACTCATTTTTGGCATGTCAAACATAAATTACCTTGACTACTTTAAGACCCGCTTTTTTAGCCTAACTTTTGCACTAAGTCTTCATTTCAAGCTGTTAACTTCTTTTGTGTTTTATCTAACAAATATTTCTAAATTATCTATCGCCCCGAACGTTACGTACGAATACATCAGTTTTCTAATCAAATGAGATAATTTTCTTACGTGTTCACAGTTTATTCACCTCCCACCTCTCATCTCTTGACATTGTGTTTGAAATTAAAAGATCTTTCGAAATACATTCACCTGTCATGTTTTAAGGCCCGTGATTTATAGGTTCGAACTTCATGTAGTTATCTTGGAATAAGATCTAATTCGGCACGGTTTGCTGCTTATCAATTCATTGTTATCGAACCTGTATTTAAAGCTTTTTCACATGTATCCAAGAATGGCCATCTGCGCATTGGCTACACAGGGTCTAATTTAAGAAAAATATCGGGCCTGGGTTGCATAATACCGTATGATAACACGTATGAAAAAAAGAGATTGATATTGTTTTCATCTCTGCATTTTCCAATAGGCGAGTCTATGGGGTTCAAAAGGGCCAAAAGTTGTATGCATGTGTGAGGTAGAAATGCGTCTCTGTTACCTGTGTACAATGTAAATACACCGCTAGCGCGCTGCGCAGGGTGCTTGCACACTCAGCGCTGTGGCAAAGGTGTTTTCCAACCAAACAATGCGTGCAACAATGATGCAACAATTGGATTCAGATCTTGGCATATGCTTTGCAGGTTGTCTTTGTTATGTTCTGGTGGTACCTGGTTCGAAATTCTGTTTTGTTCATTGAAAAAAATATCAAGTCTCTCTCTCAATCTCTGTCTGTCTGTCTGTCTGTCTGTCTGTCTGTCTGTCTCTCTGTCTCTGTCTCTCTGTCTCTCTCTCTCTCTCTCTCTCTCTCTTTCTTTCTCCCTCTTACTCTCTCTCACTCTTTCTCTCTCTCAATATCTCTCAGTGTAATTATATATTTGTCTCTTGCTCTTACTCTATTTAAATGACTTTCTCTCTTTTCTGAGTCTATTCTGTCTTTGTGTCATAAGTGCAAAGACGCATTACATCTAGACAGCACCGGCCTCAGACCAAACAAAGGTTTCTCTGTCATTTTGAAATATGAATTTCCATTTGAAAGACAGATTGATCAAGATCAATATTTTTAATCTCCATGTTATTTAAATTTTTTTGGTATCAGACTCTTAAAAAAGATCAAGGATTGATCGCAACAGACGAATTGCTTGGCATATGATTTTCAGGTAGTGTATCAGTATACTGTGGAAAAAAAATAAAACAGAACTGTTTCATACTGTAATCATGATTGCTCCCCTTCTGATATCAAAACTGGTTAAAATATATAACTGTTCATTTTTTTAGCTCTAAAGTTATTGCAAAAAGAAACTATAATCTAACTTTGATTCGATGGTAGAGATTTCGCATTTCTCTTTCAACATATCTAGATCTTATTTGCTAACACTAGCAACAGCGCAGCAAGTGAGACCACCCTGGAGAACATCAAATAGTCATTACAAAAATAACACTGTCTGTTCCCATGGAATTGTCTGGGTCTCGATTGAAAGAAAAGATCGACTTTTCCGTTTGTTCGCGTTTTTCTTGTCCTCTGCCTCTCCATTTTCCCATTAAGAAGCTAACCACTTGCTGACAGACACTATTTTTTCCGCTATATTTCGTTTTACCTTGCGGTAGTCGGTAAATGTCTGTATTTACAAACCATTTAAAAAGCGGACGACTCCCAGAATGCCTGTGGTTACGATATTCCGCGAGATAAAGTTACGTCGTATCTCGAATCGAGAATCTCCGGACCTGTTACCCTCGGGGCGCGATCTGAATGTCCATCACTATTAACGTTAAGATCGAATTACCCAGACACAATAACAGCTTTTCCAGTGCCCGCAGCTCACAAAGAGGCATCGCCGCAAAGGACTGTAATGGCTGTACAGTTCAGTATACCTGGCGATTACTAAAGGTCATTGCGACATAGTTAAGCTCTACTGTCAACTCCGCAAAGCCTTCGGTATTTAAAGGTAAAAATTAATCTTCACTGTAGAATAATTATTTTAGTTGGAGTAAAAAATGTAAAGGTATTTTAAACTTGTCAATTGGAGTTCTTTAAGGAAAGAATGGAGAGGATAAAGATTTTGCACACTGCGAGACGGGTCCCAAATTAGAATTGTTTGCTACTTTTGTAAACTCGTTATTTATAGTTTGTTTTAATCACTTCCTCTTTATACAGGTAATATGATCTCCTGCAAGGCAGTGATTCTCTTGGCACTTTTCTTGGGAATTTATAGCCACGTAAAGATCGTTAAAACGATATTTAAATAGATTTGGAAACTGCAGACTTCTGGTCGTGGCTTTATTTGGGTAGAGCACTAATTTGCTTTGAAATTAACTTCACCGTCTGATTTTATGACATCGTTTTTCTCAATCATTTATTTTTCAATGACAAAGGCAGGGAATCAAAACATGATCCATTTTTTTTTAATTTGGATAATGAAAATGTTTTTATATTGCCTCGGTCCTACATTTAATTTTTATGTTCCGTATTTAAATTTGTTTCTCTAGGCGATACTTTTCATGTGAGATAGGTTGAAGAGAACAGTTGAGCAAATCTATAATTTCTTTTTCTTTTTTCTTTCAAGCATAATAACATTTAGCTCGAAGTGTATTAAAATTATTGATCCTTGCATTTTTTAATAATATTTATTGCATATCAATTTTGTGTCCAGAACTTAAACTAAAGCATGAGATTTAAGTATTTCTGAAAGAAACTGGATGTTGTGAAGAATTAGTATAATACATATTTTATTATTATATATTTGCTTTATTATCATCAAATAACCCTCCTGTAATTCCTTCGTGAAATTTCTATTACCGTCGAGTTTATTTCATTGTAATAGGAACAGCTACTGTAACACTAGTGCAAAAAGAATCAGACATGTCCAAAGAAATTAATAGAAAATGTTCCTAAAGTTCGCCTTTTGCTCTCGATTCTGCAAACACATTGTAAATATTATGTAGACCAAGTTTCGTAAAATAAAAAAGATAAAATTTTATGTTTAGCTCTATTTACTACAGAAAACGAAGCAAAAAGTTTTTTCCACTTGTATATTTATTTATTATTAAGTATTTTTATCTCTATTCCCCCCACGAAATGAAAAGTTTTTCCCATATCCATAACATTAAGTATCAAGTGCAAACTAAATGAAAATTAATATTAAGGCTTTATAGAGATAAACTTTGAGAAAACTTTGGTTCCGTAAAAATAGGAGGTTTACTATACATTTCAAGTGATAACTACTTCAGCGAGCTAAGTCCAAGATAACCTAATTATTGCAAACTTCGTGAATCAAAGTAATCACAAAAATGCCCATAGAAAATCTTTGGTTGAGAAAATTGATCTTTTTGATATGCTAAGCTCACCGTAACAAACATGTTCTCAAAAGAGAAAAGACTTGATAGTAAATGGGAAGTAAAAAGTCGAAAAAGCAAAGTTAAATTCACTTCATAAAATTAAGCCCAATAACAGATACAAGACGGGTTTGAAAAAGTATGTGGATTAATAAAATCTTTCTTTAATCATGGTTTTTTTTTTTTTTTGAAGCAATTTAGAGAGACTTGATTTACTCTTTGTATTGAGATAGAAAAACTTCACTAACAGGCGTGAGTGGGTTGCCAACGTTGAAGGAACAGAGAATCATCATAATCAACATCATCTTTATGTTATCACCATCGTCATCACCATCACCATCATTATCATCATCATCATCATCATCATCATCATCACCACCATCATAATCTTCATCACATCATCATCATCGTCATCATCATCATCATAACATCATCATCATCATCACCATCATCATCTTCATCATCATCAAATCATCAACATCATCATCATCATCATCATCATCATCATCATCATCATCTTAATTACCTTCTCATCCTAGATCCATTTCAGAATAAAGGCAACAAAAGAAAAACTTTTATTTTGATCTTGCGCTCTTGGCTTTTTTCAACTGATATTGTCTAATTTGCTCGCAGCCTTCCCCTTATGCAATTTTTTTTTAAATTACAGAATCAGAAAGAGCGGTAACATAAGTATCTTTTTGTTTTCTTGATTGTTGACTTCCAAGCCTCTTACGAATCCTCTTTTTTTCTCTGTCACATTTTTAGCAGACACGTTTCGATTATTTTCCAAGTAAGGATTCACAGGCTCATCTGAGATCATACTACGAACAGGACAATTTTTTTTACACGCGCGTAGATTACATTAATTATATGTGTGAGTTAGATTATGTTAAAGATTATCAGTCTGTTACGTTGTTTTCCTCCCCCCATCCAATAGACAACAATCCTTTTATAGCTTTAAAAATACTGCTTGTAACTCCTTTGGAAGGTGCTTCTACAATGAAGTAATATGTGACCCTTTTTATGATTTATGTCAATATTTTGGTGCCCAACAACTTGTACTCCATACTCCGGAAGTCACATTGTTAAAAGTTGCGCTATTTGGGTTCTACAGACAAATCTGCGGTTGCACTAAGGTTTTAAGGTCTTGGTTAATCCGAGTCATTTATTTCAGCCAAGCCGCTGTTCAGTGAGGCCGAAGGGGATGACACCAGGTCAGCAGAGTGACCTCGGCTTCAACTGTTCCTGTTGGGTGTGGAGGGAGACAAGGTCAAGGGAGTATCTGGGCAAAGGTCAGTCTATTTCGTCTTTCTGTTTGGACAAAATGGGGAAAGAAGTCTGGCGAGAGGGATGTGAGGGTCAATGGAAAAGGGGTGTTTCTCACATTCTATAAAAGAAAAAAGGGAAGAGAAAGACTGCGAGAACAAAAATAGATTGTGGGGGATGCGCGAAGTAGGCATTGATATAATAGAGACCATTGTTAAAAATTACATCATGAATATTGTGTGATCATCTTCAGGTTGTGGAGCCGAAAAAGCAGAATACACAGACTCGCTAGAAAATCAAATCAGCATTAGCAACAAAGCGCGAAGAAACAGAGTTTCAATAGAAGAGGCTTGACCTAGCCAGTGAGGGCATTTGACTTTAAACAGAGTTGGAGGAGGTAGAAGAGGAAAATGACAGAAGACAGATGGCAAGGTTGGAAACAGCACTATCGTAGGGTTTTCAGTGGGAGTAACCATTGGCGCATGCCAGTGTGGACTCTTTACCTCGGGAAAGTCTCGCGGACACACAAAGGGCGTCAGATAGGCTCCCCTGCCTCGCTCATCAGGTCAAACTCCAGATGAGCCATTCATGGAGTCCAGAAGACACTTAGCGGACGCAACGGGCGATCGTCCACTGGACAATAGTGCACCGTCCGAGACTGCTAGTTACTCTGTCAACCGACGACAAGTGCCTGATCACTGTCCCTAGTGTTTACACTGTGGGACACGTCCTTTTGACCACAAGCATGGTCAAGTTGTGACCATAGTCAGGAAGTTCAGGGAATAGAACTAGAAGAGTATTTGCCTTTGTAACCGGGCTAGGTCTTTAGTCGGTCAAGGGTCGAGGAAGTTTTGACGTCTTAATCTTTGACTTAAACAGTACACCGTTTTTAAGACACACAATAAACTTTCTCAAAATTGCACCCAAAATCAATATTACCGAATGTCGTTGTTCCATGTTTTTAAAGTCCTGCTGTTTCCAAAGAATCTGACAGAGGGACAAATATTTTCAAGCGATGATTTTCTTATATCGTGCTCTACATCTTTACCGTTATTTGTTTTAATGTTAAATCTACTTTTGTTTGTATGTTGTTTGGTTTAACCTGATTCCTTTGATATCAGCAACACCCTTTTTGTGAATTTTTTATTTTGCTTTCTCCTTTTCCCCCTTATTAATACCTTTGCCCTTTCTTGTTTTCTCACTTTATTATTCTTTTTCGTTTTTTTGTCCATTCCCACGCTTTTGATTATTTTTTCAATTGTTTTTAATTGTTTTTAATATGATTTGTGTCCATCTGTTAATCTTTTTTTCTTCTAAACGATAGCTTTTACTTTCCATGTTGTTTCTACTTTATGTTTGTTTCCTATTTTCTTTTCTCTTCCTTAGATTCTTGTTTCCTTTTTCTTTTCTTTTCACTTTTACATCCTTTCTTTTTCTGGTCATTAATTTTTTTTTAAATTATTCCTTATTGGTTGACATGATTGTAGATGATTTTTGTATTAATTCGTTAATTCGATGCTGTCGTAGACTATAGCTCATTCTATGCATATTGTTATGAGAGAAGAGGCTTCACACAGGGTATGAGACAAAACATCCAAACATCACCGTAGGGCCAAAGATTATGGCGAGTCTCGAACCAATTGCAATGCCTCACTGATAGCTCCTTATGCTGTTGTCCTGGTGATTGACATCTCAAGGATTTGTAAGAAATCAGGCTGTGTACAAAAAAAAAACTTCCAATTCCACTGAAATTATTTCTTTAAGTATAACAATCGTTAATAGAGACACCCAAATGTTCATATGCCAGGGTAATTCATTAGTGGATTTTGAATTTAATACTTTCTTAATAGAATAGAATGGAACAAATCTGCATTGGAAAGAGAAATAAATTTTGTAGGATTTTCTATCATATTACACAATAAAGTTATTTTTCTTTTCTGGATTTACGATATTTACGTTGGAGCTTTCGACCCTCTCAATGCTTTTCGTCCTAATAAAATGGGCCTAAATGTTTTTACTCCAGTTTTTGTCCCCTAATTCTTTTTTTTTTTCTTTTTTTCTCTTCCATAATTTAGTTCCCTTTTTACTCCTACTAATTTTCTACTCCTTTCATTCGTTACCCAGGAGCACACCTTCGCTTAAAAATACAACAACAAGAATACAAACTAGCAACAAAACTTGGGGGAAAGAAGAGGAGCCTACCGCAAGATTCCTTGCTTTACGACACTGACTTGTGCTTTACGACACAATGTGTGAAGGCTGGCTTTGCCCTGGTCAGATCTATGCGTCCCTGTTTTGTAACTGTGAGAGAAGCAAACGCCTTCAACACAAAGGTGGCAGGAAATGGAAGGCGGGGCAGACACACGCCTCCTGGCCATTGTGATGGACGCAAGCGACTGATTTGACAGGACAAAGCTTAAAACATGCGCGTTAGAGCATTTCATTATAGCCATTGATTTATTGTATATGATTATGGAGCTTACTGGCGTCTGAGGTTTAATTCTTCAGTGCGCTATAGCAGCCATGGAAACAGGCCATGTAGAAAAATTGATGACTCTATTATGTGTGGTAAAGAACGCTTGAGAGGAATAGATGATATTCTATCAGCATAACAGCACCAGAGTACTGCCTGGTTCTATTAAAACTAACCCCCTGGTGATAGCATTGTTCCCTAGCAACAAGTAACATTTTAATATGGCTTACATGGTTCTTGGAGTTTGCTCTTTCTCACACATTACAAATTCCTGTCCTCTCGTGAATTTTTGCAAAGACTTATGGTAATAAAATGTGCCTTTTTTTTCCTTACTACTGTGTCAATGATCCTATATATAGATCATTGTCTGTTGTAGATAAGAGAAGAAAGAAAGAAACTTTTTTTCCTCTTCTTACGTTTCTTGTAGTCTCAAAATTAGGTTTTGTATTGATTTTCAATCAAGCACTGAAACGATTGGTATGAAAGCTAAAAACAATAACATTACTATAATGTATAATGAGATTATTCCGTATCGCGCTTTTTTTATTTTATTATTATTTATTATTATTTATTTATTTTTCTTTCTTTTTTTTTTTTTTTTGGAGGGGGGGCTTGCTACATTTTTTTGCACATATCCTTTTGCCACGAGAAATAATGCAGAATCATGGTAATGACGATTTTGCCATTTGACCTTTTCAAGTATTCTGACATTGAATAAGGCAAAAAGTACAGCCTTAAAGCTTATAAAATAAGGTGGAGGATCCGGATAAATCATGGGTAAAATATAACAAAAAGCTAATATCAATAATGTCTTTTTTTTCAATAAACTTTGGTCAGTAAAGATTCAAGATAAGCTAAAATAATAATCAAATACCTTGCCTTTCTTTTTCATCTGCAGCGAGAAATTTTGGCAGATCATTTAAATGATCTGAGTCTTGTCATAATTTCTTTCCTTGATAATAATCAGTATAGGTTGTATCATACAGCTCTACTCTGCAGAGTGTATTTTCAAACAACGGACACTATGATATAAGGGCCTAATTGGTTATTTCTGTATGTTCGAAAAGAGTATTTCTTAATCTTGAAGTTCAACTCCTCGGTTCTATTTTTATTTTTTATTTTTTTTTTTCTAAAAAACAACAATTAAAATTACATCAAAATTCAGACTGCAGTGACCCCCTTTGCCTTAAACAAAATTCTTTAATTTGGTCTGGTGTCTAAAATAGCCAGTCAAACTGTATAATTCTAGAAGATACTTCACAGAACTAGAGAAAGGTGAAGCTTTACCTGTTATCTTTGTTGGAACCTGCCTAGACTAAGTGCCTAGCTCTATGATGTATCACCTCAACCTATCGACTCTGACAAGCCGGCAGCTGTAGTAAATATTAACATGGATGTAGATTGCATTGTCGCTGTCCACTTTAGTGGACATAAATAAGACAGAGACAGACCTAGACATGGCATCCACAAAACGTTCAGACGTGTACAAGTGTGGTAAGAACTGACGTTGCAGCTGGAAATACTTAGTAATTTATATGGACAGTCGATTGCAGTTGATGTTCTCACTTAGCGACTGACATGGCCTAATTTTTTAAAATTTTTTTTTTACTCTTTTTAGGAGAGAGGAGGGTGAGGACGAATTCATGAGATTTAGAATAAAGGCTTGTGTTGAAAGGAAGCGTAAAAAGAAAAGAGATGAGAGAAACAGTGCTCGAGAAAGAGAGAGAGGTAGAAAGAGATCGAGAAAACAATAAGATACTATTACATAGATAAGGTAGTAACGAAAGAGGAAAGAGATGACAGAGAGACAGACTGACACATTTAGAGTGAGTGAGACAGAGAGAGAGAGAGAGAGAGAGAGAGAGAGAGAGAGAGAGAGAGAGAGAGAGAGAGAGAGAGAGAGAGAGAGAGTTATTAGTTTGTAGCTAGGGATAGGTTACCCATATTGGTGGAAGGATAGAGAAAGATGTCTTTCAAAACCTTTTTTTTAATTCAAAATACAGAAGAATGCTTCATAATAACAATAAAAAATGAAGACGAAAAACGAGATAATTTTACTGATCACAGACTGAAGGTGAGTGTAGGAAAGATGTCAGATTGGCAAAATCTTGCCATGGATGCTCAACATATCGATATGGGAAGTTACTATAGTCTTGAAAAATATGTCGGTTTACTGATCCATCGATACAAGTACTTAGAAATTTTGAAGTTTTCCTAAATCCTAATAGCTTTGTCTCCTGAGCGTCAGAGAAATATGTCGTGAAGAGATTTGAAAACACTTCCAGCAAGATCGTGCGTTACCAGTCGTGATTTTGAATTTTTAAGGCACTAACAGACTATTAAGATTTATTAGTGGCCTCACCGTTAGTCAGGTTAAGAAAGGCTATATTGATGATGATCATCATCATCATGTTAATGATCATGATAATGATGATGATGATGATAATATTGATGATGTCGATGATGATTATGATGTGTTGATGATGATAATAATAATGATGATGATGACGATGATTATGATGATATTGATGATGATGATGATGACGGTGATGATGATGATGATGATGATGATGATGATGATGAGAATGAGGATGAGGATGATGATAATGATGATGATGATGATGATGATGATGATGATGATGATGATGATGATGATGATGATGATGCTTATGATGATAATGATGATGATGGTGATGATGATGATGATTATGATAATGATAATGATGATAATAATAATGATGATGATGATGATGATTATAATAATAATGATGATGATGACGATGATTATGATGGTAACGATGATGATTATAATGATGATAATGATAATAATGATGATGATGACGATGATTATGATGATAACGATGATGATGATGATTATAATGATGATAATGATGATGATGATGATGATGATGATGATGATGATGATAATAATAAAAATGATGATGATGACGATGATTACGATGATATTGATGATGATGATGATGATGATGGTGATGATGATGATGATCATGATCATGATGAGGATGATGATAATGATGATGATGATTATGATGATGATGTTTATGTTGATGATGAGGATCATAATGATAATAATGATTATGATGATGATGATAAAGAAAAAGATACTAAAGTTTCGTCCAAGTCGGGCTGTTTTCAGGTCAGCCACCTAATTTAATTTGAACATGCAAGGAAATATCAGTTTAATACTTAAAAGGGTTAGCGTTCTCTCAATGTGGATATACTTGTAAAAAAAAATGAGGATTCTTTGAAGAAAGAAAACAAGATGAAAAGAAATACGATTTAATTAATTTTGGAAAATCCAAAACATTTATCCATTTTTATTATTATTATTATTATTATTATTATTATTATTATTATTATTATTATTATTATTATTATTATTATTATTATTATTATTATTATTATTATTATTATTATTATTATTATTATTATTATTATTATTATTATTATTATTATTATTATTATTATTATTATTATTATTATTATTTTTTTTTTTTTTTTCTATCACCACCCCAACAACTCTAACAACAACAACAACAACAACAACAACAACAACAACAACAACAACAACAACAACAACTACTACTACTACTTCTACTACTACTACTATTCCTCCTCCTCCTCCTCCCACCACTACTAAAACTATTACTACTCTTATTATTACTTCTACTACTACTACTACTACTACTACTACTACTACTACTACTACTACTACTACTACTACTACTACTACTACTACTACTACTACTACTACTACTACTACCACTGCTGCTGCTGCTGCTACTACTTTTTTGTTCGTACGACAATTTACCAATAACTTACAACAAGATAAGGACACTGCACTGATTTTATTAATTGAATGCAATACAGTGTAATTAAAGTTTTTCCCTCTAAAGCAATCAATTTTATCTCCATCATAGAGAGTTAAATGACTCCATGACTAAGCGTTCTACCAACACAGAAAATTCACTCACTACAAACTGGGTTTTACCCATAAAGCAAGATTATAATCATTTGCACAGAATTATCCCATCTACCTGATCAGAGTGCAGCTATTGATAAATTCTTTAATGACAAAGCATGCATCAGCAAACTTTATGTTTGACGTAAATAGTTAAGACATGGGTTCCAGAAAATTATGACTTATCATAGTTCTAATAAGGGAATTTACAGCATATTTTCCTTCTCTGGAGCGAATTATACATCATACTTCATTGTTTCTAAGAAAGGCTTAAGAGGCATGTAAAAATCCAGATTAATTGTTAGGTTGATAAATTTACATCGTAACATTTCATCAATCATCTGTTTTACCTGGTTTTCTAAAGAACAACCGTGATGTTTTTAAATAATCATTTTACCTTTGGCTCTCTCCTAGTAATTTTGATGGAAAAAATCGTTATTTTCACTTTTAGTTTTGAAGTTTTTATGTGTATCTTTTCCCCTTGCCTTGTTCTTCTCTTATTCGAGGATGTTTCTTTATCCACTGACACCCGTACAACCCTGCCTGCACAATCGCTTGCCCTGCAAAAGAGAACAACAATGTAAAGAAAATAATCAAAGCCCAGATAAGGATGTGCGTGTTTTCCTTGCGGACCTCTTTGTCTGCCATATCTCGTGGACGATGTTTTCCCTGGGGCTCATTCAGAACCAGTTAACCAGGATCAGATGGCGGGTTGAGATAGCTCTCAGGGTAGCCGCTGCATGCATGCAGTCTCTGCATTCTGAATCTACACTACGTAAAGCCCCGCAAACAATGGCAACGTCTGCAACATCAATTCTTTTCAATGCTCAATCCCAGTCCTTTAGTTTTCCTGTTTCCCAGCAGATTACAGCTTTCTTGCAATCGCGTTATTTTTTTTGTTTTTCCTACACATGCATTTGTCTTGGGTGTGGCAGGTATTTTAACCCAAGAATTCACCCGTGGGTTAGGGTAAGACACATACATTGCTATTGACGTTGACAGCATGTCAATAATCAAACCAGTGAGAATAAATACTGTCACCATTTTCATGGAAGATGGCTTTGATTTTGTAAACCCTGACCTCTTTTCCCAGTGTGCTTTTATTAGATCCTCTTTATAAAAGGAATTTCCAGCGAAACTAAGACCACACGCCGCTAAAATCGTGAAATCCAAGAAACCTTGGGCTAGCAAAATAGCTATGACAACGTGTTTTAACAACAGTGATGCAATGCGTCTTGAAACACAAGTGCACAGACAACTTTTTTACCGTGGATTCCAACTTGTCCGTATTCGTTGGGTGATTTGAAGCCATATCTGTTTCACAAAGTTCAATAAGCAGTCTAGAATCAGGACTGACTTCCTTTTACTTGCCAATGTGGAATTAGTTTCGAAATGAAAATATCTCTATTGATTCCGTTGCTGGGGTTTGCTTGAATGAATTATTAATTCACAGGCGAAAGTCCTGAAAACTTTCAATCATAAATCAAACAAGCATTGTTTTATGGAATAAAGTCAGCAGGCGCACGGCTATGAATGCGCTTTCAACTTTTTACTGCTTATCCAGACCCATTGGTGATAGAATAAATCTTTTCAAAATATCGAAATATCGTGATTTATAAAAAATTTTTAACATGTAGCTGGAGCTAAGAAAAAGAAAAGTGTTTGCCATCAGATGTATACCACAGACTGCCAACTAAGAGTAAGTGTGTTTGTGAGTGTGTTTGAGAGAGAAGGAGAGGGAGAAAATAAAATGTCTACAGAGAAAGAAAGAGGGGAGAAAAAAGGGGCAGAAAGAGAGGAACAAAGAGGCAGGGAGGGAATGAGCGAGACAGATGCCGGGGAGTGGAGGAGAAAGGTTTACTAATCTTTGGTTGACATGCTGTCACACAATAGATCCGGTACTCTTCGTGCCGTCTCATGCCGTGAGTAAGATTAGCATGGCACCGAGTGAGCGATCTTTTCTCCACACCATAATGACTTGTTTAAAGGTCACTCAACACAAATCCGATTAGCCGAGGGAATTTATAATACTAAAGTATGTATTGAGTTTCTGATAGAATATTGTGAACGGTCTCGTGTATAATAATTGCGCTTTCGATAAGAAAAATTCCCATTAATTTTTTCGGTTTGAAGTTGGCAGGGAAGAGATGAGATCACTAAGAATGTGAAATAGCTTGATATTGAAATCGGTGTTTTATAATAATTTCAACATTGTTACAATCTTAAGATGTAAGATTGCCAACATGTGTGTGTGGATAAGAAGGGGCTAAATCTATGCCCATATCAAATCGTATTAAAAAAAAAAAAAAAATAATAATAATAATAAAAAAAAATAAAAAGGACGAGTGAGACGTCTTTTCATACTTCATATCAATCCTTCGCTGATTATATCCTCTTCCTCACCCTCCCCATCAAATGTTGCACCCGAATTTACTTTCTCGGATCTCCACGGGATGCAGACTCTAGTCTATGCAGCATTTTGATCTATCTTTCCACGTTACAAGTTTATAAATTCAGCGCAGTAAATGCAGCATTTTGATCTATCTTTCTACGTTACAAGTTTATAAATTCAGCGCAGTAAATGCAGCATTTTGATCTATGTTTTTACGTTATAAGTTTATAAATTCAGCGCAGTAAATGCAGCATTTTGATCTATGTTTCTACGTTGCAAGTTTATAAATTCAGCGCAGTAAATGTAGTTGTTTCCTGTTAATAATAACAGAATAATAAATATTTCTGTTGCAAGTAAATTATGCGTAACGAAAGTGATTATAAGCCTTTCCATGTTCTTTAGGCAGCTGCAGTGGAGCCACATGATTTGTCCGAGGCACTTCTGACAAAGATTAGAAAGAGAAAGATGTGATTTCTGCTCTTTAAAAAATGCACTTCTAACTTTCAAAACTAGCAAAAGCACGCAGATTATAATCATACCAGCATCAGCTTCAAGGAGCTTCGTGAGTTTTATAAAATGTAATGTATATTTTTGTTCTCCATTAACTTCAAATAGGAGGTGCATGTTATGTTATTATTATTTTTTATTCTTTTAATTTTTTTTCAATGTTTCCACAACTTTTTTGATTCAGAGGAGCATTTATCCATTTTTCAGGTAAAATATTTGAAACATCTGAGTTTCCACATGAAGGCAAAATAAAACTGAACTGTTTTTTTTTTATAGATTTGAATCCAGGCAACGTGCTCGAGGCACTTCGCCAAGAATCTCTGACAGGACGTGACATCTGTTTCAACTCACGATGGAGCATCCGATTTGAATTCTGAAAGCCTAGCCTTTAGATTGCTGCATCCTTCTATCTTTAAAATATTGGTATGTTTTAAAACATTTATACGCCTGTCAAATGTGTGTTGATATCCTTATTGCAGTTCCCTAGCACTCAACATTAAAAGTTGCAGAGCCACAATTCGAAACCGAACCAAATGAAAGGACAACAAAACCCATAGCTTCGATATACGCATTCCTACACAGGCCAGAATAACTCACTCAGTAGAAACGCAGAGGTCCAGCGCTCAAATCCTAGCTCGGACAATTTGTTGAGGGACTAGATCTAAATCTAATCAAACCAGCAGTATCCTAAAGCTTGACGGGAGCTTAGTGTTCTGACATTGAATTTAGCTGTTGTCTTCGGGATCGAAAGTAGGCATCTACATTCACCAGCAGTTCTAAGCACTACTTGTGGCGCTAAGAGGCTAACCGATTAGGAAAAGTAAAGGTGAAGCCACAAAGAAACACAGACACCACCTACAAACAATTACCCCAAAGAGAGACGTTCAAAAAGTACAACCTTTGACAAACGACTACGTCTATATCTTTCAACTGGGAAATAAAGAAAAGATTATTAGTAACATGTTTTTTGTTTTGTTCTTTTGTTTTTTAGTTTATTTTTTCAACAGTCATGTTATAAATCACACTTACGAACTTTCTACGTGCTATAGTAAGGTCATCATAGAAATAAAACTTTAAGGCTATTACATTGATATTTTTAAACGCTTTTTTGAACCAAATGCAAAAAAAAAATAAAAAAAAAAAAAATCGCCAGATTTTGCATCTCTTCTTTTTGAACACAATCATGATTCAAACATTTTAGGTGAAGAAGTTAAAACTGAAATTTGTTATCATGTGCTGTCAAAAGATATACGATATCATTAATAAAAAAAAAAAACTTTGGTTAATGAAGTTTTTGTTAGAAGGCGTGTTTTAATTATTTTCCTGTATTTAGAAAAAGAATAAATTGTAAAGCGTAGACTAAAGTAAAAAAAAAATTCAAGCAATCAAAAAGTTATGGGAACTGTTACTACGCATTCATTAAAAGACACATTGGTATAGAAGATGGTTTAAATTTAAACAATATGCCTCTGAAAACGCCTCATAGAAATAGAAAGAGTGCAGCTACCATTTTACCATTTCTCGTTAAATCTTATCGCAGTCACCATGTCGGCTTACCCTCCTCTCATATCTAATTAGCTACATTTCACAACTGCGCCCCTCTGTTTTTTGTTGTAATTAACTTGAGAAAATCCGCTGGTCGAAGCAAATTATGAACCTGTCATAACTTAACTTAAAATATTTATAAATAACGTCTTCGAGTTTATGTTTGCGTGAAATTTTCACAGCGCCTTATTAAATAAGTGTAGATCGGTTTTGAAAAAAACTTTACACTTAATTTAACTTCGGGGAGAAGCTCGGTAATTGCAAGCAAGCATACCGTTTTTCAACTCTTTTTTTTCCTAAGTAAATATGATTCATCCCGATGAGGGTAACTTGCAAGATCGAATTTCCTATCCAAGAAAATTTTACATTACTTTATAGTATAATGATTAGATCCTATCTCGTTAAAAGCCATGCCTTAAAATCTATAAAACGAAATGATCTGTTGATTCTCTCTCTGTGTATCTTTCTCTCATGAGAGAGAGAGAGAGAGAGAGAGAGAGAGAGAGAGAGAGAGAGAGAGAGAGAGAGAGAGAGAGAGAGAGAGCATGGCATCTAGAATTTGCTGCGAACTTCTTTCATAAAATAAATATGAAAAATCAAGTTTAAGCAAATATCAGTTGAACCTGAAGGCAAATATTAAAGTCAGGTACATGCGATTTTTTAAAGATGAAAGTCTATAGATAGTTCATACCCAGAAAGCCTTTCGAATGGAACAACATTGACAGAAGATCTAGGGAGATTAGAGTGGTCCTTGAGTAGAGCCACCTCCAGAGGCTGGTATGTACATAGAGTAAAATCACGTGACTGTGGTGTTGGACGATCAGTTCTAGGCCTATAGTACGTCTCATCTTATAGACTAGAATAAACACAGTAAAACCTAAATACGTGCTTACTGTTTACTGCGACTATTTTGTTTTTAGAATCTCCGTTCAAATGAAAAGAAATACGTATAAGATTTTCACTAAAAGTGTCCAAGAATTTGTTTTGTTTTGTTTTTTTAATTCAGGAAGCTGAGTTGGAGGGAGCAAAAATAACTTTAACCACGGCTAAATCTACATGTTTTGTTAAAAACTTCAGGAGCAGTGCATGTTATAAACTTTATGCGTCATATTTCCTGGTATAAATACACCAGCTGGAACACATCAAAAGAGATACCTCTTTAAAGAGAGCAAAACTAGATCTATCAGGATCTCAATATTGAGATGGAAAAGAAGATAATTTTTATCAATTCAATCTCAATTATTTATATATTATTTTGTTACCCAATCAAACTTTAAATTGTATTCTTGCCGAGCAAGCACCAATCTATCTGCATTGAAAGTTATGGCTTCAACCTAAAATGGATTTGTTAAAAAGTTAGATGTAGGTTAAAAAGGAGGAAAGACAAATAAAAAGTAGATACTATAAATTATTGCTTATTGCAAAATATATCCTAAAATATTTTGCCAATTAACTATCATGTAAATTTTTGTAAAATTTAAAGATTCCTGGTTGTGAATTTACCAAGATTATAATTATCATCATTTTATTAAATTTGAGTTACGTGAATTCACATAGGAACAGATAGGGTTAATCTTGCAAACTGTAAACCCTGAAAATTTATGGCACCAAACGACCTCAATTTTCAACTCTGCAATCACTTCTACTCCATTGTTTTTCTCTCAGCAAAAGTTTATAAGATAAATTAATATTAGGGTACGTTTTTTTTTACAATTATATGCCTGAGGTTATAGGTTGTATAATGAAACCTTTCTGATACATTCCCTTAACAGACAAAAAATAAACACAAGGTTGGATTGTCTTAGAAAATTGATTTCCACAATAACAAAACGCATAAATCAACATTAATTTAGCTTCATGACGTGTTTTACCTTACGAGTTTGTTTAAAGTCTCCTGCCTGTCGTAGAGAAAGCCTTTCCTGTCATGTAAAGTGCTGAAAATTATGTTGTTTATATAGTTTAAAGGTAAATGAGTTATCATCATGGTTTCCTGATACAGTTCTTTTTGTAAGGAATCCTTCTTTCCTTGTCACAATCATAATGTTTAAAAAAATCTTAACTTCGCATTCATGAATGTATAGCTTTTAGTAAATAAGAGCAACAAAAACTGCTGTAAGTAACAGATTTTTCGATACTTTCTTTTGGCTTAAAGAATACAAACGTGTAAAATTAGGAAAATTACTCTTCTTCATATGGTACATGTCAATGACTTTAAATGGCACTGATATCAAAATAATGAAAGGCAATTTGGATAGTTGCTGAAGTGTTTACAATGATAAAAGTAGACTTAAAATCGAATCGATTGAAATGCATTGAGATGTTTATAGAGAACTTGAGAGAGAAATTTCCCTTGAAATGGTTCAAAGAAAACATTCAATAATATGAGCAACAATTTCTTGGCTCGTGAAGGACATCGCGAAAGCGCCTTCTATCGAGTCTATTCTCTATATCTTAATATACATGCCTTCAGGCCTCTCCAATCTCTCCTAAAGGAACTTGGTGAGGAGATACTATAGAGAAAAGGAGGAAAAAGGCAAGGGAGGGCTGTGATTGAGAAAAGCTCTATAGGGCTTCAGTAATCTCCTTCCGGCTCCTAGTTGGATGCTTCTCCTCAATGCGCATCAACAAAAGTGTTTACCACTGGAAAGTGTGATTGGATGTGCCTTTATTATTTAAACGAAGCTCAATATTTGGCGCTTTCTCAAACAGTTTGTGGATTGAAGGGTGATGAAATAGATACTATATGGAAGAGAGAAAAGAGAGGAAGCGAGATAGCTTGATGAAAAGAGAATGAAAAAAAAAAAATAAATTGTATACATATCTATCTATCTATCTTTCTCTCTCTCTCTCTCTCTCTCTCTCTCTCTCTCTCTCTCTCTCTCTATATATATATATATATATATATATATATATATATATATATAAAGAGAGACAGACAGACAGACAGACAGAGGGGGAGGTAGATACATACATACATAGTTAGATCAGCACAGGGACATATACACACATATGTTTGAAAGAAAACAGATGGACAGAGACAGAAAGACTGATCGACATAGTGGGATAGGAGGTGGAGATTAAAGGAAGAATGTTATGAGAGCGCAAACTCCTAACGCACAGAAAACTCAATAAGGATGGATTTTAAGAAAATGAATGATAATCAAAGAAGAACATTTATCTAGTACTCAAGAGTAATTCTCAACTGCCACTGAATATTTCAACGGTTATTTATTAATTTCCCTTTAGGTATGTGATGTTCATCGGAACAGCAGCCCATGTTAGAGAAACGAACAACAGGTATTCCCCACCTCCACCCTCTCCTCTCTGACTTCGATTCATTTCAGTAAATTAGTGCATCATTTTTTCAGACAAGAAATAAGATTTCACTATTTAATAAACTGTTTTGGCCTGGATTTTTTTCCCTTTTTCATAAATACTAGGGTTCAGGCAGGGGCTAATCTAAGAAACGAAGTCTGCTCTGTCTGTCTGTCTGTTTATATGTGTCTATGTCTGTTTGAGACTGTCTCTATCTATCACCTGTCTGTGTGTCTGTATATGTGTGTGTGTCTGTCTCTATCTATCACCAGCTGTCCGTCTGTCTGTCTGTCTCTATCTCTCTTTCGGCGTATGTCCTATCACCTCTTTCACCCCTCACTTCCAAACTTACCTGTTCTTCCCTTTTTCTTTTCTTTCCTCTCTTTGTCACATCTTTCTTTGTCCAACTCTGCCAGTTTTCCCCCCTCAGCTCATCCCCTCCCTTACAGCCCACCATTCTCCTTTGTCATCACCAGTACCAGTGTTGACACTTCCAACCTTTCATCTTTGCCGGAGGTCGCCGCCATTATCTCCTCATCTCACTGTCCAACCGGCCATCACAGCGGCCTGAAGCGGCAGGGCGTGTCCGTTCCAGCCACCTTGCGCAAAGAAATTAGCACAAACAGTCGATGGGCAGAATTGCTACTACTATACTAGACTCTGACACTTGGCCCCTCAATCTAATTTCCATTTCTGCCAATGTGTTTCCTCTATAATTATTGCTGCGTTGTTACCAGGTATTGACCCTAGTTGGTGATATTGCAAGGTCCCATAATATCGCTACGAGGTTTCTAAAATGAGCCGCAGGTATTTAGAACAGAGTAGAGGGCATAAGTTTAGATTCCATTTCTGCCAGTGTATCCACTATAATTATTGCTGATTTGTAACCAGATATTGACCCATGTTGGTGACAGGGCAAGGTCCCAAAATATCGCTTCAAGGTCATTAAACTGAACAGAACCGCTGATATTCAAAACAGATCCGAGGTTCTAAGTTTAGATTTTGAAACATTTTTTTCTAGATCTGGAATCATGTTGTATCAAATGATTCAGTAGGCAGGTCGCTTGATTCAGTTTACACCGTGATAAAGGCGTTCAAATCACGGACTTAGACATTTTGGTGTCCTGGTAACATTAAGCTGTCGATAACATGTAATGGTTTCGATTCATTCAATACCTCTCATGTATGTTAGATCTTCTATGTAAAGATATGTAAAGTTAGCGATTATAATAACATTGCTTGTAGTCTTAACAACTTGGAAGACAATCAATAATCCCCGTTTTATTCGCATCAAATATTTACTTGGGTGACCTAGATTTAGATGTAACAAAATCCAAAAATCGATGAATTTTGTTTATACCATCCAAAAAGTAGGCTTCTGCAACTGCAATTTGGTTTTCAATTTATATCAAACATATATCACTATATGGTGAAATTTATTAGAAAAATTCATGGTAAGCAAGATGTAACATGGCAATCAAATAGAACGCATTTTAAAAAAATTTCCAGCCATTGACTCAATGTTTAACCCAAGATCATCACTATTTACAACTTTTGAAAGTTGTTCCTTTTTTAATTCAATTTTTAATTGTAAATTATTAAGATCTGTCATACAAAAAAATGTAAAAAGGTAAAAAGATGTGAACCTATTTAACATAATATCCGTTATTTTATGTCAGTGGATAGTTTCATCTGCTACGTTGCAATCATCTGGATAATGTTTGCGATAGAAAAGAGATAAGCTTATCTCCACTTGGCTTTGTATAATTCAAGCCATTCAAGAACCATAAACCATATGGAAGCTACATGGCTCATAATTATCTTCTTTAACGCAATATACACATTTTAATATTACAAGTTTTCTAAAAGACGGACCTGTCCTAAAAATACGTCATTGGAGAACATAGCACAGTTCCCTGTTCGATTTTAAATAAAAATAGCATTGAGAAAAATTCCAGCGCTGTCAAATGTGTGGCCCTGGGCTTTGTCACTGGCTGTCGCGGTTATAGCTGTATTATTTTGTATTTTGATCACTGCATTCATCTAACAATGATATAGGCTTACATTCTTCTTCTTTTTCTCCTTCTTGTTAAATTTAAATTGTCAACAAAGAAAGACAAACTGAATAGGTCTTGAACTTCATTTACCGAGAGAAATTTTTTTTGTTCTATTACAATTTATACGTTTAGTTCTCTCTCTCTCTTTCTTTCTTAATCGCTTTCTCTCTCTCTCTCTCTCTCTCTCTCTCTCTCTCTCTCTCTCTCTCTCTCTCTCTCTCTCTCTCTTTTCTTTTTTTTCTCTTTCTCTACCTCATTATTTCTCTCTTCCTCTTTACCTTCTCTCTTGGCTTCACTTCACAATATGGTCCAGCATCATAATGTGACTATCTCAAACTCATACCTGTGTGATTATTCAAACCGCAAGACATTGCGAGCCAAATGTAGCCGTATTCCCTTTAAAATGAGTTCTGTGTTTTTGCGATCTATTTTCCCCCCTAAAAATGCTCCTGAAAGACCCCAAACGTAGCTTCACCTCGCCATGATACAGTGCGTAACGCTGACGCGCATGATCTACCTTCCTAATATAATCATAATGGTTTTGGTTCTGTAGTCTTATGACCCAGCGGGGAGTGCGTAGAGATCCAGACCTATGTTTTCTCCATTTGAACTTCCGGTTCGTTGGCTTCTTTAACACGAACGGTAACTCAAGCGTATAAGGTTAGTCAGTGTTTCCGTTTCCTCCTACCTGAAGATCTAACGTGTATCATGAGGATCTGGGCATGTCTGGACTCCTGGTTGTACAGTTGAAAACCTCATTGTTACCTTACGATGAAATGGACTGAGGAGTGTGCGCTACTCCTCGTCAATGGAAATAATGAGCCGGGAACTTTTGAAATTCAAACGATCTCCTTTTCTTTGAAGAGAGCTTGACATATAATATAGAGCGTAAATATACTTGAGATATCAGTTAACTCTTAAGTCTCAAGAGTCAAACCACTTCAGAGTGTGTGACCGAAAATACCCGAATCTGATGAGTTCGCTGTTACTAGAGTCATATTGGAAAAAAAAAAAAAACTTGTATTCAGTATTACCAGTTTGTTGTAAAGGTACTTCACTTGATTGTAGCGTAAATGAATCTAAACTAACGTTACTGTGAGTTTTAATAAGATGAACAGAGGGGAATCGGTTTAATCGCCTTGAGAAGTAGTTAATCGACTCAGCTCAGGGCAGACAGGAAGACCACAGGATGTATTAAATATGTGCAATAAACAATTTTTACAGATGTATTATGTGACTTTCGAATATTTATTGGCTTTAAACAAATACAGCTAATCTGTCAGTAAAAATCATGGCTACCAAAAATAAATTTTTCACACTTTCAAGAATCCTAAAAGTGTAATTGACAACACGCATGCAGAATGTGTGCAATGATCTTGAAAACAGTTTTTTTTTTTTACTACTGTGGAACTATTTCCCCATAGAAAGCTGTCAGGTCTGCAGCTGCAATGGCTTGGTGCAGAGGGTTCAGTTTTCCCTGTTGACCGGCAAGAGTCTGAGCCATTATGTACAATGTAAGTTCTGGACTTGTCTGACGGGGGCTTGCTCGGTGTTTAACTCTCTATGCCTAAAGCTGCGTCGCAGTCGGCGGTCAATATCGAACTTTTGAATCTCAATTGCATTGGTGAAACCTTTTCTGTAACGCGCTTGGAGGCTGGTGTAAGCAGGACAACGGTTACTAAAGTCGTGGCAATTGTCGAAAGTCTTTCGACAAAACTATAATTATTTTCCATTTTGAATCGCACTTTTGCTATTGAATCAATAGCAATAGCAGGTTTGCGAACCAAGTATATTCGGCAATCCTTAATTACTTTGAAAGTCCAACACGTTTTTTTTTTTTTTGTTGATCTTTTTTTATGAAAATAACTAGGCCTACTTAACTAAGATATAAATTTTTTAGTGTGTGCAAAAGGATCTGTGGAAAAAAAAAGCGGGGGACAGCCAGGAATCATTGAAGAAATAACCAGAAAGTTTTCAGAATATCCAGTTTTGGCATCTTTGATTTAAATAAGAGATCTATACATGGTTTGCTTTATCTATTTTTTCTTCCCTTCTTTCAACAAATTCATTCTCAATCTCGAGTGGAGATAAGTGGCAATATGTCTCCTTCAAGATGACAACGACTGTTCCTACCCATAAAACCTCGAGACGTCGAAGAGTTGAACAAACAATAGAAAAGAAGATGAACGATCGCAGAAATACAAATATAGATAACAATGTTTGCCTGCCTCACAGTTTCCCTGGAATTAAACTTTAAACAAGTTTCACAGATTTTCTCTGCTGTAAATCACACTGAAAGATCTCCTGGAGGTTATCTCTGAATGCAGGCATTATTATTGTCTAAAAGAACGAGTTCAGCTAGAAACACAAATTAATAAAAAAGACAACCATCAATTCCCTGAAATTTCCTACATTTTTTTCTTTGTTCTTTTGATTAACGGGCGACGGTGCTCCGTTAGTTTTTGGCTAATGCTTATGTTTTTTTGGATTCAAAGGGACAAGCTTAGATCAAACCCTGCTGGGTTTTGCAAACAAAGGAAAAATTCGATTTCCAAGAGATGTAAACTTTTACCCGAGTCTCCAACTTTAACCCCTGATCAATAAGCTTATAATTTCTAAAGTATTATAATTTGCCATTATTATTTTTTTCTAGGTCTGTGAGGAATGGAACAAAGAGATGGGCGAGAATGAATTTTTTTTTTTTGTCTCTTTTATGTTTGTTTTTAGAATGAAGCGCTTTGGCAGATGGAATAAAATAAAAAAAAAATGTATGACTAACGTGTTTGAGTAAAACAAGAAATTTTAAAACAAATAACCATGGAGATTTTTTCTAAGAACCTCCTCTTTTGAATCTGAGCAATTTTTATCTTCATTTTTTTCCTCTTTGCTTAAAAAAGAAAACGTTTACATAGCACGTAACTAGTTCCAGAATTTTGTGTTAATTCTCGACATGTTCAATTCTACGTTTAAAGAAAGTTCTCTTATTTTGAAACGATATTCTGCTCTCCTAAGGTTCGATCGATGCTAGTGTTGCTGTAATGCTGAAACCCAAGAGACTGGAATATATTAATCTGTGCAAGTAAGCTTGTTATTCATTTAAAGCGATGATGTAGGCGTCGTATTAATTATTCAAGTTGATTTGAAAAGGTGTAAATACTCCTCTAGACTTGAGTCTTAAGGTGAAAATATGTAATTACTCAGTATAACAGAATCATGTAGTTTTGTGAAGTTTGTCACCAAACCGAAAAATCATGACTTTGTAATTTACACTTGCATGAATGCTGTGGAAATCAAATAGAAAGACATGTGTATAATATGCTTTAAGAGAGCATGTAATAAGTGAGGGAATATAAATCTGTGCGTGTTTTAAATATTCGAAATGTTCGTGGGTTGCATTTTTTTCTTTGATATTTTTGTGTTGTTGGTTTTGTATACATATATATATATATATAAATATTTTTTTTTTTTTTTAATATTTAAAACTGCCTTGTAAATCAAGTCGGAAATAACAATAATCACATGAACATCCGTGTATGAACTGAGCTGGCTTTTAGCCTTGTTTGTTTGTTTTTGATGTTTGAAAAAAAGATGTCAGGCGACTGACTGCGCATTTAATTGATTTTTAACACCAAAATCTCAGGTCACCAGCACGAAATTTGTCGAGTAATTTACTCTTAATTTGCGCAAATGAATGACACAAAGAAATGAACAAGCATTGATCGAAAATGGTTGTCACACCAATGTATTTGCGATCCTGTAGATATTTTTTTTTTTTTTTTTTTTTTTTTTTTGTATTTTGCATCACATTTTGTCCCTTTGTCAAGCTGTTCATTTGAGTGGTTGGAGGGACATGAATGATGGTTCCTAATTATTTCCTTTCCATTTCTAAATCTAATCTATCTCTTTTTTTTCCTTCTGCAAATGGTAACAACTTGACATCATTGTTTTATTTTGATAACCTTTTTTTTTTTTTACAAAACCTGAGACTTTTGTACTGCTTTGGCCTTCCCAGCTGATAGTGTAAAGTTGACTCAGTGTAAAAGGCTTTACACAAGTAGATGAACAAACCAATCATGCTCTTATTTGAATTAAATTTGTTCCTCCACGCAAGAATACAGTTAAGTGGTGAGATTTGTTTATTTTTTTATTTTAAAAATTGTAAAATGTTAGTACTCATAGACCTTGATCCTCAAGTAACTTGAACTAAGTTTTGGCATCATATTTTAACTACTTAAGTAACGAAAAATTTTCTCTCGCCCTAAATTTCTGTTATCTTTTTATCTTATCTATCGCTATCTCTGTCTTTCTCTCTATATATCTATCTGTCTCTCTATCTATTTCTCTCTCTCCCTCCCTCCCTCCCTCTCTCTCTCTCTCTCTCTCTCTCTCTCTCTCTCTCTCTCTCTCTCTCTCTCTCTCTCTCTCTCTCTCTGAACAAAGTTTTTTTTTTTTTTTGGCGCGAGTATTTGAAACATGGAAGAAAGCACTTTTCGGAGCCTTTGCAAAAGTAAATGTTCCTGTCAGTGCGCGTTCAATTCATTAGACAAACTCAAGCTGTTGAAAGGTATAAAGTTCATAGTGCTATAGTGATTACCGTCAGCAGTGTGATCGGCCATCTAATAAAATAAATGTTTTCCCACAAAACATAAGTGATCAGAGAGTTAGCCATTAAACAATATTGGCTGCCTAATCTGTGGGGAATACACTTGCACAACATGATGTATTGTAATACTTTCTTTAAAAAAAGATTTATAGAGAACAACAGCAATTGTTTACTTGTAGTGAAGAGAGACCGACATTAACTCAATATGAAACATTTTTTGTGTTTAATTGAACGTTTCATATTCTTCCTTTTCTCTTGAGTGCTCAAAGCTTTACAGAAATTCTATGACGAGACATTACAAATCAAGAGAATGCAGGATCAATCGGTGCTACCTTTACACATTATTTAGGCAAGAAAATTTTTATAAACATACTGCCTGAAGGCCCACCAGGATTCAAACCCCTGACCTCCACATTTTAAAATCGACAGTCTTAACACTTCATCCCTGAGCCATATTTTTTTCTTTGTTATTTCGTCAAAACCTTGAAATGAAATAACAAAAAAAATTCTAAAATTCTTAATGCAGGCACTTTTAGAATCAATGGCACCATTTCCGTCCATTTTATTTTGCGATTATAGGAAGAATCCATATTTCGCACTTTTAAAATGGAAAATGAAGAAAAAAAATCATCCCTCTTAATGTTTGAATGACGCAGTTCATAGTTTTTGTTTTGCTTTTTGTGTGAAGATGGAGAGTTCCTACACCTAAATAACACGCAGCAGACACAAACACTTTGTGAACTGCTCCAAGTGGATCTCGGGGATTAAGATCTATTCCCTCAGGGCTCTTCTTGGAAATAGAATTGATCTTCTCCAGAATAGGCGCTTACGTTTGAATAACCCAGATTTAAATCTTGCGTTCTTTTTTTTTATTTAAAAAAAGTAGGCCTGGAAGAAGAAATGCTGGACAACGGTAAAGATTTTAGAGCTAATCTTTTACCATATCTAGTCATCATCGTTATCAATCTCTCGAAAAGTTGAGTTCCGCTTGCCCCGGATGTGCCCACATGAACACAGCGCTAGCAGCTAGTAATCAGCCTAGGGGGCGCTCGAATGTTTGCTCCTCCTGACATGCCGAAGAGGCTTGGTCTTTGTCTCGTGAAATCTCGCAATCGACCAGGGTTGTTTACCAGGGAAAGAGAGATTTAAGGATTGAAAGTTGAAGAAAAGAAACTCTTCAACGTGAGATAAAAAGAAATGTAAAGACGTTGTTTTCAATTTTTGTGTTTATTTTTTTATGTTAAACGAGAAGTAAACAGATAGAAAGGAAAAAGAAAACAAATCTACTCACAACAAGCAAACAAAAGGAAAAAAAGAGGAAAATACCGAGGTTTTAAAACATGCATTAGAAATCTTTCCTTTACACATTTCGGTTGCGGCATCGCATTGGCGCGGTTCCCAATAGAAAGGAAATAGAAACAAAAAATCGATACCTTTTTTTTTAAAATATGGTAATCAACTTTAACTAAATGAAACTCATTAAAATCTGACTCATGTTTTAAGCTAATAGACTGCCACTGTCATTGCTGTTTATTAACCATAATTTGAGAAAAATCCTACTTCATTTCTCGGGATCCATAATCCTGAAACTGCTCCTACACAGATAGAACAAAATTTAAACTTTTTTTTAGTTATATTGCAAAAACTAAGTTTTGGAAAATGATGCACAGCAGCTCTACTATTGTATGTGCTTTCAAAGTAGGCCCAGTTTGTTGATAATTGACAAATTTCAACAGATGATATTTAATAAAGAAAAAAAAAAACAGTCTTCTTCCAGGACTAGTCTCTGGTGAAAATTTTATGCTATAGTCAACATTTTGTTAGAAATATAAAACATACTTATAATTAGTGTTACTATCACGGTTTTTAATTTTTCGACCATTTTACGCAGTAAAAGATCGGTCGGTAAAAGTTTATCTTGTTATTTTATTTTTAATTGTTTGTTTGATATATCAAAATTAAGATTATTAAAAAATGATTATATGCTACGCAGTATGTGTTAATAGCTGAACGATCCCTTAATTTTTTCCCCCCTATACATGGCGACGGATCAGTATGAAGTTTGATCTACCGGTAATTTTCAGGGCTTGGTTGAGCCATTGAGGCTCTCACCCTTCACATCTTCATATGCTTTTCTGCTCAAAGCAAAAATCGATCGGGCAATTACCCCTAGGGTGTGTGGCAAATGTTTTCAAAATGAACACCACCGGTTATTTTCACATTGTTATAACCGCTTTATCCATTTATTCTGTCGGTAGAGCTCGTTTCAGCACGCGAAGAGTAGCGGAATCTTTTGTTAAGAACCAGCCGCTATCGATCGGGATGAGTTCTGTGGCTGTGAGTGGGGGGGGGGAGGAGGAGGATGGGGAGAGAGGGCTCTGATCAAACGAAAGAGACAACGAATGAAACTATGAAAGACACATAGAAGATAGAAAAATGAAAAGCCGAAAGTGAGAGAGAGAAACATGAGTAGATTGAGAAAGGGAATAGGAGGGAGATAGAGAGAGAGAGAGAGGCTGAGTGAAGCAAAGACATTTAATAGATAGGCAGGCAAAGAGTGAGAAAGAAAGAGCGAAGGATCAGAGTGGGAGAAGGAGATAATTAAGTAAAAAGTTTTTAAAAATTGTTTTCGATCTAGTGCAGTGAGAGAGGAGAAAAAGGAGACATTCCTTTACGACTAATATTTTTTGTTGTTTTTTTGTTTTGTTTTGTTTTGTTTTCTTTTTAAGGAAATACAATAATCAAAATTTTATGAAAGCCAAAGGAATGGAAATGATGAACTCATATGCATTTTCAAACCAGAAAAAAACAAACTCTTTATTAGGTAGTGAGAACCCTATAGCATCTAGAGCAAAAGTAATTATAACATGCGCAAAGATAAAATTTCTGTGATCTTTTCTACTTCCGCTTGTAAATGTGCTATCTACCACAGAGTCATCTCTAAACAAGAAATGAAACCAAAGATGTGATTTTAAAGAAATCCAGTTTACTCGGAAGGTCGACCAGCTTTGAGGCGTGTCAATTTGGCCACTTTCCTTTTCGCATGCCTCACAATAACTCACCCGAGTGATAACTTAAGGTGAACATGAGAGATGAAAATAGCCATAAAAATTCTTATTTCATTCGTTTTATGATTTTTAAGCTCTACGGAGCCGAGCGAGCATTCGAAGCTTGCAGCAATGTGTTAATGTGCTGGTGGGAAACAAGAAAGAAACATGAAGAGAATAACAGTTTCAAGAAAGCTTTGAACTTCATAATTCGAAGTTTAATCATCCGTTTCGTTTTTGACGGGTGTTTTAACAAGATAATTTTGTAGCCACGCTTTTTTCTTTCGAATCCCTTTCCAAGCGTTTGCTTACGTTTACTTCTATTCAATACCGCGTTAATTTTCCTAGTAATCTCCTCGTCGCTCTTAGCGGTCTAAAGTCATACGCCTTTTATTTCACTGTCTATGCGGGTTTTTTTTCTTGATGCTTCCTTCACCTTTTCCTTCCTTACTTTAATAGTTGAGCGTAGTCTCATGTACTTCTGAACGAGACTTGTAATTTGTTACAGGCTTTGAATCGTAAAGATAATCATGCATGTATGTTTCTATCTCTCTATCTATTTTTCTTTGTCTCTATGTATTCCTTCGTCTCTCTCTCCCTCTCTTTCTCTCTCTCTCTCCCTCTCTCTCTCTCTCTCTCTCTCTCTCCCTCTCTCTCTCTCTCTCTCTCCTACTCCTATGAAATTGAAGTATATACGATTTGCACTATAAGTTAGGGACAAGATGCGGGAAAGATACTAGATCAACCCAGTTCTGAACTTTGGTATTTTATCCTTACCTCTCGAACTAGTACTAGCCTAGCTATCGATGAGTCAACTCAAAAGTCAATTAAAAGATTGGTGAACAAGAGCGGCTGATGTAAGCAGGTGGGTGGGTTCCTCCCGAGATAGCAAACACCAGATCAGGGTTAGAAAGGATCAAATGTTTGAAATAGGTATCCGTGACGATACGTCCACCGCATGAATCGATCGAACATAACTTATTTGGCAAACAGTCACAGTATCTCTAGCAGCACTTATCATCAATCATAATTATTATTAGAAGCCTCGTATTTCCTACGGTGAAAAATAATGAAAAGTTTCCTGTCTAAATGTCTCACTCTTGAAGTGTAGCGTCTGTGCGAATCGAACATGACATTTTCGTGTAATTAGTTTGTAGCTCCAACAAATCTCATACAGCCATCTTAGTAAGTAAGGAAAAATATCTATATATAATAACATCTTATAATTTAAAAGTATTTAACTGAATCTGTAACCCATGTAAGAACCAATTACGTTGTTAGATAGAAACCCAAGTCAATTCAAGAGGTTATCTTTACTTAGGCATAATCTACTGATGTTTCAAAATGTGATACGTGGCAGGAATCAATAATGCTGGGAACAATTTTCCTCCTTATTTCACCTTTAACTTAAACTTGTCGATGCCAGAGCGTTATTCAGGGTAAAACAAAATCATTCCATCGACAGTGGAATCTACATTAATTTTGATGAGATTTAAGAACTCGAATGGTAATCGTAGCTGTGGTGGAACTTTCGTCATGCGCAAAGGGAATAAATTTAAGATTAGTAAGCAAGTTTTTCTATTTTTTATAGTTTTAAAATTCATACAAAACTTTTCATAATTATTTTTTGTTTATGTCGCATTAGTTCCCCTAATAGCTGTTTACAAGCACCTAAATTTTAAAGAATTGAAAATACTTTCACGTTTTTTTGTCTTCATAAAATTAAAAAAGCAGTTAAAAGATATTTAATTGAAACACCTAAAGAAGCAACGGGGAGAAAATAATAAACAAAATCTTTTTGTCATTAACGTTTTCTATATCATGTATTATTGACCCTTAACGTTTCTCATAATTCCTCAGTCGCTGGTTCATCAGCCTCCACCCTGTTTATTTATCCACATATTAACGGTTTCTTCATTTTCTTATCTCTAGAACTCTTTGTCTTCAGTAAAATAACTTTATATTTTTTTTTTTTCGTTTTTCTTCATTTGATTTGATCGAAAGAAATTTAAACAATTAAAATCTAAGTAATATAAACTAAAAATAAAAACCTCAACATGTACTGCCAATGAATATGAATAATAAAAAGTAAAAATATTGACATGTATAAAGTGGATAAGTTCTTCAGCCAAAGTCCCGAGGCGTACATGGAGAAAATTGCAGGCAAGCTTTTTTAACCTTTCTGTTAGTTATTTCAAAAAAAAAAAAAAAATGCACACGGGCAATGCAACACTCGCAGTCTTAATTATACATTGAATTCTTAACTCGTAAACCGTAAACACCCATTTCTTTTGTAGAGTTTTATCGCTGGACGAGCTGCGGGACCCATTAAAGATGCTGACGGGTTATCTCGCACACCGTCAAGATTTTGAAAGGGTTCTAAATGCTCGAAATGTCAAAGGCAGCTGCTCCGTTGATAAAAATAATTATGGACGACAATATTGTAATAGATTTTTTTTATCGCAATCGCCCATGGCGTCCACGCCTTGTGTGTGCTCTTTATTCTTTTCATCATTCTCTGAGTCTGGTGTTGATAAGAAAACTTTGCCGCTCATGCTGGTACATTTAAGGATATTTTGACCTTTTGGAGTTGATTAAACACATTTTTTTTTCAGACCTATCAAAAGAGTAAAAAAAATTTATAAAGACCTTTCTCTTGTTGTTTAAAATCGAATCAGGCTATGAAAAATATTCCTATTGAGACATACCTACAATTGTAACTCACATACAAGCATAAGAAAAATTGGGAATAAAAAAAATTGTGATGTAAACCACTGGCTTGAAAACAAAATGTGAGAAAAATAGGATTCAGCCTTCATCATCTCTGAGCCGTTACATAGAGTAATGAGTTTTGGTCGTATCACATACAATATTTTTATATGCTCAAAATTTTAAAACCTTGGATGATTTTAATACAATTTGGACAGTTTCGCCGTTGATCGATCATAAAAGTGATCCATAGAAATTAAAAACTAGTATCTAGTGGTTGCTAAGTGTAAATGATATTTTGACATTGATCTCTCTTTGAGGATCGCAATTCATTTATTTAAAAAAAAGAAGCACCATAAACTCTTTTCTGTGAAAATTAACAATAACGATTCTAAAAGAGTATAACTTTTTTTTTAAAAAAATGGGCTCCGTGGGCCTCTATTGATAAAGAAGAAATAAAAGTCAAATGATATAATCAATTAGCTGTTGGAGTTATTCTTGTACTAAAGGAGAAGAAGGAGATCAATGTATTTCTTACTAAGTTCATTAAACAAAACGCTTTCAAGCCTGGACCCAAGCATATAAGGACCAGATCATATTCATTGCGTCAAAACTCGTAGAACTAACTGTGTGACCCGGCTATTTACCGCTCGTAACAATTATAGAGCCTAGCAAGAGCTCAGGAAAATAACAGTTCTTCCAGTTGGCCAGATCTGTTTTGTGACACAACTCAAAGAAGTATTGGGTTCCTCTTTTGACTAAACGGACATCTTACACCGTAGTATTTGCCAAATTTGACTTCTGCGGAGTCTTACCAGTTCCTTTGTTAACCCATTTTTTTTTTCCTCAATCGGCAATTGAATGTCAATACTCTTGTCGGACTCGCTGCAGGATTCAATGAAATCTCAGCCCCCAAACGTTTCCGACAATTGTAGAGTTATTTGACTTCTAGGTTTGTTCACCACACAACCGCTGGCGCTCATTAATGATTATAAACTGTGCCTTGAACGACACCGAGATTTTCCAAAATGACTTCTCTTTTCTTCCTTCAGCCGCGATTGTTGGGTGTGCAAACTCTGATCTTTGACCTGCAATACAAGAGAATCCGTGTGTAAAGAAACCGTATTTCACAAAGTGGATAATCACTGTAAAAAAGTTTGACATAATCGTTGGTTCAACAATGGCTTGGCAATTTCCAACAAGTTAACGGGCTGTTTTGTTACGATTCATACTCAGATTAAATGCTTTCGATCTAGAACGGGGAAATAGGTAGTGATTTATTCTTTTAAAAATCGTTGTTTTTTTTTTTTTTTTTTGCTGTTGAAATGAAACGCGTGTCAGATTAGGGATTTTGATGAAAATGTTCGAACTGTATCGAGTACATCATTGCTGATTACACTCTGAACTTTCAAAAATTCTACGAAAGAGAGAGAGAGAGAGGGAGAGAGAGAGAGAGAGAGAGAGAGAGAGAGAGAGAGTGAGAGAGAGAGAGAGAGAGAGAGAGAGAGAGAGGGAGAGATATGCAGATCAACAGATGATTTAACAGCTAGATAGACAGACAAAGAGTGTGTGTGTGTGTGTGTGAGAGAGAGAGAGAGACACACACACACACACAGATCAACATATTATGATTTAATAGCTAGAATGAGAGAGAGAGAGAGAGAGAGAGAGAGAGAGAGAGAGAGAGAGAGAGAGAGAGAGAGAGAGAGAGAGAGAGAGGAAAAAGAGGCATACAGCTAGACAGATAGACAAAAAGAGCGAAAGCAACAGCCAACAAAGAAACAGAGAAACTCGACTGAAGCGCAACCAAAGTTTTCAATGATAAAAAAAAATGATTTCTGACACCTGAAAAACGGTGTGGAGATAATAAACGTATTGTGTTGGGGAATGTTAACTAGGTCTTATCACAGCGGGACCCGGCTCTCGAGGTCTAGGGGTGAAATGAGATTGAGTTTAAACAGTCCGTTGAAGATTTTTGAACTGATACGTCGTTGGGTCTGACCCCGAACTCTTGATTTGAATTGCGTTCGATAACAGATTAAACTCTGTGACCTTGTTACGCCACTTGAGGATGTCTTCCCCGCTCTGTTCCCAAAGCATGAAACATGACTCTTAAGAGCTGTTGTCTGTGTCATTCAATCAGTTTCATTTTCACATTTTTTATTCTTAGTTCTACAATTGCACTCTCTCACTAATTATGTCTAATCCCTTCTTTCTCTCGTTCTCTCTTCCCTGCTCTCTCTCTCTCTCTCTCTCTCTCTCTCTCTCTCTCTCTCTCTCTCTCTCTTTCTCTCTCTCTGTATGTGTCACACATATTCTCTTTCACTCATTCTCTCTCTATTGCCTTGAATACACTTTCACTTTTCTTAAGTTGCTTTCTCAAAATATCAAACCACAATCCCATCTTCCCCTCCCCCGCCCTTTAGTTCTAATACGACTTGTAATTCCTCAATCTACCCACTTGGCTTCCATAAAAGTAAATCTGTTATATTTTGCCGGTGTTGATTAGATATCTCAAATAAGTCTTCTTTTCTATCCTACTTGTCATTAACTCTTATTGTTTGAATGACTTCGAAAAAGCAAGACAATAAAAAAAGCCTCTGTCCTTCTCAAAATTCTGATACCAGAATAGATGGAAACTATGAGCAGCTTATTGTTTTTTTTTTTCTGATTGTTGCCCATAACATTGTGTTCGCCATATTTTAATGCATCTGTTTGAGTTACCGAAATAGCCTCATGCACCAAATACTGTAAAAAAAGTAACACTGTAGAGACATATATCATTACCTTTGACCTATGTAACCGCTGGGAACTTCTGATATTTTGTAACAAGATCGGGTCACTTCTCTGATCTCGGTGATCAAGGTAACTCTGAATCATGTGACTCCAAAAATGCAAACATTTAATACAATATTGTTTTTTTTTTTTCACTGTTGTTTTTATCTTTCTGTTTTCTTTCATTTTAAGAATGATAATCCTCTGTACAGCCTAGTAACAGACTACACTCTAATCTCAATTGGACAGGTTCCTCAATTATATCGCATGACTTGTCACTCTTATTCTTTGATTCTCTTTTTTTTTCTTAGACTCTGTCTTTCACTGTGACTATTAAAAGTGATGATCCAAAAGCAGCTTACCATTGGAATGCATTCATTTTTTAATGTTATAATCCTTATATTATTAGCTGAACAAATCTGACTCTGTACAATCGTTCAGATTTAGTTATAAAGCTCTATCAAACCAAGTTTTACAACAAATCTTGTAATGATTAGGTCAATAATTTTAATAATTAACTTTTTAAGGCTTTGATTAATCTCGTAAAAAATCCATTAACATGTCTCTGAATACAGATGAAAACGGAAGTACTAAAAAGCAATCTGGCGGTATTTTCTGTAACTCTAGGACTATTTTAGCTGACCTTTCTATGTTGTGATACCCCGTGACACGCGCTGCCACAACAGCCCAGCGGGGTGCACCTTCTGATGATTTTGGCGTCTGTCCGACCGCTGACTGCTGTTGATACCGACAGTTTATTGCTGAGTGGGTGGAAAGCCATTAAGAGCGATATTCATTAACGTTGTAGAATCTAGATCTAGACGGTACTGGCCAAACAGGACAAGGCAATCTAAATCTAGAGTCTATAGAAAGTAGGGGACAGTAGAATGTATTTCGTTTCCTGAAACTGTTTGTTATAAAGTTGGGAATCTCTTTATGCCCTTTTTATGTATTTCGTTTCCTGAAAAAAAAAAAATCAGCTCACTGGAGAGTTATCTAGATTGGATAAAACGAAAAAAATTGGTAATGGACATATTAACATTTAGATCTACGCAAAATTAAGGCTACGTAGACTGCAAATAATAGCTTTGAATTTGAAAAAAAAAATTAGTCAGAGCTTTCATCCATCTGATTTTACAAAGAAACCTATCTCTAGTCCATTTTATTTTCCCATGTTTTTTGCACATATTTTTTATGTTTCCTTTTCTTTAAATTTTTTTAAGAAGTCAAATTTGTCTCAACTCTTTCTTTCTCTCTCTCCTCTCTCTATCTCTCTCTTTCTATCTCTCTCTCTATCTATCTCTCTAGCTTTCTCTCTCTCTCTCTCTTTCTCTCTCTCTCTCTCTCTCTCTCTCTCTCTCTCTCTCTCTCTCTCTCTCTCTCTCTCTCTCTCTCTCTCTAGCTCTTACTCTGTCTCTTTACTCAGCTCACTCTTATTATTAAATTTTCCTGCGCGCAAGATCCAAGATAATCAGTGTTAGCTAATGGTGACTTCCCGTCCCTTTCATCTTCCTGGGTAGCTGGACAGTTACAGATCTTTGTCTCACTCCGGCCGTGTCTGACGAGCACTTTCCCGTCAGATTGCGTAAACCGAGTTAGCAGCACCGGTGACAGGTGAGCCGAGAGGCTCTAGGTTCGCTTCCTTCTCTCCTAGGATTTCTGTCACATAGTGCTACAATATTACTCATTAATTAGACGTATGTCTAGATAGGCTTAGAGAAAGAGTGATAGAAAAAAGAAATGAAGACTATAATATCAAGGGGAGTAGGGGAGGGGCTGAACAGGGAGAGAGAGAGAGAGAGAGAGAGAGAGAGAGAGAGAGAGAGAGAGAGAGAGAGAGAGAGAGAGAGAGAGAGAGAGAGATTAAACTAGAGGACAAAAGAGCAAATGCAAAGGAAAGAGGTTATGGAAAGTGTATGCGTGCTTTTGTTTAACAGGAAGAGAAAAACTAAAATAAAATATTAAGAAAACATGTTAGAGAAAAGGAGAGGCAGAAAAATGAAAGAATTTTTATTTGCATTACGAATTTTATTTTGGCTCGCTTGAAGGATGTAAGCAGAGAAACGGCAAAGAAGTTTTTAGGAATTTTTAAGTAATTTAATAGGCAGTTTTGTTCCAACTCTTCATACGTCTTTCCTATACAATCCACAGCATGGGATCATAGAAGAGCTTAGTATTATGAAAAAACAAAAAAACAGATGCGTGAAATGAAAAAAATCGCCGCACACCACGCAGATTGTGCTTTCTTTTTTTTATTTCAGTCGAAATGATAACTATAGAAAACTGCACTAAAGATTAAGGAAAATATTAACTGCTCGATCAGTGTTTTAGGAATATGCTATGAGAACTTTACAAATATTATCTCAAAATTAATGCCAAAAAGTGTTTGTCATTTTGTGATTGCAGAAAAAGGCATTCTAAAAAAAACCCTAATTAATAGAACTCAAATAAAACCATTTTTTTAAAATCAAACACTTCATGATTATACTGATTGGCTAAAATACCTGAATATTCATATGCATTGATAATTCAATTTGAAATGATGCAAATTAAAAAAAAAAAGTTTCAGCATTGCAAGCAGTAAAAGTAAAAGTGAAATCTGTTAGTCCAATTAGTGTTATCTGTAGTGACATGACAGCAGCAATGGCAGTAACAGAGGCAGCAGCAGTAGTATTAATAGTAGTACTAACAGCAGTAGTAGTAGTGGTAGTAGTTGTAGTAGTAGTAGTAGTAGTAGTAGTAGTAGTAGTAGTAGTAGTAGTAGTAGTAGTAGTAGTAGTAGTAGTAGTAGTAGTAGTAGTAGCAGTAGTGGTAGTAGTAGTAAAAGCAGAAATCATCGTTGTTGAAGAAGGAGAAGACCAGAGATGCAAAATAGTACAATGTAATCATCATTCTTTAAAAGGTAGTAATTTCATTGATATATCAATAAACTTGAAAATTGTAGATATTGAAAACATATGCCCTTAATTTAGACTATAAGGTAATTGCTGTTTATTATACTTTCGATAAAACAAAACTGTAATGTGAGAAGCGTATCAATACTGATATATTGAAATGAGAAAGAAAATGTGACTAAGAGCATATTGATTACTTTGCTCATATATTGCTACCATCATCAACAACAACGTCACCTTCACCATCACCGTTTAATTAATTTATCCTCATCATCCTCATTATCAACATCATCATTCTTCTTGAACCTCCTCATAAAAAAGCACACGGAATTTAGACACCTTTGCCACTACCGATGCATATCATTTCTAGCCATTGTTGGTCTAACAAGTATGTGTCGGCTACATTTTCTTGCCGGCCTCCACCCTCTCATACTCAACTCATTTTTAAACATTATTAACTGGAGCAGAGAAAGTATTAAGTCTTTAAAGCTGAGATTATTCGGATTTTAAATACTGTTTCTTATGTTGTTGTTTTTTTTTTATTTTAATTATTTGTTAGAATTAGACGTACAGTTAGGAGCCGAATAGGCATAGTATCGATTTAAATGCAACGATTTTGTATTTTTCAACCTTTGCTTTCCATCTTATTGGAAAGGCGCTTCATTATCAATAATGTCCCCTGCGCTAGGTTTTCACATCTAAGCGATAATGGGCTTTTTTTTTTTAAAACCTAGCCTTTACTGGAGCTGGAATCGCCTGCACAAGAGAATCGAAAAAAAAAATAATGAACATTTGCATAGAAATAGCTTCTCAAGGCTGTGAGATTAAGAAGAGTAAGAAAAGACACAAAGAAAAAAAGGTGATAATTTACGTAAATCCTTTGTTTTGTCATTTGGGGGGAGGGGAGGTTGTGAAGTGAGGCTGCTTATTGAAAAGCATTGACAGTGAGGTGTTGGGAAGGCGGGGGTAGGGGAAAGAGGAGGGAAGCTTGAAACAAACTAGGAATGCCAAAGCTGGGTTTCTCTTTCTTCAAATTGAAAACAATGGGAAAATCTGAATAGAAGCAAATTGAATGGCTGTGTGTATGTAAGATTACATGCAACAAAGCAAATAATTATAAAGAATGCAATATATTTGCTGAAACGAACCAACACAAAAAAATATTTTAACAATGAAAAATTGAAAGCGTTTTTTTATAGCTTTCCAGAATTTGAATAAATTATCTATTATAATCCAAGGCAAGGAATTAAACAATGAAGCTCTTGTATCCTTTCGTGTAAAATGAATGATAAGATTTAAATCCTACTTTTGTTGAAATTGTAATCAATTAAAACAAAATGGCATTTATCTATAGGAGCGAACACTTGTTTTTCTCTCCCATGTTATTTATTTCTAAATCCTAAACATACCAGAAGATTGCAAAGGGTTTGGGGCTTCTAATAAATTTATCTCTTAAATATGAAGATCTAATTTTTTGTTCGTGTAAATCTAAGTTTTACTCTCAAATGATCCGTGAAATTTTGTTTCAAACCTGATTTAAAATTAAGATAATAGAGCTAAGTTTAATATTATTTTAACCTGCAGCATCTCAATGATTAAGTCAATAGGGCTAATTTATGTAACATTCTAGCACTCGCATGCAAAAGTAAGCAGGCGATTCTGTTTAAATTTGCTCAATTTTGACAACCATGGTCTACAAATCTACTTTAAGGATAACTTTCCCACCAGAGTAAACCCTCAATGATTGCCCCCACCTAGCATTTTTACCTTAACGGACAGGAAAACGAGAATAAGGTCATCTCCAAAAAGCTCTGCTATCTTCCTCTTGATATTTACAAACTGAGATTTCAACACTTCAACATGACTGTACAAAACACACGACATTCTGGGCCGTGCCGGGCAAGCTGACAAACTTCTTCAAACTTCTTCAGATCCTGCTGACCTTTCTGGCTAGTACTAGAAACGGGAAGGGGGTCAGTGTTTGAGCAGTGAACCTCAGCTCCCTGTTTGACGACAACTGTTTGGCGAGATCCTCGAGCGTGTGAATTACAAGCCCTGGTAGGCTCGGGGGAATCGGAGGGAAATCTCCTTGAGACCCACGAGTCCTGACACAGCTTGTTTATAAGTACCTCTGAGTTTTCTGTTCGCTTTTTATTCTAATTCTCTTTTTTTATTGTTGTTATTGTTTTTTCCTTCAGCCAGTCTCCTGTGATACAACGACGACTACTACTACTACTACTACTACTACTACTACTACTACTACTACTACTACTACTACTACTACTACTACTACTACTACTACTACTACTACTACTACTACTATCACTACCACCACAACAACACTCTATCTCTCTCTTTCTATCACAGTTCACTCCCTGATTGGTTCATTTTTTCCATAGTGCCCTCTGTTACGCTCATCGTTTGTTTCAAATATGCGTTAAGAGTATCATTCTGTCAGAGCCACACCTTCGGTCCTCTTATTTTTCCTTCTCAATGTTTCAGTGTTTCTTCTTTTAGCTGTGTTTTTTTTTCTCATTACTCAATCTTTAAAACCCAAACCATGCCTTTGTATCTCAGTTCTTTGCTTCATTCTAGATTATCTTTATTTTTTTTTCTTAACCTCCAAATATAATGAAACATATGACATAATAGATTTTAATACTCTGTAAATTATGCGAGGCAAGAATATTATTTTCATTCATATCGCACTGCTTTTTTTATGTGGGCTAATTAAATAGAGCATACGAAAGCAAAATAATTCTCATCTGATGAAAGGCGTTTGTCAAGTTCGACCAGGAAGGAAAGCCTACTTCACATTTGCATGTGTTTGCTACAATGTTGTTCTTAATAATGCGCCAACTTAAAAGATGGATTCCCGATGCAATTTTTACTTATAAATTTATTCTATATTTTTTGTTTGAAAAATTTACCTTATCCCACTGAAAAATATAAATTGAATAAACTGTCTAAACATGTTTGGATTTAGAGAGATAATGATCGAAATAGGCAACTAAGGAAGTATCCTCTTTTGTTCGTGTCTCTTACAACTGGACTAGTTTTAGGAATAAATTATCGTTATTCTCGTCACTATCATTACTGCTTGTATAAATCTAAGATAATAATCGAATACTTGCAGCTTTCTTGACGGCACCTCATTAATCCGGAAACTAAAAACGTGCCTCCAAGATTTTAATTTCAACTAAAAATGAAAGTTTTAAATACAAAAATTAGGAATCCGACCATGAACATCTTTGCTGAAACCATAGACGAGAAAATGTATTCCTCAATTTTGTATTATGAAAAACCTTGTGTCCTATCAAGAAGACGTTCTTTTTCAATGTAACTATCGTGCAATCAACTCGTTTTCGAAACTTGAGCGCGAATTTCAGGTCTAATCAGCATCTCGTGCCAGAATCCGGAAGTTAAAAGCACGGCTGTGCGTGTTCTTTCGGTGGGTCCAAACAATTCCCGCAGTTTACTAGAAGCAATCCTTCATTTGGAGTATTCGATCCTGCCTCGTTCTATTGCTGGCAGACGTGGAAACCATCTACGGACTCTGACACTCTCTCTCTCTCTCTCTCTCTCTCTCTCTCTCTCTCTCTCTCTCTCTCTCTCTCTCTCTCTCGCTCTCTCTCTCTCTCTCTCTCTCTCTCTCTCTCTCTCTCTCTCTCTCTCTCTCTCTCTCTCTCTCTCTCTCTCTCTCTCTCTCTCTCTCTCTCTCTCTCTTCATACTGTAAAACTGGGAAGTTTCCAATCTCGCTTCCTCTTGAGAACTGCTCTTGTCCCTTGGAAGAGGCTGCAAGACAAAGGCCGAAGCTCTCCGGAACGTCACGAGGAGCAAACACTTGAGCGCCCCCTACGCTGATTACTAGGTGGCGTTGCCATTCAGGCAGACACATCCGGTGAAACAGATTCTGATGCGTTCCACGGCTTCCGCTGATGACTTGGGCGATCCGAGACATAAAGAAAACGAGGACGATGCATTCGTTCTGGCGCTTTTCGGAAGGGACATAAAAATGATACAAGAATTTGAGCTGCTTTCGAATAAAAAAAAAGTAATCACAAATAAAGTTTTTGTAACAGTATGATTTATAATCAATGTATTTTTTTTTTTCATCTTTTCTTCAATATTGTGAATAATGGAAAATAATGCAGAGGACAAATGGAATCTTCTAATATCTACTAGTTAGGTAGTGCCAAACAAGTTTTGTATGTTTTTCTTCGTCGGTTTTCTGATAATTAATTTTGCATTATGAACGTCTATTGACATGGCAATTCAAGAAATCTTTAAGACGTTACCAAGTTAAATTCAATGTCTGTTCAATTTCTCTTTACGGTTTTATTGATGCGGCAGCAAAAAATGATTTGCTCAAAAAATATTAAACTAAAACTGATGACTTAAAGATAGAAAATATTTAGAGATAGACGGCATGTTTTTAGCAGTCTATAAAGAAAGACATATAACATCCATTGATATTAAAGTAGCGAAGTAAACGTTCATTCAAAAGACAAACACAAGACCCTGGCTTAGCTCAATTCCGTCTTTAAGTAGACGTGGAAATGAAAGAGGTTTGATTTGCGCGAAAAGAAGATTAGCATTTAGGCAGAAAATGAATGTTTGCGGTTTTACATGTATGCCTTATACAGTTCAAGCCCAAAAAATATATACGTATTTTTCAACAAGATTCAGCCAAATAGATTCTCCTCGTCGTTATATGTTTTGCTCTTAAAAGACCCTCAAAGATAATTTCTATCTCTATAAATGACATGAGATTATTTTGAACCCATGATCATTGCAGACAGTCTTCTATTTTTTTTTTTCGTTTATTGGCCAAGACTGAACAAAAAAAAGTATTTATCGTTGATGATGAAATCCAACTAAAACCGAAAGAAAGGATGGTTCGGCGCGGCAGAGTTCTAGAAACTATTATTTTGTGAAAGCTGACATTAAAAAAAGTTTTATAAAAAATTCCTTTTCAGTATCATAATTATATTGCATACAGTTTACAGTTAATAGTCAAAGTAAAATACGAAGTAATTCTGGTGCCAATAATATCAGCTGGAAAACGTTAATTTATTCTGGGGTAGTATGTGGTCACCTCAAAAATATAATAGTTGATAATAATATCAATAATTAGCAATTTAAGACCAGCTTAAGGACTACTATATGACAATAAGATAAGAACAAACAAAAAAATAGTAATCATAATATTAATATGTACTACTACTACTACTACTACTACTACTACTACTACTACTACTACTACTACTACTACTACTACTACTACTACTACTACTACTACTGCTGCTGCTGCTGCTGCTGCTGCTGCTACTACTACTACTACTACTACTACTACTACTACTACTAATAATAATAATAATAATAATAATAATAATAATAATCAATCAATCAATCAATCAATCAATCAGGTGCCGAGTTCTTAAGCGTAGGCGATTATGACCTCCACGCATCTCTATCCCCCATCGTTTTCAGTGCTTCTGTCACACTTCTTACTTTGAGCCACTTTGTTTAGTCCATCCAACAGCTTTTCACGCTGTTTCCCCCAGCTACGTTTTCCCTCGATCATTCCAGTTGCCACGAGGTTGTTCTAGCTTCTTTCTTCTCATCACATCGCCAAAAAAAGACTGTCCGGCTATTGCGTATTATATTTATGATTGATCTTGTTGTGGTCGCTTCTGGTAACAGAGCTTTTTGTCGTTGTTTTTTTAGCAGTCCATGAGATTCGCAGCATTCTCCGTGGGAACCACATTTCTGTTGCCTTCAGTTTCTTTTGTACTTGTTTTGAAATCGTTCAGGCCTCGCATTCATACATCAGAACGGGTTCAATTTAGCACCCCAAGGCTCTTCTTGTGTGAATCAAGATGTGATTGTTTGTTATTATTGATTTCATTCTCTGAAAACTTTTTTTGCTTGCGATTTTCTTGATGCAATTCCAGTGTTGTTACGTCCATCACTTGATACTAAAGTACGCAAGTATTTGAATTTCCCCTTGATAAAGTTGTAGACCTGTGGACACTCATTGTTTCGGCTGACGATCATCACTTCTGTCTTCTTACTTTTCAGTTCCAATCCTTTCTTACTGCTTTCTTCTTCAACGATGTCTAATAATTGACAAAAGTCTTCTTTATTTTCAGCGTATCCCGAGTTGTTTTTGTTATGCGCTCCTGGATATCCTTCTATGTTTCACATAATAATTTCCTTGTAAAGATAGAAAAGGTGTTGGAACATATTATTATTAGTAGTAGTATTAAACAACAACAACAACAACAACAACAACAACAACAACAACAACAACAACAACAACAACAACAATAATAATAATAATAATAATAATAATAAGAAGAAGAAGAAGAAGAAGAAGAAGAAGAAGAAGAAGAAGAAGAAGAAGAAGAAGAAGAAGAAGAAGAAGAAGAAGAAGAAGAAGAAGAAGAAGAAGAAGAAGAAGAAGAAGAAGAAGAAGAAGAAGAAGAAGAAGAAGAAGAAGAAGAAGAAGAAGAAGAAGAAGAAGAAGAAGAAGAAGAAGAAGAAGAAGAAGAAGAAGAAGAAGAAGAAGAAGAAGAAGAAGAAGAAGAAGAAGAAGAAGAAGAAGAAGAAGAAGAAGAAGAAGAAGAGGAACAAGAAGAACAAGAACAAGAAGAACAAGAACAAGAACAAGAACAAGAACAAGAACAAGAAGAACAAGAAGTTTGCTGATGATGAAGAATGGGTAGAAAAGAAATACTTTGAAAGAAAGTGGTATTTACACATCGCCGTACCCTGAATGGTCGCTGATGTGAGGCGCTTAAGTGAAAACTGTGTAAACATTTTTTTTCTAAATGTGTAAATATCATTTCAAATGTCAATGATAAAATAAATTGTTCTCCATTGTTTGTATCAAATGTACGTTTATGAATAAGGATTGTGCAAATAATACATGAGAAAATGGAATCTCAGTTACTCTAACAACCTTCCCTCTCACATCCATATGACAACAGCACTAACTCATGAAAGGTGTAGTGACTCTAGCGAAAAAAAATTGATATAAAAATAAATTGATTATCAATTTGTAAATCAATAATGAATAACTATGTTTTCAAGGACTTATTGTAATAAAGGTGTCTAAGCACTCTTCTGATATCTCTCATAAAGAGTTTCTTTAGGGCTTAAAGTCTGTATCCAATACTTTGAGTTCTAAAATGTTAATACCTCTGTCTGATGGTGAAAAGAATGGATCGTGTCGGTAAGGCTTAGGATTTATTCGTCAGCTTCATTCTCAGATTAGACTCATGAACCATGAAACCATAAGTCGCTTTTTCCAAGTATTGTCTTGTTTATTATAACAAGTATTGTCTTGTTTATTATAGAAGAGACTTCCAAAAGAAGAGTTACGCTAACAAAGACTTTTGCAAAAGCTACTAGAGACGAAGTCATAATTTTTTAACAAAAGGCAAACACCACACAGTCATTATGGTGTTGTCAACGAAACCAAAAGTAAAGCTTCAATCAAAATAAGGAGCCACAGAGATAATGCAAAGCCCTTATATAAACACTGTCAACTTTTTTTCTGCGTTTGTTCTGTAAGCGAAACTCAACACTCATCTCCTTTGCCGGGACCTATTTGTGTTAAAGATTACTTTCTGAAAGGCCTGTTCATCATCTTAATACTTAATAGAAGATTAGGCGGCTCGTGGTGATGTTATCTTTTGTACTGGTATCACTTTACATCTCCTTCATTGTGATTCTCTTAATCTCACTGGACCCATCGTTATGTCTGCCTGTCTGTCTCTGTGTCATTCTGTCTGTCTCTATTTCACGCTTATTCTCTTCTTCTTCTTCTTTTTTTCATCTATATATATATATAATTATATCTTCACATCTATGCCTCTCTAAGCCTTTCTTTTATCCTCCTCCTCCTCCTCTTCTCTCTTCTTCAAAAAAATCCGGAATGGCAAACTGCTACAGGAGCAAATGCTTGCTTTTGTGCATTCAAGTCGATGGATCATTATTAATGTTTGTGGGAGGAGAGAAGAGAAAATTTAAAAGGAAATAATCTGTAAATCATCTTCGTACATCTAAGTAACTTTTCAAGAAAGGTGTAGTTCTTTCTCTTTTAAGTTCAGTTTGCTTCTTTTTTACTATGTAGGAAACAAAGATAGAAAGAGAGTGAGAGAGACGCAGAGAGAGAGGGGGAAATGAGGGAGGGGAAACAGAGTGATTTGTAAAAGGTTGAATTAAAATAGAATCATTATCGGCATCTCATATTGACTTTACGCTTAGGCATTTAAGACATAGAGAAAAAGAAAAATAATTTTAAACATATCTGCAATATTTAATATATGAAACTTATTTAAAAAAAGAGATAGTTTTATGTGTGGTGATCACAATTTAAAAAAAAAAAGCTACAACACTACCTATTAAAGTACATCTCTTTGTAGGAGAAAATATAATTTACAATATCAAGAGTCCAAGAATATGATTACCTTATTGTAGATTATTAGAGTGCGGTTAGACCTCAAATCTAAGGGGGGAAATAGACGTGCTGTTTTCCCTCTTTTAAGCCCTTATACAGCCTTTATGTTAAAAGAAAATAGGATCCAAGTGTATTTATAAAGTCGTTGTCAAGTCATCGACGTGTACGAGTTTTTGAACAAATAAAACGAGATTTTGATTTAAATGCGACTAGAAAAAGGAATGTGTTTTAATCAAAGTTCTCATATCGCTGTTATAAGCACCCGTGGACTGAACTCCATTATGTCAATGATGTATCCATTTTAAAAGAGTTTTAATTTGAACAGAAAAAAATTAACAGAGTTTAAAAAACCTTGTCACTAGGTCAGAGATTTTAAACCTGATGAGTGGAAAACCGCTACACTGCGTTATGAAGATAGCCATATTTGTGTTGATAATTGGAAGCGCTGCTTGATGACCAGAAAAGTAATACTGACAGGACACGTGCTGTTTTATTGTTCCTCTTAGTTTAGCTTATTTTACGGCCTTTTTATTCGTTATGTAGACAACGGAGTGAGCCACTGTAAATAGTGATCTCAGTAAATTAGCATGGCGTCGTTAGGAATGTTCTGAATGGGATTTATTTTCTCGACTGATAGTGAATCAGTGCACGGCATGACAGCATTAGATAATCGTAACCTTGTCATGCTGTCCTGAATTTAAAGAGAAAACAAGAAAAAAAAAGGATTTCGTATCTCTTAATGGCTCAACACGCGTTGTTTCGAATATGGGAAGAATATAAGTAATTGGTCGCGTGAGTCAGATTGTCATCAGGACTTGTGTATGCAATACGCATTGAGTGCATGTCAACGTTAATAGCTGAAGACGTGCTTCATAAATTATTTTTCTATACTTGTAATCGCTTTTTATGTGTTTTTTTTTACTATTTTTTTTTATTTTCCGATGCATCGAATTAACCAATCATCTCTATAAGAAAGAAAAGGTGGGGGGGGGGGGGGTGGAAGCCCAATAAAAGATAGTCCCTTATGTATTTTATGCTATATGGATTCAGCGCAATAAAAAAAGTAATAAGCTTTCTAAAACTGGGAATAGAGAAAAACCTTGCAAAGGTCAGTAAGATTTAGAACTGCTATCTACTGGATTAAAACCTCGTCAATTCAACAAAATAATCGAGAAATATAACTAATATTCGAATGTTTAAAAAAAAATAATAAAACCTAAACAACACAAACCAGCCATAGACCAAAACATCCATTTAAATCATTCGTGCACAGATCGAACAGTAAAGTACTAACATCTGAAAATGACATTCGATGAGGGAGTTTCGGGAAGTGCAGTTTGAATCAGTTTGAGAATATTAAAACAAGAATGATGCATTCAATCCGATTATAAAAATAATCTTATCTACCATTTTTTGCTTTTATTTTCTTCATTTTTTCTAATATAAATGACATTAGTTTTTATTTCTTATAGCCAAATTTTTCCAATTCGTATCTATATTCTGTTCTAGGATGAGGCATTTCGAGGCAATCTCTATTGCCAACATTTCCTGTAAAACTACTCGCGGCATAGTTATTGTTTGTATCCACTGGAGCCAAAATCATTTTCTTAAAATCGAGAAAGTACGAGGTAATTGTTAATTTTTGCGGTTTTGTGTCGCTCTTTTTTCCACATGGATCAAAAGCTCCAGATAAAAACTCTAACGATAAAGAAGCATAGGAGTGGCGTTTTGAACAGCAGTCTGTGGTTCGATGAGTGGGTGACGCTCGAGCTAGACACAATAAAGGCTACAAGAAGTTCAGATAATTTCCTTCAGGCCAACCCAAAGTTTTTTGACCACCCACAGCTACATAGCATTTTTAATTTCGTGGTTCCATGTACCCATGAAAATGATTCTTTCCACTCTGAGTGTTCGTATAAAAAGAACCAAAATTAATAAAGGAAACCGCGTTGCGATCTATTTTTAGGCCGAGTGAATCTCAGTGGTGTTCATTTAAAAGTAGTAAAAACGTATTATAAAGGTGTAAAGGCCTAACTTCTTTTGCAAATAGTCAAATCTTAAATAAAACAACATTGTTATTTCTTATAAGATTATGAATACCATCAAAGTTGGAGACTGATGATTTTTCAGATCCAAGAATTTATAACTCTGCATCTAAAAGCTCTCTCCAGTAATTTGAAAGAGACATTACCGATCAATGGCTCAAGGAGTTATACTAAGTTATAGTGCGATCTTAGAATCGAAAGAATCGAGTCGTTAAAAGAGCCTTAAGCACCACGATTACTATCATAATCGGTACATTCTACTCTCTTCTAGAGCTAGGGCATCGATACCAGAAAGTCATGATGCCCTGTGATCTTCGCTCCACGGGGCACCCCGACCGACTGGCGAGCACCCAAAAATTACTTTCATTTCCGAACCTGCTGGTACCCAGTCCTGACTTTGGTCGTTTAGTTGTTCTTTAGTCCTTTCATTGTCGGATCACCTGCTGCACCCTCTTGTTTTACTAATTGCTGAGAGAAACTATTAGTTAAACTTAATTGTCAAGAGATGAATGCAAGTGCCAAAAAATAGAAATTGTTTGTTACAATCATGAACCATCACGTGTTATGGAGTTTAAGGCGGTGAGTGGTTATAAAGTGAAACCTTTATTTAGTGTAGGCAGGTTACAAGAATTTTCTGAAATTTAGTAGAGTCACCATGTTAGCTCCTCCACTGAACAGCTGCCTAGCTTACCTTACAATAAATCGAGGTTTCTCTAGGTGACATTCAAAACAGTGCCCTTAACCTTCTCGTTGTTTTCTTCACCTTAGCTTAACGCTCAGCTTACGTTACATCCATTTTCTAGTCACATCCTGATTTGATATGTATCTTCTTTCTCTTTATTGGAACTCTGCCACGAAAAAGCAAAAACGAATACATTTCTTCACAAAAGAAGCTGTGCATGTGACCGCACTGGGACTTCCCACTATCAGCTCCAGAGAGAACTATCAAGCTTGAGGTGCATGAAAATTCCAGTAATAGATTTTTTTTTTTCAGAAAAGATTTGGATTCTTAAATAAAAAGAGGTACAAACCGTGAAATTGTTGAGGTCTCAGATCGCATCAGAATTTTATCGTTCACTCAATTGTTTTTTGATTTGATACACCAAGTTCAGCAAAATCTAAAACTTTGTCACTTTTTCATAAGTAAAAAATCATTTAAGTAATGTTGTACGAAACCGACTGAAGTTGGAAAATGTTAAAGTTTCTTGTATCTTTTTTCGCTTTTGAGTATTATTTTTTGCCTTCGTTATCTACAAATCATTTTTTTTTTCTTTTCCAATAGTATTTCATTCTTTTTTTGTTGTTATCGTTTTCAAGATTGAACCCTCTATGAGGCATTTCTATCATAATATAAAAAAGTAAAAGCTCCTCTTTTTTTCATCTGTGGCGTATCTTTTTGGCAAGTATGTTATAAACCCAAAAAATTCTGCTGATAATGGAGAGCAGCTTCTCATCGTTAAATACAAAATAATAATGTGCAAAGGTAATCATTCCTCATCTTGGCTTCTGGCTCTGAAGATTTCTAAAAAAATTTGCTCTGTGTAGTTGAAAATAATGTCAAAATTAATTAAAGCGGCATTACCTCTCAACAATACACTGACATGTAAAACATAAAAGTAAAAATGATTTTTGACAGGATTGACGCCAACTCGTAGCATGTTTGGTATGTAAGGAACGCACCTGAAAAAATACGGGATTGGTCATGTGCCAAGCTTTATCAGTTGATAAAGTAAGTGTGAACAGCGTACACACGTGAACACGTTTGGATACAAAGGTATCGGTATGTCAATGATTTTTACTCTTTCCTATACGCATTGAGGAAAATTTTTTTGCGAATATAGAGCCGGTGATATCAAAGATTTAATAATGTAGAAACAGGGAAGGGGGTGTGGAGTGAAGTGGGAGAAAAGGCAATGAATTGATTCACGTCCAATCAGCGTATGTTGTGTAGGAGGAATAATAACGAATTTGGTTTCTTACGTTTTTCCAATGTAACTTAACTTTCATTAACTATGGTATTACACTTTATTTTTTAATAGGCAAACTGATAAAACACGATGTTCCTAAATTCCATTCTCTCTCTCTCTCTCTCTCTCTCTCTCTCTCTCTCTCTCTCTCTCTCTCTCTCTCTCTCTCTCTCTCTCTCTCTCTCTCTCTCTTTCACACACACACACACACTCTCTCTCTGTCTGCTTGTCTGTCTGGTTGTCTCTCTCTCTCCCTCTCTCTCTCTCTCTCTCTCTCTCTCTCTCTCTCTCTCTCTCTCTCTCTCTCTCTCTCTCTCTTTCTGCCCCTCTAAGCCTTTATTTGTCTGTTGGATTATTTTATTCTCTCAAACTGTTTAGCAAAGCAACCATATAACCGCAATAAGTCAAAAATCTCACGTAGAGATAGAATGAGCTGTCGAGTTTTATCATTTAGCTGCACGAGCCAAAATCAGACTCTGTGCACAAAAAACATTTTTTTTTCTTTCTTTTATATTTCATTTTCTTTTTTGTTAATAATATTCATTTTTTTTCTGAGTCAGAGTCTATATTCATAAAGTTTATGTCTCTCAGTCATGAAAAAAGCGGAAAAAAAGCTCGAATCCATAAACCAAACATTGCGGTAAGGGACCGCCTGGAACTGTTTAGATGTGTTTACAGAGCAATCAGAAGTGAGGCGAATATAGCACTGATCCACAAGATTTGCTTACCTTCGTTGATTTCAGTATTTAGACAGGATCTGCTGACTGGTATGTCCACAGATCACCATTGTGTATTCGCCTAAGAGACTTGGGTCTAAGTGGATGTTAAACAGACTAAACTGCTTTCATTTCAAATTTGCTGAAAATTTTTGTAAAATTTTTTTTAAATTCAAAGATTGAAAAAAAATTGGCCTAAATAATGTTGTTTTTTTCCTGGAGAAAATTTTCTGAACTTTAAACAGATATCTACGTCTTATGGAAAGGAAAATTCGTTTATCAAATTACTTTCTTCTTAAATCCAAGGATTTTGCGCATAGAAAATATGAGTTGATCTTCCGCCATTTCAAGTTTTTTTATTTACTGTTTTACCATTTTTAACCGACACAACATTAACTCCCATCTCCTTTTTCAACTTACACTTATCAAATACTCAGTATTTATACGCTCAAACAGTTTACTGTTTACAGTTTATTTTCGTTGCGATTCTGTCTAGATTAACAAAACTTAAGTTTGTTAAATCTAACAGTGTAGACTCGTTTTGCTTAGTTTAAAAAAGTCATTAATTACATTTTACTGTTATTAACTTCTAAAAAGGCACAACTATAACTAATAATTTCATTCTCTTCAAATACTTCTGTTATCATTTTATTTTAGGCGAGTCTTTCTGAGTGGAGAAATAAGTTCCAGAAGATGTTTTGGTTGATATCGATTCTAGTAAGACATTATTTTACTAATTGTCATCCGCTCTGCTTAACTCTAGGAACATGACACTTCGCAATGCTCATTAGATATAAAATTAGAATAGCCATAAAATCATGCACCGTTGCTTAAATGTTATTCGGAAAACTATGAGAATTACATGAAACAAGGAAATGGTGTGATCAGAATGATTTTTTGGCCTCGCTTGTCAAAAAAAAAATAGAAGAAAAGAATCTGCAAAATTACAGAGAAAAGGAGAGAGAGACAGAGAGAGAGAGAGAGAGAGAGAGAGATAGAGAGAGGGATAAGACAGTAGACGCGATTTCGTGCGGTCTTAGAAACAATAAACAAGTGAATCTGGTGATTTATGAAATGGACCTACTGACAATAAGTCATCGATCTGTTTCTTTTGTTCCAAACAAAATCAGGAGATACTCAATCGAATTATTGTATACAACAAATTTTACAGCTATATTTCTAACAGAATCAATGGATATTATACTCATTTGCTTTCAAAACAAAAATCACACTTTTCACCATAAGAGGAAGCAACCGCTTACATTATATACTTTAAATTTAAAAAAAAAAATTAGTACCGTCTGATGTCTATAGTAGATGAAAGAACAGAAAGTGATTGAACTGACAGGTGTAAAATCCTCAAGTTTATAATGGCTTCACCGCCATGTAGAGTTAAGGTGCTACCAGTAGAAGAAGAGGCTACAACTCTCTTTATGATATCATTCTGTTAACTCAGAGCACAGGCGTCAACTCACCATTCATGTCTCTCTTATATGATATATAGCTTCATTCTAATCAAGATGTCTTTACATTTGTTTGACTTCTTCTTAAAGCCACCCGCTTTTCCATCAACAGATTGCCTCTATGGTCCATTTTACAAGTTTATCTCTTAAAATGCTTCAATCTTTCTCCAGGCTGCTCATTGCGTTTTTCTCGCAAATGTCGTTATGTTGTCTTCGTGGATTTTTCCGCGGAAGTTTGAATCATGCCATCGCGAAGTTTCCGAAGCTCTTATTTTCATCTCGCCTTCTCTTGAGTTTCGCTTGTTTGACTTTCAAAGCGATGCCTGATATCTAAACGTAGTGGTCTGATTAAAATAGGGAAATCAATCAAATCCTAACGCGTTCATCGATGATGAAGAAATCAGTTTTTTTTTCACATTCTAGTGACATCTCATACTTCACTTGTTTGTGTCTTCCAATGTTTACCAAACGCGTCCGACAAAACTCTCAACGGACAGCTTCCTTTCATGTTCTTGTTCTCCATCAATAGCACATGCCACAAGCAATCATGTCGGCATTGTATGCCACCGCGCAAATAGTACGGGGAATCTAATCTAATGCGCGACAGATGAATCATTTGATTCCACACATTACCGTCACGCCAGATTACAGGGCGTTGGGTCTGCAGATGTGTCATTCCTCGGAGCATCCCTTTTTACAACAATGACAAACAATTTACCAAATTATTCCCTACATTATATTTCATTTGCGGCACGGACCATCATAATTTTTGTTGTGTTGGCCGAGGCGGGGAATCGATTTGCTGACCTTAAGCATCCGCAGTAATGATCCTTCACGACCTGGCCGCTGCTGTTGTTAACAGGGATACAGAGGAAGACCCACGGGTCCCGAGGTTGTTATTATTATTGATGTTGTTTTGTTTGTCCATAATTTGCCGGTAGGTGGAGGGACAGTCGCTGCTAGGTCTATAATTTGCTCGATGTAGAAAATGATTGTCTTCGTGTTTAAAATGTCTGTAGGTCCGCCATGATGGGGATTGTTTGCCGTCGGCGGATGGAGATGATAAAGTCTGGTTGGGCGGATGGATACGTCAGATAGGCGTGTAGAGACTGACAGGCACATGTATATTTTTCTCGAAGAACAGGGAAGGGGAGGGTTGTTAAGTCAGACAGGTGAATATCGATTATAAATATATCAAATAGATAGATACATGAGTGGATCGGAGTATGACCTGTGCTTTTGAAAAATTTATAAGATTTTGAAGAGATAAATCCAAGTTATTGTAGCTTTAGCTACTTTTTTCCGGATTAAAAAAAGGCAAAAAGAGAAACAATGCGCAGAAAAAATCAGGAAGACATCCTGTTCCAAAAAAAATGTAAATAAAAAAAAAATGTGATTTTTCAAAGGAACTTGGTCCGGGTATGCCTTTAATAGATGTGATTACTGTATTAAGGATAGAACACACGCAGAAATATTAATGTAACGCTACATTGAGAGAGATGAAAAAAGAAGAGAGTGGGACAGAAATTAGAGGAAACAGACAGACAGATGATCACAGGGGAGAAAGAGAGAGAAAGGGACACACTCAGATAGAGAGAGACAGAAAGAAAGAGAGATTTAGGAAAGGAAAATATACTTTTTTGTATACTTTTTTTACAAACATATTATCATCTCTCAGACGTTTATATTTAAACAGGAAAACTTGCTGTTCTTGATAATTTGTCGGAGGTTCACACAAAATGAGCCCGACCTTAAAGCAGAATGGTTATGTGTGTGTATGTGTGGGTAGTTGAGGGAGGAGGAGCACAATAGTTAAAATCATTCAATCAAAATAGTGCACACCAGTATAGTGATAATCTTGATTTATTGTAACATTTTTTGACATTTAAAGGACTTTCCTCAATAACATCAATGCCTGTAATATACCATTTTACTCATGGCAAACAAATAAACAAACAAAATACAAACAATCAATCTTTCAACACGTTCAATATGTCAGAAAATGACTTAAGCACAGAGCACGCTCCAGGAACTTTTTCGTTTTAGACTGTGTGGGAAACTTAGGGCACGAAAACACTGCACTATTTTTGTCAGCCTCAGGAACGCGAAACGGGCAATCGCTGGCTAGGGACCTCCACAGCTGCTGCACTGAGCGATCATTCTCAAAGGATTTGAGAAGCTCCGGCTGAAGTCACGGGTTTTCAACATTTGACCGGCTTAGAGAGTATTCGACTAAGGAATTCCGGAGAAATAGCAAGCCGGATGCCAGTATTTGCTTTTCTAATGTTGTCTACTCCAGAGGCACGAGCGGTGAGGCTAGTCCGGATTTGAGCAAACTACCGGAAAGGTGTCGCTTGTAGACTTACAGGCTTAAACGGCAAAGTTGAAAGAGCGTGAGGTGACTTTTTTACGTGCGTCTAATATGAGCAATCGGCTTAGCAACTTTCCAGCGTCGCCCTATGTTTGTTAGCCGTTTATGGCAGTGCAAGTCACTTTGACAACACAGTAGCTTCAGCCGTTTTGTCCTCTGGTCTCAGACGTTTCCACTCTCTTAGTGTCTTGTTGCTTTTGACTTTGTAAGTAATTGTATTATATTATGTCTCTTTATGTCTAATTTAAGGCTTAAGTTTGTTATTTCTCTCTCTTTCGCTTCCCTCTCCCCCCTTCCTCAACCTCTTAACAACTGCCTTATCCATTATGTTTGTTTCTCTCTTTATACCCCCCCCCCTTTTTCCATTTACCGCCCCATCTGTGTGTCTCTTTCTCCTACATGCTCTTGTAATTTGTTTCTATCCTTATTTGGTTTTCTATCCCACTCCCATTCCCTTCCTCTCTCACTCGATCCATCCATCTTAATCTCTTTTTAAAAGTATTTATCTTTATGACATCTTCCTATGTCTCTCTTGGTCTAAAAATCTCTTGTTTAATTTTATGAATCCTTTTTCCCTACTCATTCCTTCTTTTTATTTTTTAAAGAGCTCTTGTGACCTTAAAATGTTCGTGAGTTTATAAAGATACCTGGATAAACCTGGTTATCTAATTGAGAGCGTGATTGCTGCTGTGTTACCCACCTGTCCCGATGCATAACAGAGGTCTCTTTGCGTGACGTGGACTAGTAGACCTCATGGGAACCACTTTCCAGGCAAGACTCAGTAGATGTGACGGCATCCAGCCCTGACAGGGCTCAATTGGCCCGATGGAATCCAAACTGCAATTTCAACAAAGTACAGTCCTGCATGTCTGACAGGATTCCATTTGCGGAAAGAATCCTTTTATAGCCCGTAATATACTTTAGAAATACAAAGGTCCAATTCTTAGAGGATAAAAGCCTTTGCATGTTTCATTCAAAAATTTTGTCATAGAGAGGTTAAATATTTATTGAGCCAGTGCTGTGCGCGCCCTTGGACCTAGTGCTTTAATGAATGTAAAAACTTTCAAGAACAGTAATTATACATCAAAGAAGGCTTCAACATTGACTTTCTAGAAAGGTGCGCGTTGCCAAGCTTTCTGAGCTGGGAAAAGAGGAGAATTGAATAGAAATAAGTTCTTAACTTCCTTTCCACAGTTTCCAAATAATATGTGCGCTAATTCAAAGCTCTGCAGGGTCCTTTCGCCCTGTGAATCTCGCAGGGAGGGACTTCGCGTAACCTTGCTTCATTCGCACAGTATGATAATGGAGTAAAGGGTAGCCTTTACGATTTGCAACAAAAGATAAGAAGTATAGAGAAATAAAAAAAAAAGTTGCTTAGGAAAATGACGACGGAGATTGCTGTTTGAAATAGCCCGTCCACAATAAACGAGGATATCAGGATTTTTTTGCATATCAGACTTAAGTCCCTGCCAGGAACTGAAAAAAAAAACAAAAAACACGTGAGCCTTGACTCAATTACCGACTGTGACGAGCTTGAACCCGTGGAGAAGGTGATATAAGGAAGCACATAAAGAAAGAGACCGAAGAGAGAGAGAGATGAGAGAGAGAGAGAGAGAGAGAGAGAGAGAGAGAGAGAGAGAGAGAGAGAGAGAGAGAGAGAGAGAGAGAGAGAGAAAGATTTAGAGAGAGGAAGATAAAGAGAAAGGAGGGAGATAAAAAAAATTTTTTTTTCAGAAAGAGAGGTAGATGTAGCTATGAAATAAAGAGCGAGGTGATTTGGTACTGATAAACAGTCATAGAATGATCTCAGGTGATTTTTACCTTGTATGACCCGGACCAAACACTTTTTCAAAGATCCCTTTTTATTTTCCTTTAATCACCAGCATCGGTACATAGCAATTGTTTAGAAATCTCATATCCGTAAGGCTGAAGCCTCAATGTAATTTTTTTCATTATACTCATTATTAGATTCCCTAATACAAATTACGTCCTAAGCACTTCCTAGAAACTTTTTTAAAAGAATCCAATTTAGATTCAAGCTCTAAGTTTCCAAGAGTTTTCCTATTGAAATTGCTATGATCAAGCTTTTGTTTAGACCGGCAATTTTTCTGGAGTGAACTTGTCATATTGAGAAAATGATGGATTTCTGCAAGACGATTTAAGTAAACGTAGAGGATCCATTTTATCTTAGTAAATATGCGCATCGCAATGTTACAGCCTCAAAATATCCTACAACTGCAAAACTATTAACTACTACCACATCCTGACCTGCTCTTCATAGGCTACATTGAAAATGTAGGCTTTAGATAAAGAATATTCAAAGAGCGAGCTTAGGAATTCTAGGTTAGAGTAAAATCAACGTATGGAACAACGTGGAGGGACACTTAGTACAAAAATGGAAAGGAAAACACAGATACGTAACATGAGCTGGTTTTGATCTACAACATGTTTTGCCATGAGAATGGGATGACGACCTTTTATTCCACAACAGCGGAAAGTTGACTTTTGGGTAAAATGCAGAAATATTGTGTGAAGAAAATTGGAACAGCTTTATTATTATCAGTATTATTATTATAATTATTGTTATTGTTATTATTATTATTACTTGATATTCACGTTTTACTAATGGATATACTGTCTTAGTCATGGCTTTTTGAAGAAAGGGTTATAATTAAAATGTGAATGATGTCATAGCTTTACTTATCATTAGCCAGAAAGTAACAATTTTCAAAACATGCGAGCACTGGTTAAAAATGCTGCGAGAAAAGTGTGGTTCAAACAAGGGCAAAGAACATTTCACAACCAAAACATTATTGACAAAGGAGCATATTATAATTTTCTTTGATGTTGACCATATTTGAAGTGCTTGGCTCCTAGATGAAAATTCGATTCCCGGCAATAAGCTTCATTCCTTCCTATTGAGAAGGCTGACTCCAATGTTTTGCCACAGCGTTTAGTCCTGCCCGATGTGAAGGGTCGCCTGAATGTGACCCAGCAACGACTCAACGAACTCAGCTGATAATAAAACTCCCAGCTGCTACTTGAACTACTTCTAAATCCTCTACAGCTGTTACAAGGAAAAATGGACTAAGGGAGAGTTGGGTGAGGAGAAAGGGGGAGGATCAAGTTATGTCTTTTAAAGTATTTTTAACCAACAATAAATAACACACGATGGCATTTTAAAAGTAGTTAATAAACAAAAATTAGAGAGAAAATGAAAAAGAACGATTGTCAGTTCCTGTGCATAGCCTGGAAGAAGAAGAAGAAGAAGAAGAAGAAGAAGAAGAAGAAGAAGAAGAAGAAGAAGAAGAAGAAGAAGAAGAAGAAGAAGAAGAAGAAGAAGAAGAAGAAGAAGAAGAAGAAGAAGAAGAAGAAGAAGAAGAAGAAGAAGAAGAAGAAGAAGAAGAAGAAGAAGAAGAAGAAGAAGAAGAAGAAGAAGAAGAAGAAGAAGAAGAAGAAGAAGAAGAAGAGGAAGAGGAAGAGGAAGAGGAAGAGGAAGAGGAAGAGGAAGAAGAAGAAGAAGAAGAAGAAGAAGAAGAAGAAGAAGAAGAAGAAGAAGAAGAAGAAGAAGAAGAAGAAGAAGAAGAAGAAGAAGAAGAAGAAGAAGAAGAAGAAGAAGAAGAAGAAGAGGAAGAGGAAGAGGAAGAGGAAGAGGAAGAAGAAGAAGAAGAAGAAGAAGAAGAAGAAGAAGAAGAAGAAGAAGAAGAAGAAGAAGAAGAAGAAGAAGAAGAAGAAGAAGAAGAAGAAGAAATAAGACCAATAGTGGCAGTTGTAGTATTGGTCACATTTCATAATTAAGTGTTTCGCATTCCGAGTCGATCACTGTAGCAGAAAAAAAGAGAGAGATCGAGTTATATCTTTTTTGCTAAAATGCCGAGATTTTGATAACTGACAAGTAAAATTACTCTAAAGAAAGACAAAGCTGAAAAATAAACTTCTCAACTTATGCAAAAGCACATTCGTATTAAAGTGTACATCTTGACAAGTCATAGTAGTCTCAAACTCAGGGCAGAATTACAGTAACCGAATCAAAACTATCATAAATATGGCAACCTTTTGACATACCCTTTTGCCGAGCGAAAAATTGATAAAGATCTGGAAATATCACTTTCTGCGGAGAAGATAAACAGTCTTTGGGCTAAGGAATGTGTTGAAAAGGCCACCGATGTAGGGGCTCAGAGTGCCAGAAACAAGACGATGTAGTATGGCTAAATGGCGTCTAAAGCCTGTGGCCTTTAACTCTGTATGTGTCACACATCTCGCTTTAAGTCTGGGTGGCGTGAAGTGATATCGAAAACTAAGCTTTTCATGTGACATTGAACTTGGTTCCAGCGCCTTTTTTATCTTAAAGCTCACATTAATTTTGAAGTTTATTTTTTAAGCATTTATCAAACACTCGCCTAAGAAAAATATGGCTAGATCTACGACTTTTAAAGCTTAATGACATTAGTAAAATAAAAAAAAAGTTTCAAATGAACCCAGATCTCAATTTGCTTTTAAAATTTTAAACAGTCCTTGATTTCTTTGATCGGTCGCGGGGGACGTGAAATCGGCAATCAAGGGGCGTATGGATAATCCCCTACACAAGCGTTTGGATTTTAGTATCAGGGGACCTCTAGCCTTAGAGATCGTCTCTGTGTGCCATCCTCTACTTCTAAATGAGGCATGAGTTGGGCTAAGCTTAAAACAAGGGCTAGTGTATAATTCGGCAATATAAGTGTCACACAATGTTAAACTGAAATTCTTAGGAATGTGAAATCTTTTTTTTTTTTTTTTTTTTGTTTAAACAGAGTTTGGTTTACCCTGGATAATTCTAAGAGGGAATGACAATTTAGGTACCAAAAATCATTTAAATTTAACCATTTACTTCTTTCCAAACACTTTGGGTTCAGAAATGCTTTTCTATATTTTTTTTTTGTTTTTTGTGGGTAACCAGTTGATCTTATTTCTATCGTGCAGACTAAAAAGTGGTGCCGAGTCTGAAAAGAGGTATGTGGCATGTATATGTTAAATATTATGTTCCTGTCGTATTTTTTTCCCTAAACATTGCAAAAAGAAAATTTAGTAACATTTCGTGAGTAAACACGCACACAAAAATATGAGTATAACAAAAAGTATAAGTTCTTTACTTCACTTTTGTTTCTTCTGATCGAGACTATATTATTCGAGGTTGAGTAGTTCATCAAATAAATTATACTTTAATGTTCTTGACGTGTGATTCCGAACTGCTCTGCTTTGTTCTTTTCTCTGCTTCTTTCTCTCTCTCTCTTTCGCTCTCTCTCTCTCTCTCTCTCTCTCTCTCTCTCTCTCTCTCTCTCTCTCTCTCTCTCTCTCTCTCTCTCTCTCTCTCTCTCCCTCTTTTTCTTTCTTTCTCACTATCTCTATCTTCCGCCGTATCTCTTTTTCTCTTTCCATATCCGTTTTTGTCTTTCTTTTCATTTTGTATCTGTGAAATATTTTCACCACTCATGCTGTCCTATGCGTCGATCAACTTTCTATATTTATTCCAATGATAGTACTTGCGACGATACATGTGCAAAATTAATGATAAATGAGCATGCCAAAACGAAGAGGAAAATTGTTCCCATTCACAACAATATAAAACAAACCCTGTAACTAGGTTTAACAAAACTTTCATCAAATTCATATTCCAAATTTAACATACATACTAAGTATCCATACACAGTCCATGAAAAACTTCAACGTCTTTTAATTCCAATTCAGAATAAATAGAGCATTTAGCGCTATCTAAATCAAGTTTCATCGTAAGTGACGTGGTATATTATTCCAAACGAGCATCATACGGGGCCTGTTACAGCTGCTGTCTTGGGGGCCGTCACAGCAGATACCTGGTTAGAGCAGAGCCCCAGCAGGTAGCAGCGCCTGGGATTCTTGTGGTTCTGCCAAAAGACACTAGGGGGAGAATTCCGGGACGTCATCTTGCGGAAGTGTCAGGTGTCGTCAAAGTCCCGGCTAAATGGCACAGTGCTAATCTCCGCGTTGCCCAACTACAGTAGGATATTCTGTGGGGACAAGATCGTAAGGCCTCGAGCATAGAAACCACAATATTGTTGAAATAATATGGATGGGATATGATCAAAGCCAACTAAAAAGACCCCGCGAAAAGCCCAGAATATTATTATTATTATTTTTGGGCATAATACTTTGAGAAAAATCTGAGGATGAGGCTTAATAAAGGAATTTTATTTACCACATAAAAGGGTCCCTCATTCAGATTTCCTTTTATCTTTGCCTAAGCTTTTGTTCGTACGATAGCTTGGTGCAGAAACTCGAGCCATGATGTGGTAGAGAAAAATAATGAATATACACGTAGCGTTAATGTGTTATCAACTCAGGATGTATGAGTAAAAATAATGAATGTGTTCTTTGCTTTTTAAGAACTTCATGCTGAAGTAGCTCTGAATCATTAAATCTTTGATGGCATATGTATGTGTGGCTGAATTTCCAACATTTGATTTCTTAAACATACAGTCTTTCATGAAACAAAGCCTTACGTCAATTAATTCTTTCTTTTATAAATTAACTCTTAGCTCGGTATAACCAGTTTACTGAATAATACAGAATAGAAAAATGCAACAAATTTTGTAACATTTAATAATATATTTATAAGGCACTGGTGATAAGAATGCGTATACTTTATTGATGTAACAATAACAAAACCATGAATGAAAATAGAACCTTAGTTACATAATAACTGCTCTCAATTAAGTATTATTTTGTCGATAAATTGCAAAAGTACAAAAAAGTTTTAATTATGATTTAAAAAAAGGTTTAGGTGTGCACAACGTTAGAAATGTTTATGTTTGAACAAAAATATGTAACTTTTGTGGTGCAGTGAGTATGCGCCAACCGAAAAATCAAAGATTAGAGAGGTGGTGATCATATTTTCCATGGTTATCTAGTTTATTAGGACTTCAAAATGAAATAGCAAAAGACCTAGGCATTCTGGAAATATAAAACATACATTACGTTCTCAATTGTGTAAAGGCATAAAGTTATCATTCTTCCGTTTCATAGACCATAGAATAAAATGATTTGATAATATTGGTAGTAGTTTCTGTCGTGGTCGTAGTAGTAGTAGTAGTAGTAGTAGTAGTAGTAGTAGTAGTAGTAGTAGTAGTAGTAGTAGTAGTAGTAGTAGTAGTAGTAGTAGTAGTAGTAGTAGTAGTAGTAGTAGTAGTAGTAGTAGTAGTAGTAGTAGTAGTAGTAGTAGTAGTAGTAGTAGTAGTAGTAGTAGTAGTAGTAGTGGAGGAGGAGGAGGAGGAGGAGGAGCAGTAGTATCTCTATGTTGTTTAAAGTACATTAAGCTTTTCAGAAAATCCTACACAGAGAGGACGAATTAAGGCAATGCGCATAAAAGTAGAAATTTGAAATAAATCTCCCCTGAATAACTCAAACATTTTTTCTATTGGCTACATAGGACCACAAAATTAGAACAAAAATAAAAGACTCTTGCTCATTAAAAAGGAAAATTAAAATTAGAAGCTCGACGGGGAGGCAGAAAGATTGCGGAAGGCATCATGGTGCACCGTTTTTTCTCCTGATTCTCTCTCCATATCGATCGATTTTCATTTGACAAGGACAGAGACTGTGTCTCTCCCCTCCCTTGACATGGACAGAGACTGTGTCTCTCCCCTCCCATAGAGCACCATCTGGTGGACAGCCTTGTCTCACACATCACTCACACAGTCACACGCGCACAGTAGAGAACGAGCGGAAGGGATGTAACTCTCTAGTCCGCCCCTTTGGTCTCTAATTAGAAATTATAGTAGGATTAGGATGCCTAAACCATCATTGACTGTTGGAGGTTTGATTCCTGAGCTCAAAGAAATTTGTTGAGGCCTTGCTGTCATAAAAAAATATTAAAAAACAAAATAGTTCACACATTTTTCAACGTCATAGTCGAATATGCGTGGATAAGAGACTACAATAAGTAGAGATATAAGCCAAAGCTAACCTTTTAATATTCTTGAATACTTATCTCTACAAAACAATTTACATCAGTGTTTTTTTTTAATTATTAAAGAACTGTTTTGATTTAAACGCACTTTAAAAAAATGATAAATATACCATTATAATCGAAACCAAGATAATCTGAGATATCAGCGCTTGCTAGGCCTGGGTACAGACCATGGGCAAAGATACCTCTCTGAGAGATGGTAAAAACCCACCAGGGACTCCTTGCTGATCGATGATCCCTTATCCCTAGAGACTATCATGCACTTGTCCTGGATATCTCAGTGGTGTGTAGGAGGAGTAATACACCGCGTTCGTTGATTAGGCATCCCGCGAGGATAGGCCTCAAGAAGCATCCGAAGTCATATCCATCTTTTCTCGACACTGCTTTTTTCTTTTCCATCATGAAAACCCAACAATCCATAATTTCTTATGTTCCAAATTGTATCAGAAAGAAAGATTTTTGGTATGATTTGAAAGTCATTAGATGTGGTCTGTGGTACATTTAGATTTTTACATCTATTTCAAATTGCTTTATTAATATATCGTTGCGCTTAGGCTCTTTTGTGAAGAGAAATATCAAAGTTTTGCCAACTCCTTTGAACGAGGCAAAGGCTTGAGATCACTTTGCCTGATGGACAACTCTATAATACACGATAATTAAATCAATGGCTCCCCTTGCCCATTAGATTTTATCCGCATTTTGATATGGTAATGTGTTTGAAAACGCTGCCTCTTGCCTTCTTTAGCGACTGCTTCAGTTTAACTTAGGAGAACAGTTTGATCAATACACAGAAAGGTAAAACTCAGAGTTGTCTGTATAGGAGAAAAGAAAAAAAATCTAACGTTTGTGTTCTAAAGGATGTCACTTGCGCACTTAATTCAAAACAGATTCTTCATTTTTTTATCTTAGAGAATCGGGTCATCGATATAAGTTTTTTGTCCCATGGAATTCCAAACCAAAGCCACTGTTGAGCTTGGCACGGCTTTAGACATCTAACATCCACATAGCGCCAGCTAACAAAGTAAGATTACGAATATCCGCCAGCTTACAAAGTAGGAATAAAGAAAAAAGCTCCTGAAATACCACACTTTTCCTCTTGTCGTTTTCGTAATAGATGAAACATTTAGTGTCGTAACATATCAAGCACGCCACTGAATCGACTTTTTAAGTCGTCATAGTCTGTTCCACCTTTTTCCTATGCATAATCTTGCTGGCTAACTCGACGAAGTAAATGAACTCTGTCAGAATGGTCGCCGGAATGCTCTCAGGTGTCTCGAAACCCAGTGGGACATGGGAGAATGCCACATTCAATTTAGCCAGCTTTGGTCTTATTGTCGGGTTTAATGCTAGGCTTCAAATCGCCCTTCTATATTTGTTTTACACTCAATGTTTAATTGCATTGTATTTTTAATGTGGTGTAGGGTTTCTTTCAATGCAATTCTTACTCCTCTAATTCTTTAACTGCTGTTTATCTTTGAAAAAGTGGGTTTTTTTAAATGTTATTCTTTAATTTCATTCACATTAAATTTTTGTATTCCTAATTTCATCTCTAAAGACCCGCGAGTGAGGCATATACTATAATATTTTGACACTTGTCAGTTTTTAAAGCAATATTATTGTTTTGTTTTTTCACCACAGTCATATTTATTAGTGGCTGATAACTTCTCATCAAATATAATTATCTCTCTTCAAAATGTTATGAAGAAAATACTACGTTTATTAATTTTACTTTATTGTTTTCTTTTTGCTAAATGTTCTATTACGTTCAAACAATGTTTGTTTTCATTAAAATTCAAATTTTAAGCAAGGGTAGATCAATTACTACAAAATATGTCGCTTTAAGTCCCCTAAGTTCTTCAATGAATATTTTTCAAGAGAAATTGCAGGTCAGGTATACATGTACTTACTTCCACCTCCAACTCATGGTCGCTTAAAAAAAAAAAAAAAAGAAAAAGCAAGAAACTCGTAACCAGAACTGGGATGGTACCAACCTGCTCGGAAGTTCAGACACTATGTACATAGAAAACCTTTTACATGTACTATTTCTTTAGAGCCTACTTCCGTTACAAAGCATTATTTGTTTTTTGTAAACTGTTTGGACCAGCTGTCCTTAAGTGTTTGGCTGACCTTTGAATGCTCTGGCTCTACCTTAACAACAAACAGCCAGGTATGGTAGAGGGAGCTGATCTAGGAGCGCCGCGTCCACTGCGAGACAAGCTGGTGAGCATAGAAGAACGAACGGTGTGTGATAACAGATGGTTCCACAAAAAAATCAGTCTGGTGATGCGATAGTATTTGAACTTTCCATCCTGATGCGGTTCGATAATCGAGATTTCACATCCGCTGCATCAACATAATGGTCAAACGTCTTCCGGTTCTTAGTAATCACGGAAGCTTGAAGGTCATTCTAAAGCTTTGTTTCTTTAAAGATCGGAATAGTTAGATGTAAATGCTCCTAGTCGTTTCCTAATACTTTGTCCTTTTTCACACCAAACTGCTAAAAAAATAAATGCAGTACCACTTCCGAGTAACGGTCTGCTAAAGAATGCTTTAATAAGCGGTCTCTCCGAAAGTTCCACATTTTGAAAAATTCGTCTTATTCCACCTGCATTAACTCGTATTTGACGAAAAAAACATCTACATATCATAATCATTGGACAGCTTTTACTTTGCTTACCATAAATTATTAAACTGCTCAGTGCCTCCTTCATGCTTCCATGGTGTCGTACAAGGACAAAGCAGCACCTAATATGGACCCCCCCCCCAAAAAAAAAAAAAAAAAAAAAAAATAAAAAATAAATAAATAAATAAATAAATCAATAAATAAATCAATCAATAAATCGATAAATCAACAAATAAATAAATAAATGAATGAATAAAAATACAAAATAAAAAATAAAATAAAAAATAAAATAAAATAAAATATATAAAAATAAAAAAAACAATAACAGCAACAACGCAGAAAAAGAAATGATTAGTCTTCACTTACAAAACTTTAGAAATGATCCGCAGGGAAAGGATGTGCAGATATCGGAAAACCCAACAATATTTCTAGCGTTCTAATTAGTTAGAAATGTGTAATGTGGAAGCCAGTCCTAGCCATTACTTCAGTGGCTGCCTTGCCTTCTCTCCGAAGAGCCAATTCGACCACGTCAGACACACTAAGATCTTCCTCACAGACTGGATCCGATTCGGCCACTTTCCCATCATGCTTAGAAACCCCAGCAGAAACATGTCCCACCAAACGCATGAGGATAACTAGTCTTCCACAGGTTCTCAGTCTTTAACAGTTCAAACAATTTTTTCCAAGAATCGCAGATCTTAAGGGTCGTCATTATAAAGTAGCAATACATAATTATTTAGTTCAGTGTTAAAGAATACGTTTGCACTTCCAGACTTTATTATTTTTGTACTGTTTGAAAACGATTCGCTAATTTTCTGCTCTAGAGTTCACTGGCCGTCAGTGTTGTAAACAAGCAAATCAACAGTAATCCAGGACCGGGTAAGCTTAGACGCATGTAACTCAAAACTTATCAAACATTATTCTGTTCGGGTACTTATAAAAACCATAGCTAAAACCAAAGAAGAGCCAGCTAGGTTCACTTGAGTCTCATAGTTGTCAGGTTAGAGATCTTACTGGGATACATTTTTTTTTCTGAGGTGAACACTTTTTTATTATTATTATTCAACATGTTGTGGAATAAAAGCAGCTCAAGAACAAGATAACGAAAACATACCTGTAGAAATATATATAAAAAAAAGGTAAAAGGGATATCATAGCCGCCGCTGCAAAAAAAATTTCTTTACCCCAACAAACCACGCACTATAACTCCAAGGTTATATAAATGCATGTCTCCAGTTTCCACCAAATGAAACAGAAACAATTTACCCGTAACTTGACATATTTATAAATGGGATTATTAACGCTTATGTGAAATTTCCACCTTGTATACACCGACTTTCAAACAATTTTTTCTGCCCAATGCATGAGCTTTGAAAGTTTGTTTTAATACTCTTGGTTATGGAAACCTTACTCTAAAACACCAGCAGCTGGCTCCCGTCAAAACAGGAAAGCGCTAAAATAGCAGATTCTAAAACGTTGCATGAAACCTATGATACCGAATTTTTTAACGCTCTTGGTTCATGTAAGGAACTATCAAATTTTGTGAACAGTGCCAGATTCACATTTAGGGTCTTGAAATGATGAACTCTTCTTACTGCTGCTTCATGGATGTTTTTTCAACATAAGCTTTTTTCATGGCGTGGGTCTCTCAAACTTAATCACGCCTCTCAAAATTGTTATATCTCAACTGCTGCAGGGTATTGGATATACCCATTTATGTGGGGACATTGTTCAAACTAGAAGCATGAAACTACTGTAGGGTATTGGATATACCCATTTATTTGGGGGTATTGTTCAAACTAGAAGCATGAAACTACTGTAGGGTATTGGATATACCCATTTATGTGGGGACATTGTTCAAACTAGAAGCATGAAACTACTATAGGGTATTGGATATACCCATTTATTTGGGGGTATTGTTCAAACTAGAAGCATGAAACTACTGTAGGGTATTGGATATACCCATTTATTTGGGGGTATTGTTCAAACTAGAAGCATGAAACTACTGTAGGGTATTGGATATACCCATTTATGTGGGGACATTGTTCAAACTAGAAGCATGAAACTACTGTAGGGTATTGGATATACCCATTTATGTGGGGACATTGTTCAAACTAGAAGCATGAAACTACTATAGAGTATTGGATATACCCATTTATTTGGGGGTATTGTTGAAACTAGAAGCATGAAACTACTGTAGGGTATTGGATATACCCATTTATTTGGAGGTATTGTTGAAACTAGAAGCATGAAACTACTGTAGGGTATTGGATATACCCATTTATTTGGGGGTATTGTTCAAACTAGAAGCATGAAACTACTGTAGGGTATTGGATATACCCATTTATGTGGGGACTAGAAGCATGAAACCCAGACTTAATCTAACTTGAAGTGAGAAAGCCCCAAAATAACACCGCGATCCAAAGATGCCAAAAACTTGCTTGTAAAATGTGAGAGAGTTTTGCTGCACATCTGCCAGAAAAAAAAAATATCCATAGGGGATAAAATCTCATCAACAGGGGGAAAATACAACTCTATGCCAATTTGTCTTGTTGATAATAACTTCAGCGAATTATGCTCTGAGAGATATCTAACGAGGCACCCAATGCTAATGATGTGTCATGTCGCATCACGAAGGTATTTCTGTGTAATGTGTATTTTACGAGGAGACATTAATGTCCACTGACAAGGGATATCTGTCTGTACCAGGCTTGCGAAAAGATGGCGGCAGAGGGCTTGGTTATCAGTCTCATCAGAACAAAAGAACGGAACAAAAGAGGAGTGATTGTGATCTACAGTCTGGCATCTCTGTCAACAGAATGACCCCGCAGAATCCCAGTCATGATTCTCTGGGCCATGTGTGGCTGAGAACATTTTCAACTGGGCTTTGTGTTCTACATGAGGAGCGTTAAGAATTCAGATGAGGGGAGAAATCGGGGTAGGGGACTGCCCCACGGGTATGATGAGCGAAGGGCTTCTGGTGTAGGCATTCCCCGTGCGGTTGACGCGTGCGCAAATACGAATGGATAGGTGTGCATATCTATAATGCACTAGATGGATTTCCTTGTCATTTCTCGTCACTTCAGCGTGAGCATGGTGGATACGAGAGCGAGGGAGGGAGTGAGAAAGAGAGAAAGAGAGAGAGAGAGAGAGAGAGAGAGAGAGAGAGAGAGAGAGAGAGAGAGGCGAGATTGAGAAAGAGAGAGGGAAAGGGGAAGGCTGATAATGATTGTTATATGAATCAAAGCAGTGAACAATTTTCCATCATAGATAGAGATGGTAAGAAATTGATCGACTAAAGAATGAAAGGAAGATAGACAGATAGATCGATATGACAAAGTTAGTGAGAAAGGAGGAAAGAAAGAGGGAGAGAGAAATAAAGAGATATACAGATGTGGAATGATTAAACAACATTCAAAACAACAACAAAGGCAAAAAGTATGATGTAAAAGGCTTTGTATCCGTGCAAGTTCCGTAACGGACACCCACATGAGGATAAAAAATGTTATATAATTATGCAATTCTAAACGGAATAGAAATGTTCATTCATCAAAGTTCCAGGCGCTCAAAGATGCAGGATAAAATAAAAATAGTAAAAGTTTTTATTATTATTATTATTATTATTAGTAGTAGTAGTAGTAGTAGTAGTAGTAGTAGTAGTAGTAGTAGTAGTAGTAGTAGTAGTAGTAGTAGTAGTAGTAGTAGTAGTAGTAGTAGTAGTAGTAATAGTAGTAGTAGTATTTGTCGTAGTAGTAGTAGTAGTAGTAGTAGTAGTAGTAGTAGTAGTAGTAGTAGTAGTAGTAGTAGTAGTAGTAGTAGTAGTAGTAGTAGTAGTAGTAGTAGTATTTTTATTATTATTATTATTATTATTATTATTATTATTATTATTATTATTATTATTATTAACATTACTACATGTATCATTGTAAATGTTTGGGTTTTTTTTATATATTCTTATTCCTACTACTATTATTACAAATTTAAAAAAATATTCATCATCATCAACATCAAGTCGTCTGCAACGAGGTAGCTTAAGATTTCCAATATGTTTCTTTAGTCAATTTTATTTTTTAATTCAATTTTTAATAGTAACTCTGTCTCAGCTCGCATCTTTGAATGTATGTCAAGCCTCATCCATAAATCTTTGTTATTGTACACAACTCTAATAACAGTTTCGGTTTTCTCCACTGCTCAACTTCAAAAGTCCCGATATGGCCGGGGGTCAAGCGGTGTTTGATCTCCCTGTAACGGGCACTCAAGGCGCTGATATGGTGAACAGATAGCGCGTTTGTCCTCCTCCTCCGACTGAAGTAGATCCTCTCAACAGAGCCCTCCAGCCGTCGAGATCAGAACAAAGTCGGGTGATTAATGTGTCAAGTGTGGACCGATCCGTCTTTCTCTTGGAACAAAGGTACATAGTGTTTAAAATATCCAAAAATTTAGTTCACTTTAAGGGTTACTTTCATAAACTAAATTTATTAAGTCCGTTAAACGTTCTAGTCGTGTAAAAGGGGTGATTTAAAAATTAATACTCTACCAAGTCGATAAAAAAGAAGTAAATGTTGGAATCCATTACTGATACAGAGAATAATACTGCTAAACAGATATTTTCCGGAAAGTAGATAGGTAGACAGACAGGCAGACAGACTAACAGAGAGAGAGAGAGAGAGAGAGAGAGAGAGAGAGAGAGAGAGAGAGAGATACACAGATAGATAGAGAGATAGATAGATAGATAGATAGATAGATAGATGGATGGATAGATTCATAGATAGATAGATAGATAGATAGACAAACAGATAGATTTGTTCCTAGATATTATTCTAGGCGAATAAGTATTCAACATTTTCCTGAGTTAAACGTGATAAATAACAGATGAATAATTGTGGGATATAGCGATTGTAAATTAATGTTCGAGAAGCAAAAGAAGACAGCCCGAAGGCAGAACTTAAGGATCACACGTTAAACGAGACATCAATTTGGCAATCACTCAAGTTAACAATGGACAAATAGGCTGACGAGCAGCAGCTCAACGAGCAAGCGATGACAGACGGAAAAACGGAAACCTGAAACCATATATAGCAAAACTCAAGACCGCTCTGTCAATCCTTGAACAGGGACGGGTGTTAAGGTCAGAGCACACCACAAAATTCTCTGATTCCCACAATATCTTTTACCCGATGCTCTCTGTCAAACTGTCACTGATTGGTCATCTTTCCGCCTCCGTTGTTCTGTGACAGTGAGGTGATCGAGTGCAAATGATTTCTCTTACAACAAAGGTCAAACTGTCTGTTTAAACCTTCAAAAGACGCTTGAAATACGCCCTTGACTGATGACGCTTTCAAAGCCTGAGTCCACACTTTAGGAATAGCTTTAAGACACCGCTTTGCAGCACCTGTCGAAACTTGAGAAAGCACAACATTAGCGACCACAGCGCATTGCGGCTCAAGAAAAATCTTGTTTTTAGTAGATCCAGTTGTTTCGACGCGTCTTCGCGGTGTCCGGTGGAGCTGTGAACAAGGTGTCCGCTTTCCCGCCGCAAAGCTCCGTCAAAGCCGGTGTAAAACACGACCGAAAAATTAGTGAACATGTTTTCGTAGCCCACTGTGAGGCGGCGCAGAAGGCTTTAGGTCCGTGCTTTTTTTCCAAAGGTGGGATCAAAGGTTACTACTTCCTTTGATTGTCTCCCCTGAACGGGAAATAACTTGACACTGCGATATAGTAGCACTGCATAGATATGTCCATTGTTAGAGTTCTGAAGTTGGTGCTCTGAAAAGGGATCTTTGTGAGGATTATGTTCAAATGAAGTTTTTTTTTTAGTTGAGGATTGAGCGGACATAAAGGAGAGAAAGAGAAACTTTCTTTTTTTTTTTTTTTTGGTCATAAAAATTAATAGTATCGTTATTTCTTTTCAGAACCAACATCTAACAGGTTTAAAATGAAAAAAAAATACGATTAGAAATATGTAGTTTAGCACTCCGAAACATTTTGCTATTGTATGCTAGAGAAATTCATTTCGTTTCTTGTATGTCGATATGCCGTTTTTAATCAAGGTACTTTTTTTTAATTTGTTTCCGATATTCTTTTCTTCATTTGAAGTTTTCGCCTTTGTGCTTTTTTTCCTACATATTTTTACGGTTCTTTGTTATCCTTCACAATGCCCATGATAAGAATACTCCCATTCTCTCTCTCTCTCTCTCTCTCTCTCTCTCTCTCTCTCTCTCTCTCTCTCTCTCTCTCTCTCTCTCTCTCTCTCTCTCTCTCTCTCTCTTTCTCGCTCTCTTTTCCTGCCTCCTTCGCCCCATGTCTCCAAATATATATAGATGTGTCACTTGTATTAATACCAATAATAGATTTTTTTTTCTACCATCTGAACGATGATTCAGGTGAATATCCTCAGAATGACTTAGGTAACAATAAAGAAACCATAGCCTAACTACACAAAGCCACATTTTGATACCCCACTTGACCATGCGATTACTTATCCCGGAAAGGTTTCGCGGGTAAACAGTTTATCGTAACTGACCACTAACGATCTAGTAGACCCCTCGCCCATGACCACACAGACCACAACTTGACTACCTTTTAAATTTAATAAACGGCCTCTTAAAAGGTTAACTGACCGTAGATCGGTGGACTACTGTAACTATTCCATGGTCCTTAAGTTTCCTGCCCTTCTCTACCTCTCTCTACTGGATACTGTCTTGGAGTTCGGGACTCGTTCTATGTGATCGGTGTCTCGAACTAGCCAGCTTATTCGATAAGCGCTGTGTTTACATGCTTGGTATCAAAGTGCGTACCCCATGCAGGATCCTCGTTGCTCTTGTTAGGATTTTAGAAGTTAAAGCCCGGAACATGGCATTAATATCCATTGCAAATTTAAAGGCAAACCAATCTTTTTGGGCCAATTTATTTAAGCTAGTTAGGTGGCATTTTATGAAAAAGGGAAACAAAAAGAGAGAGAGAGAGAGAGAGAGAGAGAGAGAGAGAGAGAGAGAGAGAGAGAGACAGAGACAGACAGACAGACAGACAGAGACAGACAGACAGACAGAAAGACAGACAGAAATAGAGATAGTTTACGTGAAACTTTGGATGGTCCAGGAAGCTTTTTGAATCATTATCATTGAAAAGCATATTCCTTTTGATTTTATAATTACAAGAAAAAAAAATATAAAATTTTGTCAAACTTATACGATGCGAAGACGAGACCCAAAGAATCCTTTGAAAAGCCGTGTTTGGAGCAAGCTGGTTTAGAAGTCTCTGTGATGTGGTGAGTACTACTTCTGAAGAGGCCAGGATCTGTCGCTACCTAATGGAATAATTGTGTCTCTGGAGAAGTGCCTTTGATTGGAAGATGCTGGGTCTGGGGCAAGCTTCTGGCTCGAGGACGTGCAACTGCAAAACGACCGGTTAATTTAGTTGGACATGAAATGATCTTTCCGACTTCATAGGGGTCGTGAGGAGGGCACACGGCTTGGTATGAGGCCTTGGGGATTGGGTGGAGGAGAAAGGTCATGTGAAGAAAAAGAAGGGAACGGGAGTGTTCGGTAAAGAGATGGAAAGGGAAAAATATGGGTGTAAAAGAAAAATAAACGGAAGATGAAATAGAAAGGGTGATCTTGGTAGTAATAATATTTTTGTGGTTGTGATACCATAGAATGATCTTTTACAAGCAGATGTAAGAAGAAATGGTAAAGTGAGAGAAACGTGTTAAATCGAATGGAAGCAACTGTAGCAAGAGAAAAGAGCTGTTCTGTACATGGCAAAAAAGGTATAAAATAAGATTGTAGACGTGATCTACAACAAAACTAATGGTCTGTGATGAACGAGATAAAGATGTGGCCTGTGACATGATGGTAGAGATTGGATAGGCCACTCTAGATCTTGTAACAGATACAAATACGTTATGTTTCGCAATGAGATATTATGCGTATTACGTATGTTTTCATATGACGCCCATTTTCTGCTTTTATTGCTAGATTAAGTTAAATATTTTTTTCAACGATAGTAGATATGGAATGAGGAGAGCAGAACTGAGGCGAATAAGGTTGATCATTATGACGATGAGAAAATCAAACAGCATTCTATCAACAGCCAGGTCCTAAAATAAGTTCATGGGCAAGATACCAGATCCAGAACCTTAGACACTCTCCTCTCTCTCTCTCTCTCTCTCTCTCTCTCTCTCTCTCTCTCTCTCTCTCTCTCTCTCTCTCTCTCTCTGTTTCTCTCTATCTCTATCTCTCTCCCTCTCTCTCTCTGTATCCTTCTGACTCTATTTCTCTCTCTCTCTCTCTCTCTCTCTCTCTCTCTCTCTCTCTCTCTCTCTCTCTCTCTCTCTCTCTCTCTCTCTCTCTCTCTGTGTGCCCCTCCTCTCCCCAGATCAACCCCTCCGTATCGATTTCTACATCACACTGACAGTGACCGCTACCCCCTCCCTGGTTTCAACATGTTTCTATTCCCTGCTGTGTAATTTACAAACGGACGGTCAGCCCCGCCCCATCTCCCTTCTTCCCTTCTCTTGCAGCCCCACGCCTCACGCCCTTTTCCTTTCACGCTCACACTAACCTTATTTTGTACAGGATGCAAGCAGTTGCCGCGCGCGTGAGACACAGCATGGGGACATTTACCATTTCTTTTCCGGCACGTGCGACAGATTGTGCCAATCTGAATGAATCTCGAGTCAACTATTCTGCTATTTTTCAATAATTGACGTATGCCAGCCTCGCATGAGTATGCCATTGCCTTCCTGTTTCTCGTCATTATCCAGGACACCTTTGCCCCTTAAAAGATAATAATAGCTTTTTCATAGACTTGCGAATGATGGGGGAAAGAATTTTGCGCCAACGGTGCTTCTGACAATGTGAGAAATTATGATACGCCATGCTTTATCACCTCTGAGCCTGCTTTATAAAGAAGTGGATTTTACTCAGATCATAAGTCGCCCAATTAGAGCAAGATTGTCCTGAACCATTATATTAGATGCCTTTCAATACATTTAGATACTTCTGTTGTTGACGGATGATAAATCATGAGCTTCAAACCAGCAACTGTTTAGAGGAAGTAAAATATTTTTCTCTCTTTTGCATTTTTTATTACTGGAAGATTTTCTTTCATTTCTCGCCCGTATAAGTACATCACGTGCATGATATTATGAGCTGCAGAGAAAAAAAAACACATCGTCAAAGAGGGCCATCTGAGACCAAATCTTCTCTCTAGATAAATCTTCAGTTTCTTTCCTGTTGTCAATTTGCCTTGAGGGTCTGAAACCGAGTACCCTTCATATCAAAAGTGTCGATGAATTTTAATTTTTTTTCCCCTTTCTTTCTTTCTATTTTTTTTCTTTTACTTTATCTTTTTGAACCCCAACTTTCCGTATGTGTTTACTCTTTCAGGACCGCATCACTGAACGGAATAATTATGCATATCATCGAAGTGCAACTGTTTATTTTCATCCTCAAAGACATCAATGAAGTGTCATGTCTTTGTAGCCTTTACAGTCACAGATAATTAGGCTTTCGCCAGGCCTGAAGACAGGACTGGTTAGATGAAATCCGACCTCACCAATATGATCCAAGTTGAAATTTGAACGGGGGACTTCCATATTGTGCTGAAGCATAATTATTGCTTCGCAGTTACTGACAGAGACGCCATCTAATACGTGAACAAAAATACAAAAAAAAAAATGATAATAAAAATTGGATGAAATTAATCCACAGCATATAAATGATCTCGTACCTCTATTATGTCAAATCAAACAAACGTTCACAGTCAATCACTGAAAGGACGAGGCTCTCAATAAATCCATCGAATGCGTGGGATTCGAGGTCTGCAGAATTCTGGGGAGGGGGTAACAGGGAGGGATGGGACGAGAGGAAAGCTCTACAAACAGTTATTGGTGACCTTCGCCTACACCAGCCGTTATTACATACGTTTTATGACGCGGATTCGACAATTCTGATCCAAAGCCAAGAAAGAAAAACCAGATTAAAGATTTTTACAATGGAGAAACAGACAAGCAAAACCAAAGTAAGATAAAATCATTAAAAAGAGAGGGAATAAGGTAGAATACATAACAGAGCGTAGAACTGGGTAGAAAGAATTAGTCCTCCTTAACCTTTTCTATCTCTCCTTCGAGTGGCAGACAGGGCATGTAATCTTAATGCTTAGGATCAATTTGAAATCATTAGGTCTACAACAATAGCAATATCAACAACAACAACAACAACAACAACAACAACAACAACAATACTGCCTGAAGCTATCTCTAGACTATAATGCCATGCTCATCAAGTCTACCACATAAATTCGCCGTCAGGCTCTGAGAAATCGTAAATCATTTACGTTCAGAGAAAGAAAAGGCAGCTCAGCTTTAAAGCGGTGTTCTCCGAACCGTGTCTGCGGGGGGGAGAGAGAGAGAGAGAGAGAGAGAGAGAGAGAGAGAGAGAGAGAGAGAGAGAGAGAGAGAGAGAGAGAGAGAGAGAGAGAGAGAGAGAGAGAGAGAGAGAGAGAGAGAGAGAGAGAGAGAGAGAGAGAGAGAGAGAGAGAGAGAGAGAGAGAGAGAGAGAGAGAGAGAGAAAGTGTGCGCAATGCGCGTTGCGCCTTTCTTTATCTTATATTATTATTTAACTTTTTTTTTTTATCTTTGGAAGTGCTCGTGCGCAACCTGCCGAGGCTGTCTGCCGTAATCTATAATAATGGTGTTTGTACTTGACATTCTGGCCTGGGTATATGCATGGGCAACATACTTTGCATTATTGACTCAGGCCATAAGGTATATGTTAAGTGTGTACCTTTCTGTATTAATCTCTCTCTCCATCTCTTTGTCTTTCTGACTCTTTAACTATCTCTCTATCAATCTATATACCTATCTATCTATCCATCGAACTATCTCTCTCATTCTCTCTTTTTTTTCCTTTATTTCAATCTTTAGCTCTCCTTCCTGTTTCCTGCTCCTCCTCCTTTTTTCTCTCTCTTTCTTTCTCTCACTCTTTCTTTCTCTATCTCTCTCCCTCTCTATCTATCTATCTATCTATCTATCTATCTATCTATCTATCTATCTATCTATCTCTCTGAATAATCTTGTAATTTTGTTTCTCTGGGTGTTCTGTCCTTTTGAAATTAACTACTTAATCAATATTTCTGTTTCTGTGTCTATTTACTTATTTGCAAGTGGATTTTTTTCTCTCTCCTTTTTTGTCCATTTCACTGGCATTTATCTAGCCATTGTCTTCGCACAAACCTCTCACTGAGTTTTGCCTTTTCATTTCCAAAGCTTTACAACTCAATTGATCCGCCTCTTTTGTCCAGACCTCTCTACGGGCGCTATGTTTTTATTTTAATTTCTCCCTAAAGCAATATTTTCACCACAACTTAAGTCCTCCCGGCCCGCCCCTTCCCAACAGTGCAGTCCTTAATCAGCTGGGAGCCCTGGTGGTTCCAGTGGGTGACTAGACTAGATCAAGATCTGGAACTTGGTCTGTGACATACTACTGGACTGGACTGCCTCCTACCTCACAATCAGACTGGATCGTTCCGAAAAAAAAGTATGTAACTGTCCGTATTTTTATAGGGTCTCAATCGCATTCTGTTGCTTGTGTGGTAAGGTCTGTTTGTAGTTATTTGTTCTTGTTCTTATTCTCTTAGTGGACAATAATTTTTCTATTATAGCCCATCATAATTATAAATCCAAAAAGAAAAACACCATCACATAGGAAGTGTTCCACCAGTTGTATATGAATTTGTTATTTCTGTGCTGCCTAACACGTAATGTATGAGAGATAATCATATATGCGCAGCGCTACTCGTTCAATATCGTGTGCTTTTTTTTTTTTTTTGATAAAAGAGCGAGATGTGATTTTCAAAAACAATACCTTGACATGAGTTTTTCAAGGCCACGACCGATTTTCAGTTACAACGTCCTTTTGGTTATAGGCTTTAATGTGTTTGCTTCGAAGTTATTAAATACTGTGTTTTATTCAAATTCGCAAATTTTATAATTAATCGCTTACCAAATATCATATTTCCAAAACCCATTTATATTAAGGCCTTTATTCTAATCTAGAGCTATTTCAAAGAACCGGTTGTCTTGGCCATTTACTAAGAAAGTCTAGATCTAGGTGAAGACTGAAGAGCGACTTTCTTGTTTGAAGAAGATTGCCCTCAGCTCGTGCAGTCGCTCACCCCACACACGGCTGTGTGAGCCTCTCTCTCTCTCGCTCTTACTGCTCACTCCCTTTCCTCGGCAGACCGAGATAAACTTAGGAGACATTCAACAAGCTGTTTCGGGTAGCCACTATCGGCGTGTTGAGTTGAACACGAGCCTGAGCCTTGGCCGCTCGGTCTGCTCTCTGCTGTTTTTGCTCGGGGAAGCTTTCATGTTTTCCTTGGTGTGACAACAGTGGATGTGCCAGCCAACACGGCCAGCGCTCTGTGATTGTTAGTGTTTGTGCTACTGGTTGCGTCTCACTAACATAACCCTTCACGTCACGTTTGACATCGTTTCTTCCATCGCTGGATTTCAGTATGACGTCATTTTTTTTTTCCACGTGAATTAGGCCTAACAGGTTGTTGAAGGTTTCTGTGAGATCGAATGCAACCCTTTATTATTCGAATCTGTTATGTGTCGCCATTGATACAGAAAGTCTTTATTCAGGCAATGTGTTTAAAGAATCTAGACTTAACTACTGTATTAGAAACGCAGGTATAAATCCTTTATACGCTCTGCCAAAGCCCAATAATCTTTTTCATCTTTCAACCTCACCGATCGAGAGCAAATGTCAATCATGATCCTTCACAGCGTGCGCCAAAGCACACCATCAGTCTAGTCTCAAGTAGGGCTGCTGCCTGTGTCACCGTGTTTGTGACTGTGAGCGGTGTGCATTTTTCACGCCTCTTATAACACCATAAGAGATCTGATCTATAGTCTGTACACTTGGTGTGCAATATTGTGCATTGCACGAGCATAATTATTATAACTGCAGCCGTTCTATTATTTAATGCTGCAAAAGTGAAGATATTAACCGATTATTTTGGTCGGTGACTAGATAGAGCCTAGCAGTAGTGGGGCAAAACTGTTGTGTTTTCATTGATCTTATAATTTCACTTCACCATCTTGCTGATATCGATCTTTCTAATTCTGATTTTCATAGGAAAAAAAAGTGACTGTTGATTTTCACAACTCCTGGTAAACTTAACGGTCTTGAAAGGTGTAGAGATTAAAAGAGTATTATTGTAGATTTGCAGTTATCGGCCCAACACACTCTTATAGAAGATTTAAAATTCTACTTTCCTCAATGAATTTGATATGCTGAAGACGGATATGAAGGTTTTATTCGTCGCAAATAAATACTTTTCAAGATATAAGCATTTTTGTGTTGCTCTACATTCCTATGAAACTGCTAGTTTCAAATTCGTCGATTCAATTGTAAAGCCAACATGAGTTGGGCCGATATCTGCAAATTTACGGACTTAAAAGATCAAGCGTTCACGAGATCAAATCAGTTTCGAGGAAATAAAAGCATTAAGGGAATTTAACAAACAGGGTTTCCTATGTGCCTTGCCTAAATAAAAATGTCTAATTTCATTATCACTTTTTTTTTTTTTGGTAATTATGTCAAGGCTCAAAAGAATAATTCTCAATCTTAGGCTTTAAAATCAGCTGTCTGTTAGGTTCATTTATTTGTTTATTTACTTATTACTTACACTTTTTGCGTAAATAACTGAGCTGGTCATGAGGCTATATATTCAGCTTTATAAACAAGGGTTAATGTTTTGGTAAATCAATGCTAGGCTATAGAAGCAAAGGTCAAATTACATATATATTGCATCCCCGTATTTTAATTATAATTTGACTTAGCAGTTTCTTATTTCAAATTTTAATCTGCCGTTTCTAGATTAAAAGTTTTTGTGCAAGTAGTGAAATTTGACAAAGCATCATAAACATCAAATGCAACTCGAAATTCTGACATCTTTTGACATTGATTCTAGAGAGGCAAAAAAAAAAAAAAAAAAAAATCCGACTAACCCCTGGTTTGTGAACTCTGAAATTATAACAAAAATCGAGAACTGAATATTCGTTTCAACACACTGCCACATTGAGAGATAGATGGAAATATTTCTAAATAGGTAAGTAGCCTTCCTTTATTAAAACAAAATAAAAAAGTATCCTTATCCTCGTCAAACTTTCCTCTCCCTCTACATCATCATCCCCTCCTCTTCCTCCTAATAATCCGTCTCCTTCGCCCCTTCCTGTTTCTTGTCGCTGTTGTTGTTGTTGTTGTTGTTGTTGTTGTTGTTGTTGTTGTTGTTGTTGTTGTTGTTGTTGCTGTTCTTCTTCTTCTTCTTCTCTTCTTCTTCTTCTTCTTCTTCTTCTTCTTCTTCTTCTTCTTCTTCTTCTTCTTCATCTTCTTCTTCTTCTCCATTTCTTCTCCCATTCTGCAGAGAATGCTTTGATATCTGTTTGTGTCGTCGATCATATTTATTGATTACCATCAAACAATAAAATTTTATGAATTTAGACCCAGTTAGCAATCTCGCATTCTTTCTCACCTAAAGCTCTTAATCTGTTTTGTTTATTACTCCTGCCTCATACACCGGTTTGCTATATTGATTTTCGAACCTTACCCATGTAGGCCTACCAGTTTATATGTTCGATTTTTGCCATGGATGAAGTATTTTCAAAGCGCTCTGAAATTGTGTGAGAAAAAAAAAATTAGGGCTTTTTTTCGGAAAGATCACGAATGATCGCTAATTTTGAAATATATTTGTAATATGGCAGGCAACTTAAGTGAATGCCTCCTGTCTCTCGATTGCTCAATATTTTGTTCAAAAGTAGTCCAGCTAATCATAACCACGTTCAATTTTCTTGAAATGTTTAATAATTATTTGTAAAGCAATGACAAGCAATGGTAAATACTACAGAAAAGCCCTCTTGTTTTCCGCGTCACCACCGCCGTGTATAAAAAAAAATTCAATTGATTTAGATAACATACCCAAAGGAATAAGAAACTCAAAAATGCTCAGACTGGCTTAGGCCAAGTCTGTGAACACAGAAAACCAGGGATGGAGGCGGAGGCTAAAAAAATCGATCACTTACAGAAATTCCTCCTTTCCAGGCGAACGCCTCAGATGTATACAGGCATTGAGGAGAGAGCGCATGCGTGTTTGGGGGTGAGAGTATGCTTCCTTTGTATCATATTCCGGTCGGTAACAAACTAGTGTTTTCACTACGTTGATTATTGATAAACTTGTCTCCACCTTTCATCTTTTACGTTTTGTCCCCGGGGCGATTCATATCGTGTGGTGGTCTGCTATATCCTGGGCTAAAAAGCCGTGGAGATTATGATATATTGTGGGTCGAGCGGAAGAGGCAAGAGAAAGGCTGGGGTACAGTGCGGGGTTGAGAGTGAAAGATCATCGCAAACGGAGAGAGGAAAGGACGCGTAGGCTTGTTGTAAGTTAAGACAGATACTGACAGAGGCAGACAGGAGATGAGAGGATAGTAAGACTAAAAGAGATGAGTAGGGGTGAGCAGACAAAATGACGACTGTTGCTGTGAATAATGAAAAGAGAAACAGAGAGAGAGAGAGAGAGAGAGAGAGAGAGAGAGAGAGAGAGAGAGAGAGAGAGAGAGAGAGAGAGAGAGAGAGAGGCTATTATACACAGACATATAATAGATTAATAGGCAGTTAGAAAGATGAATGTATAGCTGTAGAGAACTTGACTAAAATTTGATACATTTAAAGAAATATGTATGCAGGCAGATAGGTAAAATGCACACTGTGGGTGTATCAGAGAGAGAGAGAGAGAGAGAGAGAGAGAGAGAGAGAGAGAGAGAGAGAGAGAGAGAGAGAGAGAGAGAGAGAGAGAGAGTTTTAAATCCAGTGAAATTGAAACCTAGTAGAGCTAAGGTCTCTCGGGTGTGTGCGAGGGTATTTGTGTGTGTAGTGTGCTAGTGTGTGTGTGTGTGTGCTCGTGCGTGTCTCTCCACAGAGATGGATGGTGGGCTCTGGCACTGATGATGATTGATTTCTAACGTATAAAAAAAAAAAAAGAACGCACGGCCGAGAGTGAACTAAGAGACCCGGGGGTCGAAGTATGGCGCTCTGCCAGCTCCGGTGTGTCTCTATGGATCTGGAGACAGTGGCTCATCTGAGTTGAGACGACGGGGAGGGATGGGTGGGGGAGGGGGGGGGGGGGGGACGAAGGGGAACAATGACGCGGATGCGTGGATAATCGATGCTTGTTAGTATGTTTACCAAAGAAGTAGATTAAAAAGAGATTCGCAATTTCCTGTCTCGATTTCTTAATTGAAATGAGCGGGGAGTCGAGGTATCTTTGTGATTATTTGTTTTTTTTTCTCTTTTTCTGTATTATTGCTTCTTTACCGTTACTTTTACAACCACTACTATTACTTCCAACTTTTCCTCTTAATAGCAGGTAACTACTTCCACCTCACTACTGCTGCTGCTGCTGCTGCTGCTACTACTACTACTACTACTTCTACTACTACTACTACTACTACTACTACTACTACTACTACTACTACTACTACTACTACTACTATTACTACTACTACTACTACTACTACTACTACTACTACTACTACTACTACTACTACTACTACTACTACTACTACTACTACTACTACTACTACTACTACTACTACTACTACTACTACTACAACTAACACTACAATTACTACTACTACTACTACTACTACTACTACCACTACCATTACTACTACTACTACTACCACTACTACTACTACTACTACTACTTCTACTCACTACCACTACTGCCTGCTGCTGCTGTTGCTGCTGCTGCTGCTACTACTACTACTACTACTACTACTACTACTACTACTACTACTACTACTACTACTACCACCACTGCTACCACCTCTACTACTTTAAGTACTACTACTACAACAACTACTACTACTACTACTACTACTACTACTACTACTACTACTACTACTACTACTACTACTACTACTACTTCTACTACTACTACTACTACCACTACTGCTACTACAATTACTTCTTAATTCCTACTGCTCCTACTACAATTACTACAATAGTTTCATTTTTTTCCTCTCTTTTTTAATGCTATAGTATCATTGCTCCCAAACTTCCTATGAACGTATTATAAAATCACGTCAGGGTAGATTAGTTTAGCTTTGTCGAAACTTTTAAAGCTTTGATATCTTATTGAAGAAAAACAACGAAGCAAGCTTGTTCTTTGTTGCATTACCTTCAATTCCTTGTCTTCATTTTTTAACTTCGGTTTATAGAATTTACAGCTTTGTAAGAAAACCCATACTTTTCCCAAATCAATTCAATATCGATTTTTAAAATTCTTGTGTTTTTAATAGGCTTTTGGAGTAGCAAATGTGTTGAAAATATTTTCGCTGTGATCGAGTTATCTATATTGCATTCATGAAGATCCTTTTAAAAATTACAAGTTCTAAATTATATGTCTTCCCTGGAATCTTATGAACGGAAATTATTATTAGTATTATCTTTAACTAATTCAACTTTGTTATTTCACTTTTTTTCATACCTATCTGGTACTGGCATATCTCTCTCGAATACTTCTCTTTCTTTGTCTCTTTGTCTCTCTTATATCTATCTGTGTGCCTGACTTTCTTTCTGTGTGTTAGTCATCTCTCTCTGTCTATTTCTCTGTCTCTTTCTCTCTCTCTCTCTCTCTCTCTCTCTCTCTCTCTCTCTCTCTCTCTCTCTCTCTATCTATATATATATATATATATATATATATATATATATATATATATTCACCTATTAAAATCTTTTCATATGTCTATTTATGTCTGAAGTATAATATCAAGCCAATCAATTCAATTTCAGATTATAACTATGGTGAGCTGAAGGGTTTCATTCTATCCTAACGTGAATGAATGTTTGAATAAGATTTCCAGGAATTGTGATTAGCATTTGTTTAGTGGCTACGCGCCTTTATGGCGCTAATAAAGTATCGTTTACCTTGCGTTTGTTTTATGTCAAATCAATGCAAAAGAAAAGTTTACACATGACTTAGTTATTACAGTTACGTGTGACTAACGAAAATCATGCGCAGTATTAAGCCTTTTATTACATGTGTCGACGTAAACAGTCTAATGTCAACATGTCCTCTGATTTTTCCTTGATTGCTTTCATTTGATTGTGTCTGCCCATAGATCGAAATAGAATATAAAATTCTGATCGTTACAACTTTGCTTTTGGATTTCTAGGTAAACTATTTCTCTCTATCTATGATTGGTTTACCTATCTTTTTGTCTGTCTGTCTGCCTGTCTATCTGTCTGTTTTCTGACTATCTGTTTATCTATGTATCTATTTTTTTAACAGTATCTATCTTTATCGATCTATAAATATCTACATATATAACGAATTAATGCAAACTATTTATTGATCTATCTATCTATATCTATCTAAATTATCTGGAGCCATCTGTCTACGTGAACATGAAGATAATAACAATAATAATAACAACAACAGCAACAACAACAACAACAACAACAACAATAATAATAATAATAATAATAATAATAATAATAATAATAATAATAATAATAATAATAATAATAATAATAATAATAATAATAATAATAATAATAATAATAATAATAATAATAATAATAATAATAATAATAATAATAATAATAATAAAAGTCATAATAACAATAATTATGTTCATCATTATAATGTTAAACATATTATGTCGATAAGATATTTTCATTCTGAACTCCAGCATCCTCTTATTTCCAATCACCTACGTTTTTAGCCGAATATTCTCTTCTCCGATCTCCTTCAATCTTCTCTCCGTTTTGCCCTCAACACTTCCACGCCTCCAGCTCCACAACTTCGGTCTATATAGTATACCGTGATCGTTTCGCCCCTCGACTATTTATCGTCTCTGTGTCATCCCACCAATCGCACGTATTACTAAGGCATTAGTCAACCAGCGCCAGTGGACAGTGGACAGCCGTGCACGAGGGCCGTCTCTCAGGGGCTTCGAACTATGGGAGCCATAAAACCTGCTATCTGGAAAAGGATTTTATTGTTACGAGATCAGGCAGGCGAGTGCTTTGAGGCCGTTGTGGGGGGATGAAAGATAACAAGTCATAAACTTTTCCGGTCTCGGGGGTTGCTCCGTGTCCCCCCTTCATGTCATGTTTATGGTACTTGACCACGCACGAATGCTATTTCTCACCGGGTTCAATAGTCCTGTGGGTCCAGGTCTTTAACGATGACCTGTCCGTTCGGTCTGCAGGTCCTTAGCATGACAAACAGCGATCGTGTCCGTTGGCCGTGGCAGGAGCATGGCGTCGCTAGGTCCTCGTCCCGTCTGTCTCCAGATATATTATAGCACTGGTCTCTTGTTTTACGAGTTGGTATGTCGCCTCCTCAATCAGAGACTGCTCGGCGCTCTGTCTGCCCGTAACTGTATGAGGGTTAAGATGGGTCTGCAGAGGTTTTTTTTTTTTTTTTTTCTGTAACGTTTCTTTGTATAACTGCTCACTCGTCCGACTTCCTGCTCCCCTTCCCTTCCCTCCCCCCCCCTACCCTTTCCCAACACACATATACTAGTACGTATACACGGTTGTATTAAAATGGTGTCTCGCCTTCTCTTTCTTCTACGGAGCCTTGCAGTAAAGTAGATTTTCTATGTGCTCCCCTTCCCTTCCCTCCACCTCCCCCCTACCCTTTCCCAACACACATATACTAGTACGTATACACGGTTGTATTAAAATGGTGTCTCGCCTTCTCTTTCTTCTACGGAGCCTTGCAGTAAAGTAGATTTTCTATGTGTTCCCTTCCCTCCCCCCCCCCCTATCCTTTCCCAACACACATATACTAGTACGTATACACGGTTGTATTAAAATGGTGTCTCGCCTTCTTTTTCTTCTACGGAGCCTTGCAATAAAGGTAGATTTTCTATGTTTGTCTTCGCGACTTAGGTTTATGGCACAAAGGCATGCTCTGCTAGTCTTGTAATGAGCTTAGAAGTGGAAAATCTTGGTAGTTTACTGCTGCCATTCGGTGCAGTCACGGTGTTTATTTGAAAGAAATGGTCAATTTGTGTGTATTTGGCGTCATTGCCGCTATTTTGCATCCAAGTTATTTACATCTTCATCATATACACATATCACAGGCTAATCCTCTCCTCTTTAGACAATCAACAAAAATCAAGTGTGCAATAACTGAGCCGATGCAGCCAATGTGTTCAATTGATTTACATAACGTTTATTGATATTTTGAGGGTTGTCCCTGGCCTGTCTATATTGTTCGGAATGCATCAGCTATGTGTTAATCCTTATTGGACCTCGATCTCTGCCAACATTGTTAACTCCCTTTTTTTCTGTTTAAGGGATATGGAAGAAGACTACGGTGATGGCTGATAATTATAATAAAATATTCTCAGCCATTGCAAAGTTTATGGCTGCAGTTGTTTTGTTTATTGATTTATCTATTTATTTTTGTTTTTGTTGTGCATTCTGTTGGCAATTATGGATTTTAAACACTTTTATTGATTTACGACTTTTGAGCGCTACTATAATAAAGAATGTTGCGATATCGAATTTCTTATATATTAAAAGGGTTATGGGTTATAATGACTGCACAACATAGTTGCATATAATCAAAATTATACCGATATCTTAATACAACTGGGGTAAAGATATTTCTTGAAAACATTTCAAATGCATAGTTATAACGTCCATTTAAGAAATAATAATGAGATTTAATCCCTTTAAACCTTTTCAAGCGAATCAGGTTCTGAATGTAGCTTTGTGAAGATTTCTTTGCGTACATTCCAATAATACCTAGTTTTAATGCATTGTAAACGAAAACAAAATTCATTAAGGTATGCAATGAGGTGGCACATTTTTAGGATCAAACGATCTCTGAAGAGGGGCGTCGGTATTTTCTATATTTGAAATTTTGAAAAGGAGTAGCCTAATGGAGTAAGAGAAAGAAAGAGAGAGAGAGAGAGAGAGAGAGAGAGAGAGAGAGAGAGAGAGTGTGTGTGTGTGTGTGTGTGTAGACACGGGGTGGGGGCATGTAATTGAAAATTGTGTTCAGGCTTTTGGTTATTTTAATTGTCGTCGTGATATTCAATAGTAGATTCGCCTTGTTATAGGTTCTATATAATTTGAACAATCAGTCAATCAAGCAAGCAAGCAACCGACCAACCAATCAATATATTGATTCCTTATCATAATTGTTCTTTGAAACAGTTCACATTTCAAAAGGTAAGTATTCACGTTATTATTATTATTGTTGTTGTTGTTATTATTATTATTATTATTATTATTATTATTATTATTATTATTATTATTATTATTATTATTATTATTATTATTATTATTATTATTACCATTATTATCTTTATTACTGATTCGATTTGATTTTATAAAAAAATGGAAAAGAAAATAAGTCTCACAAAAACAGCGTCAAAGTGATTTTATTGAAATGAAATGTAAAAATTATAGCGAGTCAATGGACGTGAGTAAAGCGTTTGTTTTGGTGGTTTTTTTTAATTTATGTATTGTGTGACCTTTCTTGCCCTTTTCAAAGCATTTATCGTTTACCGAGCAAAGGTCGATAGATCTCGAAACAATTTTCTTTCTAAGTCTTGCTTTATAATTATATATATATATATATATATATATATATATATATATATATATATAGATATACACATATATATTTTTTTTTCGCTTTCCATCAATTGCTGTGTACTTTGGGATTCATCTTTCGTGTTGCCTTGGTGCTGAATAACGAGAAGGTTAGATTAAGAGGTTGCGCGTGTTAGCCTGTTTCAGGTCGTTGTGGCCAACTATGTTAATGTCACATTGCATAATGCCTGCTATAGAGCTGTGTTCGAGGCTTTGATTAAAAATTCTCAAGAAAAATAATAATCCCAAAAACCTATCACTTTTTTTACATTTATGCCTCTGCAGAGATGTAGCCAGCTGAATGTAATTATAGCTAATTTTTTTTTTTCGTTTTACATAAGCAAACTAGTCTGTGTTCTATAACTAAATTTCTGTCCACCGAATTAAACTATCTTAGACTTTGCTCTGGGTATTGGGCACACGTACAAGAGTCACCTCCTTTCTTTTTTTTCTGTTTTTTTTTTCCTAATAACGTATTGTGCATTCGCAAACACTTTCGTCTCAATTAAACCAACTTCTCTTATTCTGAAATGCTCATCCAACCTTTAAGCGAATGCGATTTGTCAGTTATTTTTGTAAGTATGTAATATGTAAGTTTTTTTTTCTTGTTCATGTTGTTTTCTTTTATGGCAAGACATAATTAACAGCGATACACAGGGAGAAATTGTGTAGCCCTTGAATTTAACACAATAAAAATAATGATGAGTTTTATTTTTCGCCAGCTATACACTCTCATTATATGCCACTTATAATCAAACTGTTCATGCGAGGCAATTTAATTAAGGATATAACATACTTCATGTCCTTCATTTGAAACGGCTGTAATAGTTTAGATCTTAAGGTGCAGATTGTTAATTAATTGAGAATGTCGTATCCTAGGGCAGAATTTATTTTTGTGTTTTTGTTTTTGATGTTATTTTTTATTGTATTTTTTTTAATTTCCATTTAATAAGATACAATAAAGACAGGTAAAGATGGAGTCATATAAATAAACAAGAGAGGTGGAGAGAGAACGATGTTTAGAGGTAAAGAGAGAGAGAGAGAGAGAGAGAGAGAGAGAGAGAGAGAGAGAGAGAGAGAGAGTCGGTAAGAGCGTGAAAGAGAGAGAAAGAGGGGAAGATAGAGGAAGAGAAAGAGGGATAGAGAGGGAGAAAGTTAGGTAGAGAGAGAAATCATCAAACTGCCTGCGTCTAGGAACCGGAATTGTATGCCATAAAGACATGTCTGTGATCAATTGAACTAATCTCTATCGCTTTGGTAGCGTGCGCAGTAGATCCTTCCTCTTGGTTAGCTCTTTTTTAAACTGTTTGTCAGGTTGCTTTTTTTATCGCCATCCTAATGTCATGGAATGCTTTATTAACCTGCATCGTTCTGTTCAAAAGATCAATCAATCAATCAATGTATAAACCGATCAATCGATCAGGTAATCATTCTATAACCAATACAGCAATTAGGCAGCTAATGTTAACATCACTAATCGATGTCTTGATCAGAGAGCTTTAACCGATGAGACCTTGGAACCTCCATCTCGTGCAACAAATGTATGCAAAGTTCAATTGCTGCGATGGCTGAAAAGAACGCTGCGTGGAACATTTTCTCCTCTTCTTTTTGAAAGGGATGCAATCCTGATTAAAGAGGAATTAAACGGACGCAAGCGATCTTGAGTCATAGCCGTGGTATAGCCTAACCTTATACTAGGGTATAGACCACTTCATTCCCCCAAGGAAATCTCAGGACTCGCCCTAGGGGTTGATTAATTAAAGACTTTGGTGAGTAACTTTCTCTCGAGCCATCTCTCGGGAATTATCCGATCAAATGAAAGCATTCTAATTGAAGTGCAACGCTTGGCTAAGAGAGTGAATCACGGAGTATCACAGCGGTGGATTGAGGTACAGTGGAACGAGGAGTGAATGTAAGAGGAAGGTTAAATATAATAGGCAAGAGAGAGAGAGGGGGGAGAGGAAATAATGATAGGCGAGGTGGTCTAAAGGGAAAAATAAAGGGTTTTTGATGTGTTGTATTTTAAATGCTTATCTTTCTCGGAACAAAAGAAAATAAAATCTAGATTGAAAATCGAAGTGGTGAAATAGTTGCTAGGAAAGAGTGGAACAGACAGAGACATCTTACTAGGAGGTGAGATATCATGACAAAGAAGGTTAGAGAAAGAGAGGAAAGGAGAGAGAAAGTCGAGAGAGAGAGACAGAGAGAGAGAGAGAGACAGAGACAGAGACAGAGACAGAGAAAGACAGAGAGAGAGACAGAGACAGACACAGGGATACAGAAACAGAGACAGAGAGACAGAGATACAGAGAGAGAGACAGAGAGAGAGAGAGAGACAGTCAGAGAGACAGAGACAGAGAGAGAGAGACAGAGAGACATTCAGAGAGACAGAGAGACAGTCAGAGAGACAGAGAGACAGTCAGAGAGACAGAGAGACTGTCAGAGAGAGAGACAGTCAGAGAGACAGAGACAGAGAGACAGAGATACAGAGAGAGAGACAGAGAGAGAGAGACAGAGATACAGAGAGAGAGAGAGAGAGACAGTCATAGAGACAGAGAGAGAGGTGGGGGTGGGGGTGGAAGAAGAGGAACGTGACGTAGAGAAAGATACATAGAGAAACAGGATGCATATAAAGTGGGTTGCCTAGAGTTTAGTAAGTCAGACACAAGAGAAAAGGGACGAATTAATATTGTTGCATTAAGACATTCAAATGAAAAATTAGATAAGTTAATGCTAAATTATCGCTGTTTAACTTTTCTTGTAACAGGACCCACATGAATTTGCAATGCAAGCTGAGAAAAGGCTTCGAAATTAAGCAACTTACTGAAATACTTTCTGTTGTTGCAGCAAGTCAGAAAAGAACAGCCATGACGCAATCATAAAAACTTAACTTGCTTGTCGACAGGGTAATCAAGAGTGAAGAAAAACAGTTTTATAAGTGGCTTCTGTTTTGTTTTGTTTTTTTTTAAATCATCGTCTTCTCCATCTTTCATTATTTTATCTGAGCTCGAGCGCACCCCATGGAGCCCATCTGTAATCACATCTCACACTCAGCGTGCACCGCACGACCTGATAACATTTTTTTTTTTACTAATAGCAGCTGTCGACACCTGCAACTTTCTACTCTCGACCCATCTACAGATGGCATTATGAGCGCCAGTGCTGATGAAACTGCTGCAATTAAGAATAATGTATCGAGATAACTTGTCGCTGAAATGCTCTCAGTACAGGCATGATACCGATCGTATCGCTACCTTTTTTGTTTCATCGCGAAGAGAGATTAATGGTCTTAGTAGTACTTTTATTTTGATATCAATTAATTTTTGTTACAAAGAACGCATGCGCAGTTCGCAAGTGTTCCTTATCGTCAAGTGATGACTCTATACTTTGCCATTTCTATGCGTAAATACAAGATATGTTTTCATACTTTACACAGAACACTTGCGCAGTTAGTCACTTTTTCTTATTGTTAAGTCATGACTTTGTACTGAGCCATCTGTTTGCGTTACATTAGATGTAAATTTATTGTTTACACTCGCTTTCTTTATAAGCAAACAGTTCCATAGATCGTAATAAAGCGAATATTACATTTCTTTTGAGAGCATTGGTGGTAACATGTTGACTAGGTTCAGCATCATGAGCGATTGTTGACGTTAATCGAGCCAGAAGTAACCAGTGAAATAAATTAACTCTGTAACCAGTAAAATAAGTTAACTCTGTACAAAGCATGCTGCAACCCTAAGCTGTGTTTATTCCCGTTAAAAAAGTTAATTTCGGAAGATGACATGTGCTGGTTTGAGGCATGCAGATAGATCTAACACGCAATGAACAAAAAATGTTTTTATTTTCATACTTTCAATACGCTTCATTATGAGATTCAGCCAGAGAAACCGATTAACAGCTCTTTGGTTATTTTGAGTCGGTCATTAAATCACGTAAACAGACAATGCCTCTACTTTTGCCGTTTTATCAGTGAAGAAAATTTCACGAACCGAATATTGTGCCTTGAAGATAATAAAAAAAAATGATGGTATTACATGCACAGAGTAGACAAAGCGATCGAGATAACTTTCACGACTAAGACAGCGTCCATATAAAAATGCCAACAGTCAGTGTAACAAAGTACGAGCAATTATTTTTTATCGTGTTTTATTTGGACTCATAATGTCTCTTATAACTTTTGTAAGCATAATGGTTGTAACAATTATTATGTCACAAAATATCAGGGACACTTTAAGCGTCTAACCAATCCCGAGTTCTTTCCTGTGAAGCAAAAGAATGCAATATGAAACCGCCGAGGCAATGACTAAGTACCATGTAATCCATTATGAGTGCAGACGAACATTTTTTCAGCCACCCTTGTCGGGTGAGTGAGATCTATGACTAAAAACTTTATAAAAGGGTATTTTTTTAAAAGCAGTTTTATCTTGACAAGGAGGACAGGCTAACTCGAGAACGTATTAAAGGGGCGTACCTAAAAAGAAAATATATCCAAGACAATAAACTCGCAAACTTAATCCGTCTTGAGGATAATATGTTTGTAAAGTGTCACGGCGCGAAGTACCGTAGAGCAGGCTTTAAAATCGTAATCCTATCTGTTAACCATTAGTTTCTAGTGTTGGGAGACGATGGTAACTAATCTGTCTGGATAGATATAATTATCAAACTGGTATTTATCGTCATAAAATTTGCTGATAAGGAAAATATATCTGTACACAGTTTGATATCAACACGGGTTACATTTAGTATTTTGATACGGGAGCGTCTAAATAAATAATGTATCTCTTGAAATGTAAGAATGAACATGAAAAAAAAAATGGATTAAGTTGCAGTGAAAAAAAACAGAAGAAAAACAAGAACGCACAGGACGTTCGCGCAAAAACAAAAACAAACAACAAACAACAAACAACAACAAAAAACAAAAAACAAAAAACAAAAAACAAAAAAAAACAAAAAAAACAAGCAAAACCACAGCACATATCTAATAACGCTTTTATTGATGATGTTTTGAAAACATTTTGATAACAGTCTGCTGGAGTTAGTGTATGTATGTCTGTGAGTAAAAGCGCAATAGAACGATAGATAAAGAACAAAAAGGATGTGAGAGAGTGTGAGTGAATGAGAGAGAGAGAGAGAGAGAGAGAGAGAGAGACAGAGAGAGACAGAGAGAGAGAGAGACAGACAGACATACTGACTGACTGACAGACAGACAGAAAGACAGACAGAACAAAGAAAAGAAGAAAAAATTAAGGGAAGAGAGAGAGAGAGAGAGAGAGAGAGAGAGAGAGAGAGAGAGAGAGAGAGAGAGACGGGGGGGGGGGGGGGGGGGAGATAAAGAGAGAGAGAGAGAAAGATAACAGGCGATCTTGGGTGTTTAGATATTCGCGAGATAGCCAGAAACTGCTCCCATAAGCCGGTCGATACAGAGCAAACAGAGCCTTTGATCACATGACCTGGTGTGACAACATGAATAAAGCCCAGGTCGGGCATCCACTGACAGGCGAGAGTCTCCACGGTCCTGTGGTCTCTACCACAACACTGTCCCTTCAGCTCTACATCCAGATGGTGTGGCTGTTCGCCGGACGTCTCTGAGGTTTTCACCAGTGGCAAAGGTTTATAAGTGGCAGTGGTTGCCAAAGAGAAAAAAAAAACATTCTGGAGGTTGATGGAAAAATTTTTTTTTCATTTTTTTGCTTTGTACTTGTTATACTTTTTAACTTTTTATTATTATTATTATTATTATTATTATTATTTGAGTTGTTTTCCTGTTCTTATGTCTTTTGGTCGAGCGATACGTGTGTGTGTGTGTCTCTCTCTCTCTCTCTCTCTCTCTCTCTCTCTCTCTCTCTCTCTCTCTCTCTCTCTCTCTCTTATTATACATTTATTTATCTGTTTATATTTCTGTCCTATTTTTTTTTTTATTCCGCAAAGAGGTGGTTATACAACCTAACCTCAAACATGACCATGCTATTTTTTTTTATTAAACTAGTAAAGACTATTAATTTGCCATCGCTTTCAACAAACTTTCCTTGTCAAGTTTTTATGCACCACTTTTCACGCCTCCTTACAAACGCAGATCAGCAAGATCTCTTGCTTTGAATGATGCTCCATATCTTCGCCATATCAGGAGGTCTCGTGCCTCCTAAATAACACAGCCACGCATCTCTCTACTATTTATCTCATTTTAATGACAAGAGACTTACAGCGCAGATGTATGTCAGATGCGACCAACAGGTGGCAACATGACTCGTAACTATCGCGATAAACTTTAGTTATTTTTTTTAAACAGTCAAGTGGAGAACACCTAGTTGTTGGTATTTAGCGGCAACTTTTCAAGAACCTCTGAACTGCTTCAACATGTTTTCTTACGTAACCTATTTGTATGGGTCATAAAACTAAATCTGTTGACGCTCGACTTATATTAAAGACTTAACTTTTATTTTCTGCTGGCATCGTTTAAATTTAATAACTTATCATTTTAAAGCCATCTCTCCATAAATTTAACTTTCTCGTTTTCTTTTCAACACGCTTATAATTATGCCAACTATTACTGTAAGATTTTCTCTTCTTGAGATACTGATGAAACACCGAGATTACTTTTTGAAGATGAAAAGACAAATGAGAAATCTCTTGATGTGACTTTCCCCCATACCAGCAGCAGGATTACTGATTGTAAACAATCTATTCTTTGTCTCCCATGAACAGCAAGAGTGTCCACAATGTACTGACAAGAATTGATGGTCGTGGGCAAATTTCACTCTGAATGACACCTGATGGGTTATATTAAAATCCATCATTACATGTAGCCTTTGCGGCAGGCCAAAGATGATAAAAGCCTGGTCCCTTTTGTTCCGAGGTTGTGGAAAAACAGCAGTGACATGTGTATCTCCCATCTCCCTATTTGTTTATTTCGTAAACAAATGCTCATTTTCTATTATTTTCTCGCTTTTAGTACTTTGAGATCATCAGTGCATAAAGCATGTTTCACACGATTATATGATAGGGATGTAAATAAGGTTGTTTGTATACACTGAACACAATTGTGCTACAATAAAAAAATGGTTGCTCTATGTATATCGATATTGTTTGCTCTTACGTTTCTTCAGAAACATAGCTAGATCTCTCTCTCTCTCTCTCTCTCTCTCTCTCTCTCTCTCTCTCTCTCTCTCTCTCTCTCTGTGTGTGTGTGTGTCTCTCTCTCTCTCTGTCTCTCTCCTTGTCTATCTTTCCATTTTTCTCTTTCTCTCTTTCCCAACCTATACCTCTTTCTGTCTCTCCCTCTCTCCTCATTTTTCTCTTTCTCTCTCTCCATAGCTCTCTCTTTTTCTCTCTCCTTATCTTTCTCTTTATCTCTCTTCCCTGTTTCTATCTCTCTCTTTTCTCTCCGTGCGGCTCAGGGATATCAGAAACCTCGTCAACCAGCCAACCTTATCCGACCTGAGTAGAACATGCAACACAATAATGCGAGTGAGCGGTGTTTGTTTTGGGAGCGCTCATCCCCACTCCAACCCTTGGTACCGGGTTGATGTCAATACCACTGCTTGTCGATTTTAGAGAATACCACCGCATTTGCCGACATGGTCAGTGTTGACTCAACCAGACAGCCAACCTGTCTTTCAAGTAATTGTTTAGAATACGGCGTTGCCCTCGGCAGAGAAAGGGTTAAAGTGAGTATTGGCAGAGAGAGAGAGAGAGAGACTCAACAATCAAGAAAATTGGGAATGAAACCTGAAAACGAAAGAACTGAAACGAGAGAGAGAGAGAGAGAGAGAGAGAGAGAGAGAGAGAGAGAGAGAGAGAGAGAGAGAGAGAAAGAGAAAGGAAGGAAGGGATTTCTATATATTATGTTGTACCAAATTTTTTTTTTTCATTTCTTTTTTTTCTTTTAGTCCCTTTAACACCGCTATTTTGATCTATAGACAAATATTTGAGAGTTACAATACAATGTTTCGGAGACCACCCTCGCCGCCCCACACACACACACACACACACCCCAACCCACAAACTCCCTCTTTATCTGTCCGAGATATGATCAATGCCCAAGTCTCAGACCTCTAACTCATTTGTCAAACAAATGGGCCAAGCGCCCAGCAGCCAGCCTGGCCAGCTAGCTACCCCTCTCTTATCTTCTAGTTCATCGGCTGGACAATGTAATCATTTTGAGTATCTGTGCCGATAGTAATAATACACGGCTTCGTTAGACAATATCTGAAGCCATAGTTTATCCGCTGGCTCTTATGGCGGTTTCAACTAAGAACCGTAACTTGTGCTGTAAACCAGCTGCGTTGTTAGGAGAAAACCAAAAGGAAAAAAAGGGGGAGGGGGAAGAGAAAAAGAGTAGAGAGCGTTACACATCTCATTCTTTTCTATACTTTACGTTGTACTGCACGCAGTCCTTTTTTGTCTTCTTCCCTGTTTTGATCGCGCAATATTGAAAAATCTAATGAATATCTTAAATCCTTTTCATTCATGGCTTGAAATTGCTCAGAATTACCCTATAAGCCTTGAGGGATTTTGTCGGCTGATTGTCCACTACACCAATCTAGGTCACTCACCATCACCTCTTGACTTGTTTTTTCATAAGCAATGTTTCTTCTTGATTCTTCGTATGACAAGTCGTATTTTGTTCGCAAGTTATGGACGATTTGTCGTGTCAAAACAAATATATGAGCAATATATCTTCGTTGTGTAGAAGTCTTTTTCCGACGATGAATGGTCCTAGAAGGTCAGACCACTTTGGTAATGAGATTGCCCGTTTTAATACTGTGGCTCTCCGAGGAAACAGGCCTCACTCTTTGGAAGCATTTCACCCACAATAATCCGGAATCACTCAGATGTGTGTCAGCAAATGACTGCAATAGAACTGTTGGAGACTAGTTTTCCTTTTTTTTTTTTTTTTTTTTTTATTATTCGGTGACTTCAATGAAAAGAAGACAAAGACAATCTCCACAAACAAAACTTCAGAAATTATTTTGGAATTTACGATCCTTTGTAAAGGCAAAAATGCGTATTGGTACAAATACGAATCTCAGTGAAAAATTTCGGGCTGGTGATAGAGAGAGAGGAAGGGACAGGGCAATTTAAGTTTTATTTTAAAGCCACGACAATAATAACACTACAAGTCTCTGCCTGCTTTAAGATAATTTTATGTCGAGATCAAATTCATGGGTTCAAAACATGAATGCAGGTAGATTGATTTATTCAAAGGGGGTTAAGAGAATAGGAGATTGGAAAAGTATGAGTGGGACGTCTTTTCCGCCTTACGCGCTCGTTGCAAAAAAAGGAACAATGCTTTTTTTTTTAAATGCTCGTTAAACAAGTTACCGCTTTACGTCTAGATCTACCTTTAACTTAACTTGTGATTATTTTGGCAAAACTACGCGAATGCGCCCTTGATTGCTGAAGACATTGAACTTATCTTCATATCGGTCGAAATTGCCGATACTTTACCGGCAGCACAAGCAGGTTTGTCTCTCCACACTTGCCTCGATCATAACGAGCACGCGGTCCTGTCAGGGAAGCCGCGATCCTCAGGATACCTGAGGCGCGTGCCGGGTACGATGCCCCCCGTGATATCCCGTGATATCCACGCCTGGTGTGATAGTGAGCAGAAGCCAGTAGACAGTTCAACAGACCCACTCGGTATGCTCACAGGATATACTCCGACATGCACTGGTATCGCCAGGTAAACGTAATTTGGCAGCCGTACACAGAGCTTACCTAATCTTGGGGCCAGTAGACTGATGGCGAGGTTGGGAAAGAATGTGTTATGTTACTACATACCACAGTTATGTCTATATGTGCAGTAACGTTAAGTAACCTGTTTGCTTGTTTGTTGCTCGTTGCATCAACCGGCTGCCAAATTTGGCTAATTTAGACGTTGTGATTAATAGCAGATCATGAGGACTTAATATTATGATTGGCGAAAGCTTATTTAACTGCCAGCCAGCAGGTACAAGATAATACAGGCACTCCACCGCATCAGCTATCAATTATCCATATTGCAATTATAAACTTTTACTTTCAAGGAAAAAAAATATCAGATACAATTTATTCAGGTAAGATGGTATGGTATGGTAGCTATCAAGTTGGTTAACAGAGTGAATATTTATTAAATGCCATTTTTTTTAATTTGCTAGTTGTCATGATTGTTGAGATTACTTGTTTATAACTTAAAACACTTTCCTTCACTAAACGGATAGCAAAAACCATGATATAAGGGAATAAAAAAAAGATAAGAGGAATATAAAGATCCCTGGAGTTTTGTAATTCATTTTACCTGGATGTTGCCAATCTATTGTAGAGAAAAATTCGAACAAATCTTGAAAATTAATAACGTCATTTATTTTTTACAAGCAACCCACTCGGGGTTTAACTTTGTCTGCCATTGGCAGAATAAAAGATAATATACATACATATATATATATATATATATATATATATATATATATATATATACAGAGAGAGAGAGAGAGAGAAAGAGGGATATTGATAGATAGATATATTATTATAAATAATATATATATATATATATATATATATGTTTGCTCATGATGCAAGCAGTGGAATTTGATACAATGATTTCCATAGCGTCAGCAAAGTTAGTCATGGGACGGATGTTTAATATTGTGCCAGAGTCTGTCGCAGTGCACTGCCAGCGTGTAGTCTACTAAGAGTCTTCAAGTCAACAAATAGGTCACTAAACCAGATATCAGGTTTTTAAGGACCTTAAGTTGTAATACCACTTTTCTTTTTAACCAGCGAGAGAAACGTTTTATTTGCCAACGAAAATTTTAACCACTGAGGATTATAGATGAGTCGGTATACGTCATGTGCGACGAATAGACATCCCACATCTTGATATATCCGAGGTTATAAAGCTTGCTCCGTGATCGCAACAGCGGTGTCCTTAGGGTTGCTTCTAACCAGCTTTCAGTTAGCATTTATATCACTTAATACATTCCTTGTTATTTGGTATTTGTTAGTAACGAACCTATAGAATAACCAAGTCTGATTGTAGCACTTTTAATGAGTTAAATCGTTTTAAATAAAGCTGCTTTGGCAATATGTAAACCGATGTATAACACTCAGGCATTGTAATCCTGTAATGTCTTTTTTTCGAATCTCATCGACTTGAAAGTAAAAGATAGCTTTTTTTGGGATGAAAGTCTGTCATAGCATAGTCCCTTAAAAGCCATTTTTAAACTAAACGTTACTCACATACTCCGGAGCTCTAGCGAGCAAAAAATTCTGTTCGTTTTTGAATTTTACAAATAAAGATATTATCTTAAGGATTGTGAAGAACTTTTTGGGTTAGTCGAAGAGCAACAGAGGTTTAAAGGATTGAGAGTGAGAGAGAGAGAGAGACAGAGAGAGAGAGAGAGAGAGAGAGAGAGAGAGAGAGCGAGATAGTGATTGAGAGAAAGGGAGGGGGGAAGAGAGATAGAGATATTAAGCTGGCACAACTTCAGAGATGCGAAATTATTTAATTTTGCAAATAAAGACATTATCTTAAGGATTGTGAAGAACTTTTTGGGTTAGTCGAAGAGCAATAGAGGTTTAAAAGAGTGAGAGTGAGTGAGAGAGAGAGAGAGAAAGAGAGAGAGGGGGGGGGGGGGGAGACAGAGAGAGATATTAAGCTGGCACAACTACAGAGATGCGAAATTATTTAAAGAAAGAAAGAAAATTGATAGAGACATTTTATTAAAAAAAAAAATAAATAAATAAATAAAAGCAACAACTATTAACTCTTTAGAATGTTACATAACTGTGGTGCTCATGTTTCTCCATTACATGTTTATTTTTCGTTTGTGCACGCGCGTGTCAGTTTCATCAGTTTTTAATTCAAGCCGCCGATTATTTAGGTAAATGCGAGAAAACAACACGCCCTTCTAACTTTACTTTAGCTCGTGCCAATTGACATGCTAGGCTTGTCTCGCTTCCATCGTGCGATCAGTGGCTGGTTGTTGATCTTTCTGGCAGCACGGAGCAGTTATCTCAGATGCTTTTTCAATAATATTCGTGTTTTTTTTTTTTTTTTTTTTTTTTTTTTTTTTTGTCATTTACATAAAGATCTAAGGTCGGTAGGGAAATATTTTGGCAGAGGGCTAATAAAATCATCATCCATTTCATGCAGCTATTTTATCTTTTCTCTTCGTCGTTTCGATTCGTGAATTTGGCTAAAATGGTTTTCTATATGTTCCTGCTTTTTGATGTAATTTTCTTTAGAAGGCAAAAAAAAAAGCGCCTTTTTTTATCTATTCTCTCTCTCTCTCTCTCTCTCTCTCTCTCTCTCTCTCTCTCTCTCTCTCTCTCTCTCTCTCTCTCTCTCTCTCTCTCTCTCTCTCTCTCTCTCTCTCTCTTTCTCTCCCCCCAAAACCTTATTTGAGCTTAAACTAAGTAATTGTAACTATGTAGCCGGTTTTCACAGATTAGCATTTCCTTTCTTTAAAGCAAACAAACGTGCAGTTTCTAGGTTCTCAGAGAGTATACCTTGATATTGGTCTAAACGACGGTATGCAAGTGGTTCCCGGAATTTTTATTTCGCCTTTTCGTGCTTCAAATGTAAAGACCAATTCAAAGACCATCATGTTTTATTTTTATAAAAAAAATTTAAAGGAATTATGAGCAAGTACCATCACATCTCTGACATTTCCTTTACCAGGCGTAAACAAATTTCCCAGTTTCCTGATGATTTAACCCCTCTCTCATCCAACAATGTCTGTGTGTCTGTATTTCTTAATATATCGCTAACTCTATCTCTCTTATTCTGTGCTGTTCATTTTCTTCCTCTCTTCTCTGTACCTCTCTCTCTATCTCTCTCCCTCTCTCTCCCTCTGTCTCTCTCTCTCTCTCTTTTTTTTTTTATAAAATATCTGACACTTTCCTTTCATCCCGTTTCCCCTCCTTTCCTATTCTTCTCCTAGTTCCATCGCGTCTCTTCGCTCTCATCTCCTTTCTCCTCCTCCCTTCCAAACTAACTTTTTTCGGCGTCTTCAAACACGCATTCTCTCTACCTCATTCCATCTCTTTTTATTTTTCCTTTTAAGTACAACCCACCCTTTTCTAGGGCTCTTCAGGCTTCAGTCATTTCCCCCTCGTCTTTCCTTCCCTCTTTTCCCCTATGAAATCTCTTTAACTCCCCTAAAAACGTCACAGACATTTGATCTGATTTGCTTGATTTGCACTCGTGAGTCCCCGAGACTCCCGGAAGAGAGCCCACCCACCCCTGGACGACTCACCCGAGGTAGTAATGAGGCAGTGATTGCCAAGTCGCCCCACGCTAAACTTAGACCAGATCGCAGCCTCATGATTCCTGCCTCCCGATTGAGTCCAACAATCTCTAAGTGAGGATTTTTTTGTTGTTGTTGTCGTTCCTGTCACTATTTTCTACGTTGGTTGTCATTGTGGAACTGTTATTGTTCAAAGAGCTTCATTTTTATTTTTGCTCCTGAAGAAAAAAAAATTCAATCAGCGATTTGTTGTGGCATGACTACATTTATGGGGATAAGCTAGTTGCAACAGAATTCAATATTCGGGAAATAATAGCAAGCGAGAGAGAGAGAGAGAGAGAGAGAGAGAGAGAGAGAGAGAGAGAGAGAGAGAGAGAGAGAGAGAGAGAGAGAGAGACAGAGACAGACAGACAGACAGACAGAGAGACAGAGACAGACAGACAGAGAGGGAATGGGAGTGATGTACACGACATTGTATACATTGAGACCGTGGAAGGGAGGGAGCGAAAAAAAAATTAAAAAAAAAAAAACGGAATGAGGAATGTGGAGTGAAATAAAGATATACTCAAGAACAAGAAAGACCCAGAGAAAAAGAAACTAAAATATGCTCAGCCTTTTGTTTTTTCTGTTTTATTTATTTAGTCTGAGGTAGATGATGATTGTTTTATACCGTCAGACAACAATGCATGCAGCTTTCATCGTATCTCATCGCTTGCGGCATTTCTGTTGTTTATCTTGGTATTAGCTTCCAGTGGGAGGGAATTACAATGCATTAAGTTTGTTTGCCTTGCTTTTTTCTACGAAACCAATTGTATTGCAAGAACAATAAAATAATGTTCAAAGCAAAAAATGCACGAGCACAACAGATGAAACAGCCGATTCCTCTGTTGCTGGGGCTTAAACCGACCATTGTGATAACAAACCAATTCTTCTGAACTCAATAGATCTTTCCTCTTTCATGTCACACAGTATTTAAAAGCGATAGATTACGATTTGAAGTTAAGAGCTGTAGAAAGCAAAAGCGTCTGAAAAAGCTCAATGCTTTGAGAGAAGTAGCCTTTGTAGTTAAAATAGCTTGTTTCGTTAAGCTCATTGATTGGAAGCATTACTTAGCCAAAATCATTATTTTTTTTTTTTTTTTGAGGCGGGCGGGGGGGGCGAGAGTATTAAGACAAAGTCCACCTAAAATTAGATTGTATTTTAGAATGAGGTCTCAATGAATGAAAGAAAGAAGTTCAAAATACATGGAGAAGAAAACTCTCAAAGTTTAACAGTGTATGAAAATGGAAAGGCTAAAAAGGTGAATAAAAGCAAGAAAAGGAAAACTAGTAAACTAAGAAGAAAACCATATTAAGTTTGTGAACAAGAAGAATCCATCCTCTGTCAGATAATCATCCATTTTGCCAGAAACATCGAGCGTTTATTGAACTGCATTATGGAGTTTGTGCACGAATATCTTCTGGTTATCTTAACATCGATTTTGATCTTCTAGATAATAAAAATAAGGAAATATCGCTTTATGAAATGATAATAAAATTAATTTCGTTTTTTTCTTAAATTTGCAGCGTATCTAGAAGTAACAGGATGCTGCGCACTGTATTTAAAAGAAAGGAAAAGAAACTAAATATCGTTTCCAAACAATAGTGCGGCAAATCCAACAACCAGAATCTACTCAAAGGAATAATCAAGACACGAAGCTTCAAGGAAGCTCAGTTAGTGCGGCGAGTGACTTTGATATAGCACTTTTATAATAACAGCTCAAATGGAACATCAAGGGTCAAGAAACAAAGGAGGATAGAGATCCTTTACTAAAACAGTGGTATTGAGTTTCCTCCCTGCCTTATGTAGGAGACATAAAAGCCTTGCAAAGTCTCCAGAGAAGAAGCAAAAGAGCGCAGTAAAGGAAGGAAATAAGTGGATACATCACTGTTTATACAAACGACAAAGACTCCGGATATCTGAAGGTTGGGTTATGCAGCTTATCAAAGACAAAGTCACTGCAGTGGGGTCTAATGTGCCCTTCTCAAATGATAATCCCGTTCGAACTTTGATATTTGAGGCGGTGAAAATGGCACAAAAGTTGTTTTTTTTTCTTATTGCACACAAATACACCAACAAAGTTATCAATCATATTTTTTTTTTTAATATAATAAACCCCAGAACATCTTCCCCAAATCTTAATCCAAAACATGTTTCGGGTAATATCTCTTAATATTTAAATTTTTTGTCACTATAACAACCTATCTCTCTATCTTCCTCTTTTCCCTCTTCCTCTCGCTCTGTCTTTCCCCCAATATATCGTTTTTTCTACTCTAGACGAACGTTATCCTTTCCTCCTCCTTGTTTAGTCTCACTTTCTGATTCCCTTACAAAAAGTAACATCGCATGTTTAATTCATCATTCTTATAACTCCCAAGATTCCATCGCAAATCTGGTCAATATCAAACGTGAGCTTCCTGTGGGCGGGTAGACCTAGATCACGAGACAGAGGAAACATCATTCTTGTGTGCGCGTGTGTGTGTTTGTCGGGTCAGTCTGTATCTCCCTAAGCTTTATTTTACCTTGTGCGTGTGGTTTATGTCCCTAGCCAGAAAATGGCACAACGCAAACCAGTTGAAGCGTGTGGTTTCTCACCTAATCCTAAAATTAATTGATGTGTCTCACGACGTACATCTTGTCATATTAACTGAGTCTTAGGTGCCTCTCACCTGTTTACCTTATCAAACTTTTTGGGTTTATCATTTCTCCGACATTTCTGACTGGTTATTTTAATCTGACATAAGACATTAGATTCATTTGATCATTTGTTTATGCAAGTAAAAATTTACTTATTAATTGCCCGCTTTCAAAAGCGGCTAGAGAATAAACAGAGAAAGCACAGACACAAGGATACAGACAAACGTGGAACAGATTGGCAAGGGGAGAGATGGTAGAAAGAGGTAGAGGGAAAGAGAGAAAGCGGGATGGAAGTAAACTACGTAATAGATATAGATGTAGATAGATGATCAGATCTGATACGTAGTTAGTGAGACAGGCTCGACTGAGAGAGAGAGAGAGAGAGAGAGAGAGAGAGAGAGAGAGAGAGTGAGAGAGAGTGAGATAGAGAGAGAGAGAGAGAAAGTGGGGAGGAAAAATTGACTGCGGTATGAAAAAGAGAATGGACATTTGTATCGCTTGAATCATAGAAATTTAAAGATATATGCACGTGCATGTGAATAGGCATACAGATGGAAAAAGAAACATAGGATGTTCTTTGAATTCACATATACATAATTATGTGGTAAGAAGATGAACAGATGGAGTGATGAAGAGAGAGAGAGAGAAAGAGAGAGAGAGAGAGAGAGAGAGAGAGAGAGAGAGAGAGAGAGAGAGAGAGAGAGAGAGGTCGCCAAACAGTCTGGCTCAAAGAGACATACAAGAGTTAAATAATTAACATAAAACAAAGAATTTATCAGCGAGAGTTCCAGCTCGTACCATCACAGCAAGCTCAGCAAGCTTACACAAAAAGATCCTGATGTTAGGTGTACTGGAAGCTCTCTCACCTCTGCTCTTTACCCGTCACTCCCACGGGTAGTGCAAAAAGCCAAAAAACCAGGTGTGGGAAAGAAACAACATGGAAAAAGAAAAAAAAAAAAACACACACACACACACAAAACAGTAAAGAAAAAATTATCTCGTCCGTGTGTGAGAACTTTACAGTTGTTATCGTCCGCCGAGAACGCACAGTTTTTTTAAATGCATTTCATTTTAGAGGTTTGTCTTGACTCCAAAATTTGAAGGAAAAAATGCTCCTAATCAGATCTATTCATTCCATGTCATCATTCCGCTGCCAGAAACTCTCAAGTCTTAACCACCGGAGGGAAAGTTTATTTTTTGGGGGGGCTAAAACCTTGAACTTAAATTGATACTGGGAAAACCCGGACTTTATCAAGTAGCAGCTAGGTTCTTGTCTATACACGCTACTAGACTACTCGAGAACTCTTTACAGCTTCATCTTATTGTACGAGTATACCTCTTCTTCTGGCGCGTGTAGGAATACATTTCAAAGGCTGCCGCAGGGGTGAAAAGGAATCCAATCTCCGCATGGGAATCCATGGAAGGCTTCATTGGAATGGAAAAAAAAAATTATATTATTAATGTATCTATGTACAACATTAATGATTATGAAAAGCTTTGCTTCCCAGCCCAATGAGTGAGACTGTTTGGAACGGTATTTCCCGCTGCGATATAAGTTAATTACTACCGCAACTGTAAAGGTAGGAAGGAAAAAAAAAAGGAAAACCTATCAAGAAATCTCCCGCTGAGTGACTTATTTAAAAGAACATGTAGACTAGGGCTACACTGATGCTTTTAACATGCCATTAAAGATAATTAAGTTCTGAGTATTTGAAATGCCTCAACATGAAGTTTTAATATCGTATGGTCGATAAAAAATACAGCTTTGTAATAATTATTGAATTTACTTCTTTCTGACCGTTTTTCAGAATCTGGCTCGAAAGCAGCGAGATTTTCCTAACAATTCAAATGTTTAGGTTGCTATGTTAAAGATATTCGTCATAAATTACTTACGCTAACCTCGAAATGTAAGTTAAAGAAGTGGAGGAAAGAAAAGATTCTGTAGAAGAGTAGATGTTGTGAGGAGGGAGGAGGGAGGGAGAGAGAGAGAGGAGAGAGAGAGAGAGAGAGAGAGAGAGAGAGAGAGAGAGAGAGAGAGAGAGAGAGAGAGAGAGAGAGAGAGAGAGAGATTCTATTAAACTGCTCTTAAACCGACGGCTGCACAGTTGCGATATCCCCAGCCCCGAGAGTTGCCCCTGACTTGGCACCCTTGCCCTGTAACAACTATTTTATCTGCTACTCTCCGGTTGCCTCAATGCCCGTCATATCAGGTTCAGATCTCGCATTGAGAAAACAGCGTTTGCGATTCTTTCCACCTATCAGGCTTCCACTGTACAGCGGCTGAAATACCGATCCAACATTGATAAAGAAAGTGGCCGGGACCAGCAATAGTTAACGACAATTTTGTAGAGTCTCGTATCAGGTTTGACGCTGGCTTCTGCCACTTCTGGCATAGATCTAGAAGCCTTGGAAAATTTTATGAAGCTGCGAAAGTCGTTATTAACAGTATCAATAGATTAGCAATGGTCAAAGAAGAGATGTGGAGAGAAAGAGAGAGACTAACTGAAAGACAGACAGAAAGAAAGAGACGCAGAGAGAAAGAGATAGATAGATAGGGAGAGAAAGGGGGTGGGGGATGGCTGTCAGACAGAGAGCTGAGAAGGAAAATTTTGAGGGTGAGAGAGATTAGGGTGGGGGAGGAGGAATGGATAGGATTAAGAGGCAGAGAAACATACAAAGAAAAAGAAGTTTTAAAGATGGAAAGTCGGTGAAAGAAAAGAGGAAAAAAAGAGGGAGGGCCATAGACATACAATCAACAAAATAGACAGACTGACAATGACACTCAAAAGTTTTGTATTATTGTAGGCGTGGTTTATTTACTTCTTCTTTCGTTTGCCTCTTATTTTTTTTTAATTGATGTAGAAGACTAGTTATCGTTATCTGTATTTTCTTTGTAAAAAAAAAAAAAAAAAAAGATTTGCTTGATTCAGCAGTACGATATTGCACTATTTATATTCATTGTAAACAGGTGCCATAACAATCTCCCAATTAGTATTCGTAGAAACATGTAGATTAACTTGGGAGATCCCCATTTTGAAACTCATGGATTTTTTCGTCTGTGTGTCTGTGTGTTGTGTCAAGGCCATTCACCAACCATAAAAGTTGTCATCAGGGTTCATGGCAGTATTTGCGCTCTGAATATAGAGACACGAAGGTCTATCAGAAACGCACAGACCGACTTTTACTGCACGCTGAAGACATGTTTAGAAGACACTGAGTCTTGCAACGGAGTCTAAAATTCGCGATTCAATTTCTTCACCGCTGTGTTTCATCAATTTAGCCTTTAAATGTGTAAGTTGATTCGTCTCATTGTTTGCTTCGAATGAGTGTGAAAATCCTTTTCCCATAAACAGTGAGTACACAAAGAAAGGGTTACCGTAATTATTGGTATAATATCATGACGGTTCCATGCGGAGCTTTGCATAACAGCAGTCTGATGACGGGATGAAGAACCAATGGTAAGTGACAATGAGTGAAAATGAGACCCAGAACAGTTTTAAACGAATGCATTTTTTTTTAAACCCTCTGAGTTATCAGAGGAAATAGCTGATTTACATTGATGAAAGTCTAGTGTTTTCAAAACAATGCATCTCTCTACATCTGTTTTTCTTTTTTCTTTTTTATCGGTAATTTTGCATTAAAATGAAACATTTCAGCTCTTCCATCATCTGTCATTTATTTTACATATTACACATAAGTATTGAATCATGTTAAAATACTGTTTGTTAGTTGACAAATTTCATTTTGCCCTTTAAAGTGTCTCAGCCTCGTCCTTAAGAATTATTTTATTTTCTCGTGACTTTGTGACCCACAAATTGCCCACCGTTTTCAAAGCGCGACACTAAATTTAATTTAATATCCTCTGAGTAATTTTTTTGTACTAAATTCTGAGAGAACGCTGCTCTTTTAACCTGTACGGCACATATGCCAAATGGCTTTTCAGGCAATTATGTTCAGATATGCGGGTTTCCTGTCCATGAAATACTGCAATTTAGATGAAAGTGTTGTTTATCAAGTTCGCCGGTACGAGGTACATCGTTGGACCAGATGCAATAAGTTGCCCTTATAATTATGTTCAAATAGGGAATAGCGGCAAAATCACGAAATTTAATTAAATGAGGTAATGAGTGAGAAAGGCCAAAAGTTTGTTGGTTTTTTGTTAAAGTCATAGAAGAATGAAAGAAATTTTTGCTGATATAAATCTCAGACGGGATTCTAATAGTCTGATAGATAGAGAGACAGATAGAGAGAAGACTACATCAACACACAGACACACATACACACCCACACACAGACACGGACAAAGTTGTTGGAGAGGAATTAATATTTAAAGCTAGAGCGAAAGGATATTTGGGGGATGGTCGAACATAAAAAAAGAAATAAAAAAAATGAAATATCATTTGGGGGATGGTCGAACATATAAAAAAAAAAGAAATAAAAAAATCAAATATCACCCAAAAATGATAAAAACAACACAAAAACAAACAAAAAATCCACAAAATCTTCTCAGAAAAGGACGAGCGAGACATCCATTAAATGATATTGTTTCGGAACAAGAGCATTGCATTCAAGTTTTACACGCATCTTTACATCTGACTACATCAATCTTGTGTTGTTTTGTTGATGTTGATTCTTTTTTTTTGTTTTTGTTTTTTTTTTTTAGTTCATGCATCATTATGTGCGCGCAGGGTGTGTTATTCATCCCAAGATGTAATTTATCCGAAACCATGAAAGTTATAAAAGAGAGAGGCCCGACATTAATTGTCCTGCGCGTTCTCTCTCCCTTGGCAGAACTAATATCATCTGTTGCACGAGATGTATGTCTAGATCAGACAGATCCGCTACTAAAAAAATAATAAAAAAAAAACATCAGTTATCTCAGCGGCTCCGACCAAAAAATCCAAGAGGTTTGCCAACAAAAATCTTTAAGGATTAGATAATAAAATGTCCCCAGAGGAGAGGGTTCAGGGCTGGTTAGTAAATGATAAAAAAAAAAAAACACGTTTTATCGCAGCTCAGATTTCAGTGTTTCTCGTGTTATGTCTAGAACAATCTTTAAAAAGACAAATAAAATGGTCCCAAAATACTCAGTGATAAGATCTGAAGAGGTCTGGGCGTATAAACAAAAGCTCCACCAAATTAACGGCTCTTGCAAGATAATATTGTTTGTTTAAACATTTGACTTTTTTTTTTGTGGGGGGAAGGGGGGGGGGCGCGTAAGGATCTGGCACGTTGACACTATGCAAATAATTTCTCAACTTATTGTTTCCCAGATAGCCTTAAATGGAGGACCGTTCGAAAGCAATGTACATATAATGAGTTTGCTCGGATCTTTCACATTCGATACGGAATGAAACTGGCAATCACATTGGCACCGTCCGCGGGTGTCAAATATTTTAAGTGCAATTGAAACCTAGCTTTTTTTTTCACTTTTATTACTGTCATGTAATAACACATACAGAGAGAGAGAGAGAGAGAGAGAGAGAGAGAGAGAGAGAGAGAGAGAGAGAGAGAGAGAGAGACAGACAGACAGACAAACAGATAGACAGACAGACAGAGACAATAAGAGGCTGACAGACAAATAACTAGAGCGGGAGAGGAGTTGCTCAACATAAGCCGTCGTGCTAGAATTTATTTAAAAAAAAAAAAATTCCGGCATAATAGTATCAAAAAGGCACATACATTTTTTTTATCATTATTATTATTCATGGCTACATTTTAGGATTAAGATAACAGAGAAATAAAAATTGGGAAAACTGGGTGAGAATCAATATCGCGAGAAAGGCATTCTTTGAAAAGTTTAAGGTAGACTGTGCTCTTGAACCCGTTCTGCGGCTATGCGAATGTCATTGCCACATAGAGAGTACAATTAAATATCAATTCTTGCTCATGAACATGCCATTTTTGTCTCTCTGCAGCATTTACAACTGCAACCGTTTATAAATGACATTTTCTTGTCATAGTAACTACCCAACTGTTTAAGAGTTGAGCAAGAGACATAATTTCCATCTTTCAACTTAATTTATTATTTCGATTACAATCCAAGTCTTTAAACAAAACTCATGCGGAAAAAAAAACAACAACTTGATTGAGAAGGAATAAATGTGACTGAAAACGATTAATAAAGGTTTTAACCTCTGATCTGTATAAGAAAAAAATTATTCATCGCAATGCCATTCGCAAAATTTGAACGTGCAGCATTTAATTTGTTAATCCCATTAGCCGAAACATATCACGGTTTTAAGAAGAAAAGAAAAAATAAGTAAATCACTTACATCTAACTGAATCCGAAATCTTCAACACACTAACAACAAAACTTTCCTTCACAATTAGAAACCACAAGTCAAAGTAATAGTTAATGCGTTTAAATATGGTGATACTCACAAAAATCCCATACCTGTTAACTCATAACTATTCTATTTCGGAGATAACTTTATTTTTTTTCTCAATATTTTTTTTGCAAGGCACACCGGTAATAATGAAAACATTGCTTCTCAGTTCTCACCCAAGACCTTAAGAAAATTAACCACAGCTACCGTGAATGGGGGGAGTTTCGACGGGTTCGGCGTGCTTATCTCTCCCTACTTAGCGAGAAAAACAATCTGGTTAGAGCATCTGCTGGAAATAGATTCCTTTATCAGCAAATCTCGTGGATTCCAGTCGGGAACCGGGAACTTCAAGGATTTAGACGTGAGCAGGTTGTTCGCCGTGAATACATCATGATATAACGGCGCTCATTACTCGAGACACAGTATCCCACCCACACACCAGTTTAGTTTCCATCGTTAATGCATCTGTACTAGTTGCTTGTCCTTTTTTTTAGTTTTGGAGTGAGCAGTGTTCGACTACTACTACTACTACTACTACTACTACTACTACTACTACTACTACTACTACTACTACTACTACTACTACTACTACTACTACTAGTACTACTGCTACTACTACTACTACTACTACTGCTGCTGCTGCTTCTGCTGCTGCTGCTGCTACTACTACTACTACTACTACTACTACTACTACTACTACTACTACTTACTGCTGCTACTACTGCTACTGCTGCTACCAATTACTAGCCTGCTGCTGCACTGCTACTACTGCTGCTGCTGCTGCTACTGCTACTACTAGCTACTGCTACTGCTGCTACTACTACTACTACTACTACTACTACTACTACTACTACTACTACTACTACTACTACTACTACTACTACTACTACTACTACTACTACTACTACTACTACTACTACTACTACTACTACTACTACTACTACTACTACTACTACTACTACTACTACTACTACTACTACTACTACTATACTACTTTTACTAGTACTACTGCTACTACTACTACTACTACTACTACTACTGCTGCTGCTGCTACTACTACTACTACTACTACTACTACTACTATAGTAGTAGTAGTAGTAGTAGTAGTAGTAGTATGAAGAAGAAGAAGAAGAAGAAGAAGAAGAAGAAGAAGAAGAAGAAGAAGAAGAAGAAGAAGAAGAAGAAGAAGAAGAAGAAGAAGAAGAAGAAGAAGAAGAAGATGAAGAAGAAGAGGAGGAGGAGGAGGAGGAGGAGGGGGAAGATAATGCGAAGCGCAAGTTTTTGGCATTATAAACCATTCCAAATAAAACAAAAATTGCTGTTCGATCTTGTTTTGCCCAATGTCAGCCGACTGGCAGCTTCATCACCTGTCGCGGCTGTGCTGTGAGAGAACCCAGAGATATGGCAAGACAACATCCTAGAGTTCGTGCACACTCTCACTTCAGAGCAGGCGGCTTTAATGTAATTGGCTCTGTAATCTAAGCTTATTCCTCCGCAGTCCGTCTAATTCCATGGCTAATTTCCTCTTGCTGATTCTCTTTTTACAGAAATGTCCAAGCCCGATGCTGCTCTGTGAAATCGATCTGGCGGCATCATTACTGCACCGATAAGCACTTCTGATGACCAGTAAGTTGGTGAGTTTGTGCCGCAGTGCTCTGAAACGTGTGTCTCCCCTAAATCAATTTATAACGTGAGGAAAGCACGGTAGCGGCTGATGATGTGTCTCTCTCAATTGAATTTATTTGCCAGGGAAGATCGAGTGAAAGCCAGAATGATGTCATGACTTGACGATTGGTATAATATTAGATGTCCAAAGTTCACTGTAAAGTCTGTAAGCTTAGACTGCAGGGTATAGTCCTTTACAAAGTCACCAAAGTTTCTATTCAAACCTAAATATTTGAACAGTTTTAGGGGAGGGAAAAGGTTGTTAGAAATTTGATGTTCAGAAAATGATGCATTTTAATACACATATCTTTCTTTTTATTGTAGAGTAAAGATCTATGATCGTATTTTTTTTAAAATGAAGATTACTTTTCCGACGATCGTAAGCTGATACTATTTGGGTTGGCTATAACGCATATCGTAACTACTTCACACATCTACCACTACCGGCCCAAGTCACCGCGGCGGCCCCTCTTTTTTTCCGTGATCCGAAGTATTCATTTTCAAACATAACTCGAAGTTCGTGGATGGCGCAGTTATTATCTTTTAAGGATGATATTAGTGAACATTTGCTGAAGTAGCTAAGATTTTAAAAATCAAAAACATACTTCTATGTATGCACCTTGGTGACTAGCAACTCAGAAGCCGATGTCCGATGTTTTTGTTTTTTTTTGTTGTTTTGTGTGTTGCTTTTTTGGTTTTTGATCATTTTTTTCTTCAGCTGCAGCTGCTGCTTCTTCTGCTGTTGCTGCTGCTATCCTGTTAATCTTGTAAAACCAAAGAATCGAAGCTATCGCGCTATCTTACTTTGGGCCTCATCCTCAGCTATCAAAAGCTATTAGCGTTACATTAACTGCACGTGACGTCCTGCGGGCTCGGGCAGACTCGTCCAGCGTTCCGCTCCAATCTCAGGGAAACTGGGCCACTAGGGAGAAGGTAACCCGACTCCTTCTCGTGAGCCTCCACTGGTCAGCTCCGCGTCACGAGCCGGCCCTCCACCCGACCCCCACCGGCCCCCAGGGATGGAGGAGCCGGCAGTTCCCTGGGCGATCGACTCGCTTATCTGATCATTCCAACACGCCCGGCAATCTAAACATCGTTAGCTTGAACGCTGGCGGTCTTTAGGGCTGGGCGAGCCGTTCTCATGGGCGCAGACACAGAGGCTTCATCTGCACTCTAAGTCTTGTATGGTGCAGCGTTTGTTTGTTTTGGTTCGACCTGTCCAGTTGTCATGCGATTGAGGAGCTAGCAGCGATTGTGGACGTGAGAAAATCTAGTTGATTGGGGGACAAGTTCGTCCAAACCTGCAGACCCGGTAATAATCCATGATGGTTGTCTCTTGTAAGATCTGAACTTGACTGACATGAGGTATAAGAAGACGTTGAATTCTGTCAGAAAAAGAAAGCTCCAGCCATGACCATAATCTTGATAGAAAAACCCCAAAAATGTGCTAGGTCTATCAAATCTTCAAACTGAACCAATATCGCAGCCTACCATACTTCTAATATCTACATTATCAGGGAGAAACATTCCCTAAAATTCTTCATCCTGGTTTTATTGTCTTCTTTCAAGCATACTACTCAGGTTTTAGAGACAAAGAGTAGGGTCTACTAAGTCCAAGTTTTACCGTCTGTTCCTTGCAAGTGATTATCTTCTATTTCGACGGCATAACGTCGTTAGCTGTAACCACCTAACAATGCTTTGTATACCTCAACATCAAGCGATTTATCTATCACTGTCGGCACTAGTTTATCCGAGCACTAAACGATCGCATGCCGGCCTAGCCTCTCTATCGGAACCTCTCGCCAGAACTTATCGGTTTCCGAGCAGCGAGCCTGCATGGAGCCGATAACTGGATCCTGATGGCTGATTAGCAGCTTGTGCCTTTACGTGCGGCCCCAGTCTTCCAGCCGGCCAACCTGTGAGTGTTGCGGTGCTGGGATGAGATATACCGGCCCCACGGGTGATTTACAGCGGACGGCAAGCCGGGGACCCTGAAAGGTCATAAACCTATCAGCGCCAGTCTTCAACGCTCCCACGGCGGTATCCTCTAGCGTCCGAGACGTGTTCCGGCCCACCCCGGACCCACACCGAGATCAGTTCCGACTTCTCAAGGTTTCTCTTCCCGTCCTTTTAGTATTTTATTGCTCGTCGTTCCTTAGTAGGTCTCACTTATATACCGCTCTGCGATCTCCGTGGTAGAACTTGGCATTTCGCATTAGTCTTTGAAACGCCTATCTTCAGAAGTTCTTAGTGCGGCATGTATCTTTTAGCACATTGGCCGTAGGTCTTGTCGAGGGCCTTGACACCGCCGGCAGAGTTTACTTTACTTCAGGTAAAAGGAGGTTAAGGCCAAAATTATTGATGATTATGTTCTGCTGACTCGTTGTGTCCACTAGATGAGTTTGAAACGTACGTATCAAGTACCACTTTTTTTCCGGTGTATATGAGATCCAGACGCGTTCTGCAAAAAAGTATCATGACTTCAGCCAAGAGAAAGAGACATGACTAAGTACTTTGCATTGCTCAAACGGATCATGTGCGATGCGTCAGTTCTAACCGATTCATTCTCCATTGGAAGAATGTGGGTATCGAACACTCATCTTGCTTAGAAAAATAACTTCAATTAGCATAAGTTAACGGTAACAGTGCAATATAAGTCACGAGTCGGTGAGTAAAGTATTATGAGAAAAATTGTAATCGGCTATTAACAGAAGTTCGGATTCAACTTCTGTTTTTTTTTGTTTTTTTTTTCCCACGGACCTGATTTTTTTTTCTCTTATTGATATCGTATGCTATGTTAATTCATAGACTTTCTTTGAGGGTTTGTGAACAAAATATTCAACCATTTAAATGTCACATACAAACATCTATATGGCGGGAAATCTCTACTCCGCTGTGACTTTTTTATGATACCGTTGTTTTATTTTATCCACTGACATGAAAAGGCTTAATGGATCTGTCAAAAGAAGGCAGAAGGTCCATGAAAGGGAAATACGATTATGGGTTTCTATTTTGTGTTTGGTAGGAAATAAGGGAATATGGTTGTATTTCACAACATTGACATCTTAATGGAATCTTGATGACCAGATTTTGTTTTATGCGTATCTGCAACTGGTGGTACGCAAGATATATTAGAGCATTTTTTTAAATCCATCATTATTGAATTATCCAGTGCAAAAAGAAAAAAAAAATTGGAGTAGCGTTGAAATGAGAGAGAGAGAGAAATGGCACGGTAACGCAGATTTGTTTTTTTAACACTTGAGGATTTCAATATGAATGATTCGAAAGTGTGGAGAACTAAATATAAATAAAGCAGAAAAGTTACCTTTTTGGGAATGTTATCTAATCTTCTTTGCCTCGAATTCTTGGGAAGAAAAAAGACCTTCCAAAAATCACTTCCAGTTGATTTTCATTTTTTCCAAGATAGATTTACTTCATCGTGGTGTGCTAAATATCCAAGCCACCCTGGATGTATTTCTAGTAAGTTTCAGTCTTAGATTTGGGTTGTTGTAGATCAATTGTGATTATTAGTCTGATCTTTAAAAAAAAAAGACGGTAATAATATTGTTCAGATTTTGAGCCAGTTAAAAAAGGCGGTTCCATAGTTTTGGACAAAGCACCAATATTGTGACATTTTCCAAAAAGAATTATTCATGCAATTGTACTTAAACCTCGGCGACAAACATGCCTCCATAATTATGAACCATCGTTGCATAATGCTTGTCTCGTCTGTGGAAAGCTCTTCAACTCATCTCAACCGTGATGGGGCGCAGGAAGCCCCTCCCTGCCTGACCTGGTGATGAGGCAATCAGAGGCAACAGTCAGTGCTCTAAACAACGCCAAACAAATTAACCAATCTCCCGACAGGCACTTAGCTAAACGACCAAAATGTCACACAATCATCAGCTCGGAACTTTCCCACTGACATGGGTGTGTGAAGCATTCGGGGGAAGCGCCTCCTGTTTCACGCAACGCAAAATGGGGGGACGAGACTGTTTGAAAGGTTAGGGATATTATTACTGACTGGCAAGACGAGGGGGAAACGGCCATCTCTGGATCTCTAAGTGAAAATTGAGGTTGTCAATGTCGCTGTTTGCAGAAAAAGAGCCAGATTGTGTAAGCTTTTATTTTTCACAGGAGAAATGAAAAAAAAAATTAAAAAGGACATAAAGAAAACAGGGACAGACGGGGTGGAGTCTGAAGAGAAAAAGATTTTGAAAATCACTAGTTTTGAAATTTTGGCTGCTGGCAATCTGTAGATCTTTTACATCTGAGATTTAATCTACGTTACTACTTCTATTTTTAAAAACGGTTTTAAGGCCTGGATAGCGTTAAATGCATTGGTTCTGTACATACTTACTAGTAATCATCGGCTTCTCTGACTCTGTTTCTTCGTATCATTGTCGTTCTCTCCCATCTCCCTAATCTTTACTCTCTGTCTTTTCTTGTGTCTTTGCTTATCCCTGTCTCTGTGCCTCACTCTCCATTTTTAATTTACATTTCCCTGGTCTTGTCAGTTTGTCTTCCTTAATTACTCTGTCTGTCTGTTTGTATGTATGTCCGTCTGTCTGTTTCTTTCTCTCTCTCTCTCTCTCTCTCTCTCTCTCTCTCTCTCTCTCTCTCTCTCTCTCTCTCTTTTTCTCTCTCTCTCTCACTCTTTTTCTCTCTTTCTAAACCAACTATTCCGCTCTCTCTCTCTCCTTCGGTTTTGCCGCTCTTTGTACTTAATTCGTCCTGCCCTTTTCTGATTATATAACAATTTTCACAGTCTTCCACCTGCTTCCTCATTCTGCGAAACACGAGAATTTTTTGTAGTCTAATTGATGAGTGCATGACTGACATTTAATTTTTCTTTTTTTTTTTCTCAATATGAGCATACCAGAATAATGCTAATGGCTTCAACTCGACCGCTCTTCACGAGATTAAGAAATTTCCCGTAAAAAGCCAGCCAAACATTCCAGTGCTACAGTTTGGAACATGCCGATTGTTCCAACCACGAGAAATAAAACGCAAAACTCTAAGTAATGCAAGCTGTGCTGTTTATTGACAGCAGATGGGCCAAAACGACTTCCTTTGACATTTTCGTCAATGTGAAACGCTTATGGCGCAAATCTTGTGTGTAGAGATCTTCCCCGAGGGACGAACGAAGCTCGAGGGAGTAAAGGCATCCACCAGTAGGTTAGCAACGATGTAACTGAATGGTATTCTGGTATGCCTTCTCAGCGTCCTGAAGATCGCTAGCCCAGTGATACATGTACATCAAGACATTTTTTAAGTAAGATAAAGAGCATCCGTTCGTTCACAGGCACATTTGGATGGGATTGTGAGAATGATCTCTTTTTTTAACATGTCTCGCGAGTTTTACCAGAAAACTTAATAAAGAAAAATTACAACGTGTGTAAAAGTAATCCGCAAAAAGGTCTGAAAACATTGTTCAATATTCTTTAAAAGATATTTTACCCAGGATTATATCTCAAAGTGGAGAACTTGGAAGAAAAAAAAATAAAGATTTATGATCTGAAAAATATCAATAATGTAGGCCTATGTGTTTAATATAGTAAATATGCCTACAAAACGCGGCTAAAACTGTTAAAGTTATTTTTGCAGGGTTTGCGAACGATAGCAGGGTCTGCGAAATCACAAGAAAAATTATACCTTTGCGCTATAAAACAAGATATTAATCTGCCCCGTCCTTCACATACCGCCGAGCTTTTCTCGGTTCTTAGATTCCAGTGGATATCCCAAAATAGTGCACCATTCTTTATGTGAAGGCTGAGTAATGGCTTTTTTTCAGAGCTTGCATTTTATTTCGTATAAAAAAGAGAGGAAAGTATAAGTATTTTGTCCAGGTCATGTAGAATCGCATGCTTCTATTAATTTTGCTCGTCTGTGAGCACTTTCTTATAGTTACTACTTACACGTTTTCCGTTGTTGTCTCTCTCTCTCTCTCTCTCTCTCTCTCTCTCTCTCTCTCTCTCTCTCTCTCTCTCTCTCTCTCTCTCACTCTCACTCTCTCTCTCTCTCTCCTCTCTCCCCCTCTCTCCTACTATTCACTTTCTCTCTTTCCTCATTCTCACTCTTTTTCTCTCTTCCTCTTTCTAACATACTTCTCTGCCCTCCTCCCTTATCTTTCCTCTTTTAAATTGTTGAGAATTAAAATGCTCTAGTCGAGATGTCTAATCTAGACCAGTCTTTCACATAACTATTATTTATTCTGAGATCAATTTATAAGATTAAAAAAGTATCGAGTAATTGCTTTACCTATGAAAGCTGGACTGGTTTTATTAAAAAATACACCTTTCATTTTGCTCCTGTATCATAGGGATTATAGTCCACCTTGGACTTCAGTTTTGAATTCTATTTCATTCATAAGTCACGGCGGTGTACTGGATCATTCAATAGCGCCATGTACGCTTTGGAACACGTTCTAAGAAACCTCAATGGGTAGATTTCATGAATGAATCGCCGAAACTTCACCCCAATCCTATGTAATATTATTACTTCACCAATTCTTTGGTGGTCTCTTCAGGCCGAAAATTTTACTGTAATTGGGTATCGGTTGAATGAGTTTCTCTCCTATCACTTCTCTCTTCTTTTCCATACTTCTTCTCCTTTTTACAATTTTTTTTTACTACTTTTTTCATTCTTACAGAATAATTCCCAACATTTTTTTTCGTCCATGAACAATCTGGATGAAACTAAAGAAAATGAACGCTCACATGTCATGCATCGCCTAAGTTTCGCTCTGACTCTTATAGGGATAGAATACTCTGGTCATAATCTGGCGTATCGTATACTTGGTCACACTCTGCACTTGTCCATACACATTCAGACATACCAGATTGCTTTCAGGGTCTGACGGACGTCCGACCGCCTCGAAGCCATCAATACACGTGTGCCATCTCGTGGCACCAACACTTAGTCTCCTTGGACTCGAGTCTTACTCTAGAATCGTAACTATTAAGCTGAAAGATTGTGTTTTTGGTATTATAAGACTCAGTGTACGCTGTATTTAGTTTAACTTTGCGACCACCATTATAGTATTAGTGAAGTATAACAGCATCGAATCTTTAACAGTTCAAAGTCTTAGTTTTTTTCCCTCGTTGAGTTTGCAGTAAGAAATTCGACAAGCTAACGTTTAACACTGAACGCATTTATACGTATAATGATTCAGTTACAAGCTTTGTTTAAAAAGAACAAAAAAGGTTGATGGAAGTGAATTTAATGTTTGGATTTATTCTTTTTTTTATTGTAACCATTTCTCTCTCTCTCTCTCTCTCTCTCTCTCTCTCTCTCTCTCTCTCTCTCTCTCTCTCTCTCTCTCTCTCTCTCTCTCTCTCTCTCTCTCTCTCTCTCTCTCTCTCTCTCTCTCTCTCTCTCTCTCTCTCTCTCTCTCTCTCTCTCCCTCCCTCTCAAGTGTCTCTGTCCATATCTCTATCTCTCTGTGTCTGCCTGCCTGTCTGTCTGTCTGTCTGTCTGTCTCTCTCGCTCTCTTTCTCTCTCTTTTAATTTATCATCATCTTTTCCCATACAAAAATATGGTACATTTCATCACCTTTTTTTCTTTATCCGAGCACTATCAGCTAAATGAAAACTTTAGTGTTATTGTCACACTCACATTGGTTTGTGTCGAATTTTGTTACAGGTTGTTTTCTTTTTTTTTTTTTTTTTTTGTTTTGTTTTTTGGGGAGGGAGTTTAACCTGTGAATAACGTGCTCCTCACTTCGCGAATGAACCATGCCGAGGCAACTTCGCCAAGATATTGGACCAAGAGTTACAAATACAAATATTACCTGGGTCGCTCTCGGGTTTTTTTTTGTTTTTTTTTCGCAGACCTTTGGCACGAGAACAAGATTAAAAAAACAAACGAACAAAAAATACTTGGACGTATTCAAATTCGTAATTAATAGTCATTTATTCTTTTGACCTGAAAGTAATCGTTTAATTAATTTGCTGCGCCAGCGTTGTTTGCCTCAGCTAAATTTTTTCTCTAAATGATGAGCTTCTGCTAGATATGATTTTAAATCAGTAACTCGGCGAATGTGGCGCTGCACAACATTCATATCTGGGAAATGGAAGTCGACCGCAAGATCCGGATTCTTCTGCACAACGAGTGATGTTGAATTTGATGTGATCTGTGGGCAGAAGTGTGAATCCATTTGTCGTCTGCGTCTGGACAACAATGGCGGTCGCTCGTCCCTAGCGCTGTTGCCAGGTTGCCCAGTTGCCAGGTTGTTAATGCTCCCATGGCGCGGCTCTAACTCTTCAGAGGATGAGACGTGACGAAGTCTGGCATGCGACAAAGACAGAGTGACGTCCCTTAGTCACACAGTCTTCCGCAGCCCGATCTGGAGATGTCAGCTCGTTGTCAACATGGCTTCTGTCAAGGCGTTACGGAATTAGCAGCCGGGGTTAATTATGTACAAGTATGATCATTGTTAATCTTCCGCTGGTGTGACCAGAAGCTCCACGGAATGACATCCAAGATATATAGATAAACTTCCAAAAGGTCCTAGGACAGCAGCGGAAGAAGGAATGGAATGCAAGACAGTGAAATTAGATTAACCATGTTTACCTGTGGCCTACTGTCAAAGATTTGCATCCTTAATTAGAGATAAAGAATGCATTTTCAGAACCAGTCTTTCTGAGGAATGTTTGGTTGGATCAGTTTTGAATATTCGAGACTGATGGTTATTACTAAGGGCGGGGTTTTGCCTAAAAATGAACACAAATTTATCATGCATCAGTGGATTTTTTTTTCTGTATGACTGCACGACAATGTGTTGTGTTTGAAAATTATGGACTAAGCAGATAGTTGTTTTGAAAAGGACTTAGTTGGGGGTGAAAGGTTTATATTTGTACAGTTGTCACATTCTAAAAACAATTATTTCGTCCTATCTGGTATTTAAAAAAAAATAAACGCCTACTGCAAAAATTTAAAAAATGTGAGGCATCTATGGAAATTCACGCACAGTTCTCTCACAACACAACTGTTTAGAGCGAGAGCCTATGATAGTCACAATCTTTGCGTCTTAAAAAAACCAAAACGACTTTTCTTGAAAAAAGGCCTGGATCGAAAAACGCTAGAATTAAACCTCTTCAAACTTATAAGGGCTGAAAATTATAATTTTCAACTGATGCCTGATTCATTCTGCTCAACAAAATAATATTCAACCTTTTTATCCCAGGTGACCCCATTATGAAACACAGAGAGCTCCATGTTTATCTACCCCACAATGAACCATGAATGGTCTTCAATACCTATCTCTTATCAAAACAAACTCTAGTGCTTCGAAACGGTACTTTCACCCACCCGCTGACTTTCATCCCTGCCCTTTTTTTAAAGCAAACATTTGCGATGCAAACGAGTGATCCAGCTTTTTTGTTAAATAATCAAGCTCACCACATTATTATTTCGCATTTAGGCGCACACATACACTCTCGAGGGTGGCTTGCTTTCTTGTATAAATACAGCGTCACAGAAATGTGTAAACCACCTATACATCCTCTCAGTTCTCGAAGAGTCAAAACCCTTAACCGCCGACAAGCCAAACAACCTCGGAGTCTGTCTAGTATTCACATGCTAATAACTGTGGCAGTCCCAACCTCGCCACGAGCACTCTCAGAACAAACTCGTGGGATTCAAACACACCAGGCAAATATTTTGCCTCCTAAACCACAAGACACTGGGCCATCATCACTCTTGCCCTCAGAGCATCCATAACGTCGTAGAGAAATTTTGCAATTCTACTCTTAACCAAATAACGTCTTTCCTCTGGCATCAGATCTTACCGAAGTAAATGATGTAACAGCTGCAGTTGTATAGTCTAGTTTTCTTTCAAAGAGGTTTAGTAATCACATTCTTATTCTTATATAGTTTTCTCCGGGAATCACTTAAAA
>JAWDGP010002431.1:225000-240000 GCA_033675545.1 Elysia crispata | reverse complement strand
AGCCCTATTTGTTAAGAGTCCTTAAGTCTCTTCTAAGGAAAAAAAAAGCGTTAGAGCGCTCCATTAGTTTTACGCGCTATTTTTCTCCGACAGGTTTATTTTTGCTTATTAACAGAATAAGCATTGACCCGTCTATCAGTATGAGTTCTTGGGAAGAGGTTCGAACATTTCCAGGCCTGGACCACTCGCAATACCGCGTGTATCGAAATATCGGGTGCAAGATACAGAAAATTAACTGGAAGTTAAAAGGAAGAGGAATCAGCTATGTTATATTGAAACCGCTTCATGTTGTGGATGTTTCATATTTTGCGCAATACCCCGATAGTTAGCCTACAAATCGGGTATATCAAGAAAGACAATTTTAGTAATTTTTATCTTTTTGTTGCAAAGAAACTAATTTTCTGTCAGAAGCTTAGGGGACGATAAACTAATCTAACAACTAAACAACCAAAGGGTCTTCGAGGAAACATTAAGGGGGAAAAAACGGGAGGAAAAAAAAAAGAAAAGAAAAGGGATTTATTCCTTTTCATTTTTGTTTTGTTTTGTTTTGTTTTTTGTTTTCTCCTAAAGAGCGATGAGTCGATCACGACTGTCCAGTATTTTATTACTCGGAGGCTGGCTTGGGAGACGACAATTTATCGGGAAATAGTGTTCAATAATTTTATCTCCCTGAAGATGATGGTGGGAAGCGCAAGCTGCTGGTTGGTATCTTCACTGATCGTCCAGGGCTGGAGAGACGTAGAGAGAGAGACAGAGAGAGAGAAAGAGAAAGAGAGCGGAGCCCCTGCGGCGCTAGGGAATTCGCGAGGCTCGCCCAACGCTTCCTCTCTTGACCCGCGTGTGAAACAAATTTGTGTGGTAGATCTGTAGCGGCAGGCGACTTGGCAAGCAGAATAGTGCGGTGTGTGGCTGTAGGAAGAGAGGATCTTAGGAATAAACCACTTTTTATATTTTGTGCGTTCCGTTCGCGGACCGGCGTTCATTCAGCATATCTACGTTCAGGGATACGGAGTCACTAAGCAGGGACTTTGCGGTCGCACCTTCGCGTTTGTTCGGGGAAACCGTGACGATCGGCGAGGACCATTCAAGTGTCGCAGTTTTATCACTTCGGCTCCGTCTAGGCTTTTTTTTTTAATATTATTATTATCCAGAGTGCGAACTAGACGTGGATAATCTGGCTTAAAATTTTCAATAGAAACAGCGCATATCTGGATTTTCCGTTGAGTGCGCTTGGAGGAATTTACACCCAGAAAAAACACGGATTTTACATTTGACAAGGGATAAGGTAACACGTATTATGTAAGGCGGTGTTGAAATAATTTGGCCTTTTTTTTTTCCTCGCTTATCTTCAGGAACACATCTTCATTTAAATCTCATTTAATAATTCATATACATGTAACCAGAAAGCTTATTTAAAGAGCTTCTTAATGTTTAGGCCAATTTTTCAGCTAAACATCAGTAATTTAAAAAAAAAAAACGATTTTTAGATCTTGATACATAATGATTGTAAATTAACCCCATCTAGATTCTAGATTCCAAGATGAGCATCTAAACAAGGTCTTGATCTTGTTCTCTTATACATTCGTGACAATTCAACTTACTGTAATCGGCGCGTAGGCTATGCATAAAACCATCCAGGATTCATATCTAGAATCTACCCCGTTTTGTAAATTTTTTACGCTGAGCTAGATCAAGGTCTAGATATAGATCTAGATCTCATTAAGTTAAAGAATTCGATTTTATATGAGAAATTAATCATCAGATAGAAATCTAGTGTAGCTTGGCATTCTGTGGAACTTCAAAATTTGATTAAAGCCTCTAGTTTATAAAATTTCGTTTAGATATTATAATCTAGCTTTGTTGAACAAAAATCTTGAAACTCTACATCTCCCTTCTTTCAGCTGAGATCACACAAGATCTAAGTCACTCTAGATAGACCCGACAATACGTCACATTTATATCACAAGATTTGAATACATACAAATTCCTTCCTTGCGTTACGTCCCGTTACACTCATTTTTTTTTTTTTTCATAGGCTATGATTGAGTATTCAATTACTCTGTTAGCGTGGGATCTTTATTTCCAGATCAAGATTAGTTCTTCGGTCTTGGATTTTGCCGATAGATCTGAGGCATGTCCAATAGGCGTCCGTAAGTTTGCAGGCCACTAAGCGTAAACGCCAGGGATCCACGGATCACATATTTAGGATCTTAGGGCTCCACAGGTTATAGAAAGCACTGAAAAAGGACGTCTATAGGGGTCAAGCAGTGACCAATCCGCTATATCTGTTCAGTCATGAAACCAAGATCTAGATCTAGTGTAGTTATATGTACCTTACATCTTCAAACATTTTTCTCTCATTAACTTTATATAATGTATTTACATGTCAATGCTTAGCCCCAAAATTTCACAACTGTCTACACGTATCTTACCTGCTCCCGCTTTTCCTCAATCTGTTGTAGATCAAGTATTATGATTACAGTAATGTTGAGATGGCAGTAAGCTCTCGTGAAATAAACATCAATTTTACTAAAAACAAATAGATAAAATGAATGTAAATATATAAGTTACACGTACAGTACTGTTATCTAATCGAACTTAAGAGGAAAAAAGACACACCGGTGGCAAAGCAAAAAAAAATGTGAAGCAACACAAAAAGCAAAAACGATGCTTGTCGTTTATATTTTGGATTTATCATTGGAACATGAAGAAGAACAACACATGAATTACAACCGTTGCACAAGAATATTAATGTTTGAAAGCATAGTCTGCTGTATAATATTACTTTCTCCTTCCCATCATTGTAAGCAGAAGAGGGTCGCATCGCCCTCTGGATTTTAACTGCAGTTGTGGTCATCTGACGGCTCGTAAAGAGCCACTCATGTTCTATGGTCTCCGACATAAAACTGCCTCTTCTGCAGGGGAACGTCCATTCACTGACCGCAGTGACCAGGCGATTCGCCCTGGGGGTCCGGCACTAACTGCTCACAAGTGACGGACAATACCGGGGCCCAATAACTGCGCAACCCGAAGTGCGGCTTTATACCGCGTGCAAAGCACCGTGAAAATACAGTTTTCGGGCCGCGCGATGATTAAGAAAAAAATTTTTTTTTCTGATTCTGGGAACTTGCACTGGCAAAATAAATTAATAATGAATAAATTACCAGGATTATTTTGTTGTATTTTCTATTTTTTCCGGCCTTGGCGTTAACATAAAAGCATACCCGAGTTCTTCTTGAAATGATTTTTTATTGAAAGAATGTTAAAAAAAAAGTTCATGTTGAAGAGATTTACATTTCGTAAACGATGAGATCTGCAGCGCAAAACAAAAACATAAATGCAATCGCAATTACAGCAGCAACATCAACAACAACAACAACAAAATCAACAGCATCAAAAGATCCGTGGGCTTGCATGGACCACAGACCCATGTCGCGTAGTTCATTTTCTTCAATGCTCTGACATTGATTGACAGAGCTATTTCTTTAGACCTGATTTTGATCGATATCTCCTATTCATCATCAAGCGCAGCCTTTTTCTTCTCTTCTTCCCATGACTCTCGGGATGGGGAGGGGCATGCTGTTGGACAAGAGTTTGTATACTCATAACCCAAGATTTATTCCCTCTTTATAAATTGAGCCCTACAAAGTACATTTTCGCTACAAGAACGGCCCATAATTGTCCCCCAGATGACGGACGTTAGCTAGGCTTGTAGGTCTATAAAACTGAGCGATGGCCAGGCCTTCATGGCTCTGATAGGAAGATATTGACTAATGTTAGACACGTTGCCACAAACTAAGTGAAATAAAAGAGACTATCGCCGCCGTCATCTTTATGTCCGTCGCTCGCTAAACTGCTCCTCTGTCTTGGCCCAGTCTATTTCCGCTCCGGAACCCGGAGGATAATCTGGACAGTATGAAGTATGTCCAGCTGGTTCCTCCGACGCGAGGTATACTGGTCGTGCATGAATAAACACATTGACTGGCTGTTTATTCCGTCCGCGCATCCGGTTTTATTGCCTTTGTTTGGGTCGGTTTTGACAGTCGGGGAATGATGTATAATATAATTTATCCTGTGTGATTACTGCGTTCTGTTTTTTATAGTTTCATTCAAGAAAACAATAATATTGTGAAACGGAAGGGGAATGAATGAAGGAATAATAATAATAATAATAATTATTATTATTATTATTATTAATAATAATAACAACAACAACAACAACAACAACAACAACAACCACCTTAATCAATCATGCAGATGATGAAGAATAGGGATGGAAAGGATGAGTAAGCAAGGAGATTACGATTAAAAGGATTAGGTCGTGGAGGAGAAAGTTTCCAATGAATGTGTAAGTGAAAAAATAATGACAGCATTTTATCAACAGATGATGCAACAAATGCTGTGTTCCGTTATTATAGCGATCGTCTCAAATTTCATAAAAGCAGCCCCACCAGCACCACTAGTAAAAGTGCAGTGTAGCAGCAAGAGCGCCAGCTGCAGAAGCAGTTTTTTTTGTGGTGGATGCAGTCTGTTGTTTCTGCCATTATGAAGGAACACTACGTCGCTACTAATGTGGGTTGCGATGGTGTCGGGATCTGAAACCAGAAATTGTAACATTATCATACCATGAATCATTATGATTACATGCACTGAACTTTAATTTTTTGTAATCGCTTTTGAAAACTTTTCGCCAAATCTCCTATCTGTTTAGATCTCGCTGAATGCATTGTCACGTGTGTCGCTATTCTGTGGCTCTGACATGCTAATAATTATGCGTCTATTACATGGCCCTTAGCCCTCGCTAACTCTTACTTTTTGATTCGGCACGACTCAGATGTGCCTCGACTAGCTAATGACGCCGGGTTGTGTTGCGTATTTCCTCATTAAGTTAATTAACAAGCATATCCTGCCCTATTAATTAGCACATCGAAACGTGCTCTACGTTATTCTTCTTTACGTTTACTCTTTGATACGCTGCTTTATTCCAACATTCGCTACGTGTATGATATGACGATGTTTTGCAGGGCTTTACAGCAGGTTCAATCATTCGTTAATTTGGCTAATAGAGCTTGATTTTCAAGCTCATTGCAAGATGTAATTGCTTTGTCAGACCCGGAATTACATCGGGAAAAAGCCTTTATTTTTGTATAGACTTAGCAATGTGAACTGCGACATGTTGTGATTATGCTGCTAGTTGCTGCTTGGAAATAAACTTAAGATGCTCAGTCTAAGCCTTTGTGGAAGCTTTGATGCTGCTCTTGTACAAATTCCAAAAATTACGATGGACAAGATAGGAGCAAATAAATCGCTTTTCCTTCATATTATAATGATGTTATTATATAGGAGTATAAATTTCATCATTCTTTTTCTGTCCACTTTTTTATGTGGGGTGTCATGGGAAAGGAGAAAATGATGAAGAAACAACAACTTTGAGTAAGGTTTAAAAAAAAAGATCCGAAATCAACCTTTACATAAAAAAAAAATTATAAAAAATTAAATTACATATAATTTATAAACGTACATTATATAATGTTCTTTTAAAGACCTCCCTTATACTCAATTGTCGTTTTAATGATTCTCCTGAATTGCGATTCATCACGTATAATTATGAATGACATTTGCTATGCTGAAACTGTAGACCTTGCTGAGCCCCCTAGCTGCAGGACCACACAGATCTTGCTTTCCCCAACTGCCACGCTTTAACTCGTTATCTCTTTTACTAGCCTTGCAATAAGAGCGTATTGTGCGTTATCAGTGTGCAGATGAGGTTTGGCTGTAATAAAATACCCTTGCATAATATGGCGGTTAAAATAAAACACAGTTCTGTTCTAATGTGCATAATATTCTATTAATAGGGATATTACGACTGACAGTTTTGTAGATTATCTCTCAAGCGGAGAGGATGTGAACGAAATAATTATAGAAAGGCCATAATTTGCTCAGGACTGGTCTTCTGGAACAAAGTCTTTACTTACATGCTTGTTGAATCCAATAAACAATCTGTATCTTTTGAATACCACAGACTTAATCTTCTGAAAAAAAAAAAAAAAACTTCATGCTTCGTTATCTACATAGTGCGTTAAAATAAATAAGTCTTTTAATGAGTTTTTCTACTACTATGCTCAAAGCGCCTTCCATCAGGCAATTGCGAACCAAGATACCTTTTTGAACTCACAGAGGAGCAGCTTTTTATAAACAGCATTTCATTCGATCGAGCATATTGATTAAATGATTCACCACCGGTACTGTAAGTTTTAATCAAGTTTTAATCAAGTTCTCGTGTAGACCTGAATGAAGTGAAGAAATGTGTGTTGAGAACCTTTTTTTCAAGGATTCAACATCGCTTCTAGACGAGAAACTTTGAATCCTATGATCCCAAAGCGATGGTTGGCCATAAGATCAAAATTTATGCACAGCGCTTCTTCCAGCTATAATTTTTAAGAGTTTATAGCGTGAAATACCTTCATTAAATTTCTTGCATAGTTTGTTTTTTCCCCTCTTTTTTAATACGGAGATATGTGATGCGGAACATAAATCAGACACGGCCTTGTGGCAAACACTGAAGCGTTGGTCGCGCTCGAAAAGGTTCAAGTCGGCCTTCTTCAGTTCCGAGATTTAACGGCATGTTAGCATTTTCACGGCCGGCTCGCTAGTATTGTGTTGTTGCGGGGGTGTTTGATGATGATGGCCGATAATTATGACCTTATGTCGCGGTCTATGACTCTGTGATAAGCGCAGTCCTGCCTCGTAACGCGAATTAGCAGGTTGCGAGTCCAGTGGCCATCCTTATTCGAGGATTCTTAGTTTTCATCTCGTCATACTCGTTTGTAAGATTCTGGACTAGTTAGCATGCGTTCATTGACTTCTTCCAATTTTGTTGTCCCTGCAGACATAGTTACACGGCTGTGAGACAGCCACCGTGAGGTCTTTGAAAAAACTATTTCACTGGTTTCTCACGGTATAGATAGAAGTTAAAGTCATCCTACTCTTTACTTTAATCCTCATTATCATTATTTCATTCACATATTTTTTTTTCCTCGTCTTTGACAGAGTGTGACTTACCTCATTTATCTCTACCTATCTTCTTGCTTTTTCGAACACTTAATTTCACATCTTTCCGTAGTGAACATAATTGCCTCATCAATGTCATCTTTATAATTATCGTCGTCTTTCCAACCTTGCTCTCCTTAATCATTGCACCTAGTTATCATCAGTTTTGTAGAGCACAATATTAACTTGAAAACTACTTTTTTCTAAGGCCATATCGGCAATTTCATCACCACCAGTACAAACATCGACCGAGATTGCTCACTTAAATCTCCAAGCTCATTTTCAGACAATATCCAGACAACAATCAGTCAGAGATCCGGCTGAACTATTCTACCGAGACACACCGATGCCTTTCTTTATTCCAAGAGCGTGCGGGAAAATATTTAGTATTCTCTGCTTGTCAGTGAAACATCTCTCAGAGATTGCCCGGTGTCAGGATATATGCGGCGTGTTGTGAAAATATAAATTGTAATAAGGCGGCGATGCATGCATGCATTGTCCGCAGTCCGGTGAGACTGGGCAACTCTGAGTGGTTATGTTTCGGAACCAGATTCCGTAATTATTTGATCAACTTGGGGTTAGCATTCATTTAAATATATGGCTATAATTTTGTGAAAGTTTAATAAAGAATGTAACGTAGTGAAGGGGTACTAAACAATGAAATGATAATTTTTGTAATACCGAATTTTTTGTAAATTATTTTAACGCATGCTTAGTCTAGGGGGAAAAAAATAGATACTTTCTTTAAAAGTCTGATACCTGGATTTAGAGATAAGGTAAATGATTTTGTAACCTGTGCCATTTTTGGACATTGCAGATAATCCTTTTTTTTTTTTAATTATCAAATTTCGTTTTGACGTTATTGCAGCCATCATGTCCCTTTAACTGTATTTAGTTTAAAAAAATTAAATTGTTTTAAATTGTAAATATCAACAATTTCGTATCTCGTTTTATCCATCTGACATGTGTGAGAGTTAGAGTCTTTCTCTCAAAAGGAGGAATGAATAACTCACGGCAACCTCTTACTTGCCTGTCGAACATCATAAAGTAGAGAACACGGGGTCAGGTTTTTCCGGAACGTGCTGTGTTTTTGTCAGAATCTATCTAGGAGTGAGAACGCCAAAGTCGCCACTATAGAATGGCTACCCTCAGATTCGCAGAGAGAACACTCAAACAGGAGAGAGATGTGTATAGGCCTCATTTTTTTTTTCTTTAAAGGCCCCTCTTGCCTCTTATATATTGACCTATTAAGATAATTCGATATAGAAATTCTTTATTAGATCACAGAACTACAGACGGACATTGTCAAGTAAATAAACCTTTTATGACTCCGCCTCTCGTTAATATTTGTGAGAAACTATGAAAACAAATTCTAATATATTTATGTACTTTATCTCTTAAAAGCAAGAATCTTGCCGAAAAATGAAAATTATGTCCAGGTCTTATAAAATCAATTAGCCCCGGTTTTTTTTTTCTCCTCTCCCCCTCTCTTTTTGATCTGTAATGCTTCAGTGAGCTTTTGTGTCTCATACTCAGTTCCTGGCATCAAAGGTTGCATGGTTTACAATGTTCGGGTTTTTTTTTTATTATTATTATTTAATTAGACATGCCAATTTTTACTGTGGCCAAGGTTCCTTTAACAATGACAACTCTATTTGATGTATGGATTTTCGCCGTCCTTGGTCTGAATTCTCCCTATGACGTTTCGTTTTGTTTCGAGTAAAAAAATCCAAAGTAAATAAGAACAGGCTCAGTCTTATTCTCTCTTCTTCTTTTTTTTTTTTTTTTTTCGTTATTTGCTCGCAATATTTAATCAACAAAATGTGCACTTTCCATAATGTGTTCTTTAAGGTTTTGCTGATTCCACTTCCAGGGAGTCACGGTTCGTTTACATTACAATTGTGTTACAAAATGAGAAGTTACGGTAGTGTTTATATAACTGTGTCGAACATTGACTTAAAATATGCGAAGATATATACTTTTACCACAAGTATTATCAGTGTATGATAGAATAATACGACCATGTTTTCTCTCTACTACTATTACTACTACTACTACTGCTGCTGCTGCTGCTGCTGCTGCTACTACTACTACTACTACTACTACTACTACTACTACTACTACTACTACTACTACTACTACTACTACTACTACTACTACTACTGCTACTGCTACTACTACTACTATTACTACTACCACAACGATTACTACTGCTTCTACTGCTAGGAAATGCTGCTGCTGATTGAATCCTTTTTTTATAATTGGAATAATTATAAACTTATTCTGAAGTTTTATTTGCTTCCAGAATATAAAGAACCTTCTGCACCATCCCACTCTAGAGTATGCGGCAAACTTTGAAATAGGCTTATGTTATATTTATAACTGTTAAGTGTCACAGCTCAGGAACTGGGCCTTCCCCCCCCCCCCCACCTCTTTTCTCTCTCTCTCTCTCTCTCTCTCTCTCTCTCTCTCTCTCTCTCTCTCTCTCTCTCTCTCTCTCTCTCTCTCTCTCTCTCTCTCTCTCTCTCTCTCTCGTTCTTTCTATTCCTTCCGTAAAAAATCTTCCGACAATCCCTCTTTTTATTCATACTAGTAACAAATTCCGAGCATCCCAGATCGTCCACAGGTCCAAATCTCGCTCTCTCCCTGGCTGGCTTCTAGCTAGCTTAACTCGGCTCCCGTCGCGGAGAAGAGACTGTCTCCGGAGTCCGCACTGCGTTGAGCCGCCCGTGCGAGTCGAGCAAAGTGGAAGGGGATCTTCCGGAAAATTGATGTGCATCTTTAATGTAATCAAATGGACGTGCGAGCCTCCCCACGTGCGGCCGCGAGTCTGGTCGATAGAACGGACACTCCAGTCCAAACAAGCCTTGGGATATCTCCATTGCCAGCCATCCAGCCAGACAGACAGAAGTTCTAGTGTGAAAGCTGCTTCTTCCCGCAGAAGCATTTTCTGTCGGACCAGCTCTCAATCGCCCGGTGCTTTTCATCCCATTGAAACACTCGGACGCCCGAGGAACATCTCGTTACTGTCTCCGCGATCTGCTCAATTCCGACAGCCTCCGCTTTAGTTTTTTGGGTTTTTTTTTTTCCTTCCTTTCCCTTCCTCCAGTTGATCCATTTTCAGCCCATCTTCCTCCGTCATTAACTGCCTCAACACAAAAGGCTCATTCGCGCCGTTTCTTTTTCAAGCCTGTGCAATTTCTCTCAGAGCCAAAGAATAAATAGATTAAAAAAAAATCAATCCCTTGTCCAAACTCAACCATTCTTGCAGGCCCGTCTTTTTTTTTTTTCTTCTTTTTTTTAAGTTTTCTATCCTTTCCATCATTGATGGGTTATCTTTTTTGTGAATGGGCATTTCTTTGACGCTTTTACCCCTAAGCATTATATATTTCGAATTCGCTCGCACTGTTTTTCATTTCATTTTCGCATGCCCCTTATCTTCCCCATTTTCGTACAACGAGAACCACAAGAAATTGAAAAATCGATTGCTCTAGGATTAGCTCTCTCTAAATAAAGATTGGAAGGTGCTTTACTTTAAAATCGGATGTAGGAATTATTTCCTCTTTATCTCTTTTATAACTGTGTAACGTTGGGAATGATTCTGGAAAATTTGCTTTTAATAGATAAACATTAATGGAGCCCGCAGATTTGTCATGCTTAAGTGCTATGGTTCTAATCAATATGATTTGCTTTTACTTTTTAGTCTTTATATTTTTTCTTTTAAGTAGTAACGAATAGAGATGTAGGACCCAAATACATTGCGCCTTCACATGGCATTGGAGATCGTGAATTTGTCTTAACAAATACTTTGGTTAAACTGAATAAATAATATCAATTTTAAGTAGCGTTGGAAATTATACATTTTACTTTTGTCAAGAAAAGCAACTAAAATCATTCCCCATAAGCTTTTTATAATTATTGGTCAAATTGTTTTCTTTGAAATTTTTTGTGTGTTAAGGTTTCAAATCGTATCAGATAAGCCAGCGCATGACCAGTGTGTTAAAGCTGTCGAAATAATAATTATTCTAGTAAAAGAGTGATAAAGTGATTCAAATATCCGATACTCTGTGGAGGCCGTCGCGTCACGTTGGGTATAGCTTGGTCTTGATCGTCACTGGAATCCAGCTTAACAGTGGTAAAGTGATTACACATAATTTTATTTGGTTTATGAAATGTATTTTATTTAAACGATCATTCTTGTTTTCTTCCTCAGATTCACATGACAATTACTTTGCTGGCAGATACTGAGATTCTCTGGATTTATTTTGTGTCATCAGAGTAAAGCGGCGCTGTTGGAACTGTATATCGTTGTCTACAACTTTGGTGTCTACGCCTGATTTCTGAGGCGACGACACCTTTGAAACTTACCCACACCTCTTGAAATTCATAGACATTCGTCTCCAGGTCTGAAGTCTGCAACAAACTCAAACATCGGAGCCTTCACTAGGATGTCCGGACCCACTTTCCCTCAACCTGGACTCCTCTAACTCACTCACCCTTTATGAAGTCCGCTGTTTTCTGAGATCTAGAGTCGGCTAAAATGCTTGGCACTTAGACTTAGACGCCTGCATGCTGTTTTCTCTCTGGATATAATCCTATCCCGGGTGGAAATCCCCTCACCCACTTGTAAATCGTGCCCAGGAAAGTGAGTCTCCCCAACCCACTCTATCCAAGCAAGGTCCATCTCCCTCGCTCTGCGGCCGGTGATTTATCTGCTCTCGTTTGGTTGTTCATCAATAAACAGGACGTGCTCGGCTCTCTACTCATCTGCTCGGATACTCAGGTTCGCGGGTTTCCTCGAATAGGTTTCTTGGTATCGCAGGCTCTCAAGCGGGCTGCTGAGGTTCTGACAACCTCGTGAAGATAGAAGAGCATTTGAGAAGCCATTGACTAAGCGAGGATTCACGATTTATGGCATAATAAATCTGATACTTTAAATTGAAAGATAATTTTTTAAAAAATTATTAATTCTCACCACCGTGCCGGCGGGGAAAACAACAGTGTTACATCTACTAAACTAGACACGACATCTTTAAGCAAAATGTCTGGATTCACTCGACCCGTGCTGTTAATTTCATGGGCGACCTTCACCTGTGTCGTCACGGTGGCCAGCTTTTCCCCTATGACATCCGCTGGGAGCGAACAGGATTGCCAGGATGTTACAACGTTTTACGGTGATGGTGAGTTTACCTTTATTTAAATGTTTACTCTTTTGTCTTGTCTCTTGTCGATCTGCATGGAATATTTCTTGCGCATTTGCGTGGAAACTATAGTTTAAAATTCGCTCACCGCGTGATACATAACTGTGTCACAAATATCACCTCACACAGTTTTAGGTTTTAATATTTGCCCCGAAAATGATGGTGCGCGTACTGATGAAAACTTCGTAAAAAAAAAGTGAATGACTATGGATGTAATTTGTTACCACATCAACAAAGACATACTAGATGCATCCACGTACACACAAAATATTGCGTTGTCTCTGATTCAGGCAATGACCTTTTGTAATATCAGACTGTGGCTGCTGTGTTAAGCGCATTTTTGAACGATTGCTCATTAACAATGTAGATAAAAGTGACCATGAACTTTGTAACTCAATCAATGAGAAGGCCTTTTTGTACAATATCTGATTCTCAATTACCTTGTGAAAATATAAATACCTTCAATTTTGACCAGTTTAGTCAGATGAAAGAGAATACAAACTACAAATCAAAATCGAGACGATAAATTGCTTAAAATTTGAATTTCATGCGAAGTCTTGTTTCATTCCCCAAGACTAGCTAGTATCATCTTTCATTGGTCGGGCCGCAGTAATGGTGAAATCTTTTTAAGCCTTTTCATTGAAATATTCTTTTCACTTTAAATGAAATTAAAAAGAAATTAAACTCGGCCCAGGTGTGATGAGTTTCTGGTTTCGCGAATTTCCTACCCCAAAAATTTCAGTCAACAAGTATAGCTTGCACAGGACGCTTTTGAAATTCAAGGAATTAATGTCAGACCATCTCTGGCATAGTTTTACAGACCAACATTGAACTTCAATATAAACTTCAAGTTTCTTCATCGCATTATTCTCACAAGTATTTGTCAACATCTCAAGTCTCACCTACTTTCCTTGTGTTTCATCCTCTGTGTGTTTCTCTCCTCCCCATCCGTCATTCCGGATGTCGCGGTCTTGACACCGAATAGAAGACTTTTATTTGTTAACGACCACCTTCCGTACCGACGAACCCACTCGTCATTCACAGAGAAATTTGATACTTGTATCGAAGTTACGGTGTTTGGTGGTAGGTCGCGCTCTGCCAGTTTTTCTTGCCTGACCTCGACGCAACGATTGGCTGAATCTCCCAAGTAAATACCTCTGGGAGTTTCCGCACCGCTGCCAAATACACTTATGAGGCCAGAATGGGAGGAAAATGATCTTTGTTGACGATTACCGCAAAGGGTGTAATTAGATACTTTTTTTATTGTAGATAAACAAAAACAAAAATGAAAAAAAAAAAATGAAAAGAAAAAAAAAGCGCGAAATGAGAATTCTCACTTACCCTAAGCCTTTGGGGTTCGTCTTCTATTTTTGCTATGCCAATGTTAAGACTGTAATCTTACAACGCACGAAAAGGCTCAGATTCAAAGGTAAATCGCCACAATAATTTTCATTGTTTTCCAAAAAAAAAAAAAAAGAAAAAGAAACGCAAAAATAAATAAATAAATAAATAAATAGATAAAAGTTAAATTTTAAAAATTATACGCGTGCTGCTTCGTTCTCAGTCTGTCTGTTAGTGTGTACTCGAATAGGATTAAAAAAAAAAGGTTATTTTATTTATTTTTTTTTTCAGCAGTGAGTACAACCACGCACTTAATGACACATGCACAATTAATAAAGCATTGCTGTGAGTTATATTAATTTGCTGTGATGGGTAGCCTAATCTGTAGCTATGCGCATCAGATAATTTGATATATTAATTTGCTGTGATGGGTAGCCTAATCTGTAGCTATGCGCATCAGATAATTTGAACTACCCTGTGTATTTTCTTTGTATCGAAAAAAATACATATCCATTATGTCTCTTGCACATAGCCTGTGTCACTGTTTAGGGAATATGAATCGGTCTCTTTAAAGAGAGACGAGAAAGAACACAATTTGATAAATTCACGCAGATCGTCTTAATAATAGAATAGAATGAAACATGCAATGGACAAACTGCATTTAACTGAACTGCTCTTTGTCGCCGTCAAATAGCACTTGTACAGTATGTGTTTATAAAACTAAATGATTCCTAAAACACCAACACTGCTCTTGTAAGGTTTGCAGACTGAAACAAGCAACTTTAAGTGGTAAATTCATCGGCGATTTTTGCGAATGGATAACCTCTATATTTCAGAACAATTCTTGCGCGTAAAAATAAAAGGAAAGAGAACTACAAATATGGCAACAGCATTGTTATTACTAGGACCTTTTGAGACGATTAAAAATATTTCAGCAATGAAATACAAAATTAATCAATATTAACTTTTTGGTTGAAATTAAAGCGCAGCGTCTTGATTTCCTCTTTCGCTCTGTAATGAGGACATTAAATTTTTGATGAAGAATTTTCAAAAACAATTTTTTTTTCAAGACGGATACAATGAAATCAACATTATGCAATGCTGAGTTGTGTCAAGATGTAGCCTTACTCAACCGGATTATGGAGGTGAAAATGCTTTTGAGTCGTGTGGGAAACTGCATGTCATGTGTTGGACAGATAGCCGGAGCGCATGTCGGTAGACGTAGACTGAACTGGCTCTCAGGAAGAAGGATGAGCAGGCTTCCCTCATGATTATCTTGTAAGGCCCGGGCGGTGGAGGCATAGGTCAGCGGCTCGTAGGCCCGTGAATGATAGATGAGAGCAAGGCGGTCGAGGTCAGACATGGCCACGGCTAGACATGTTATGCCAGACAGGGGCCAAATTCATCC
>JAWDGP010002431.1:185000-222500 GCA_033675545.1 Elysia crispata | reverse complement strand
TGACAGAAACGAGAAGCGGTTCCATTTAAATTAATCACCCAATTACCACGTAATGAGTGAGTGGAATGTTGGGTTGGTTAGCTTTTTTCCCCTAATCAAGTGATAGGAGCAATTAAAGGTTAAGAACGGCTTTTGTTTATATGAAGTAAATTTGACAACTTCATAAAGACATTCTTGATACAGATTGAGAAAGAGAGAGGGAGAGAGCGAGCGAGCGAGAGAGAGAGAGAGAGAGAGAGAGAGAGAGAGAGAGAGAGAGAGAGAGAGAGAGCGAAACAACAACAAAAATAATTATAATAACTTTTATAAAATACACGATAGCATTAGCAACGTGAACAAAACAAAACCCATTTAATGAATTCAATAAAAAAAACATCTTGTTATGTGTGTCATGGCATGTTCAAGGGACTCGATAATTTGAAATTGACGATATGACATCGTGTATAATCTTTATCAAGATGCATCTTGAGATTACTCAATACTTTATAATAAATATTATAATTATGAGCATGAAAAAAAACAACACATCTTTTTGTCAGTGCTGATACAGTTACTGTTACCGCTTTAGCCGTTTAGCTCAACATTATTCTGAGCTTTGAAATTATGATGTTTTTACAATGGTCAAATCTAGTTATGCATTTAATGCGTTAAAAATATGAACAAAGCAACAGCAAACTCTCTTTACATGATGTTTATTAACGAGACGTCACTCTACATTGTTTTTATCATAACATTGTTTATGTTACAGAGTGATTCGTCTCAAGATTTTCATCCGCCTTTATCTGGCTTTATAAAATTAATTTTCTTCTTTCAACTCGGTTATGAATTACGTCTATGCTTTTTTTTAGATAAAATATAAAAAAATAATGTAGAACGAAATTGAGAGCTGGATACACCCAAAGGGCTTCTGCTGATATGAAAAGGAAGTCTAATTTCAGACTGGAATTATTTTTTTAATGTCAAAAGGCTTATGGAAAGCTTCAGTTTTTATTGCTGAATAGAATTTTTGTTTGTTTCATATCAAAACTAAAGAAAACTGTGTGTTGATCAAGTTTAAAACGTAGTGGATCAAATATGATATGAAGCCCAGAGGTACCCACTCCCTGTTTAAATAGCATTATATTTTTAAATTAATCAGTGAGGAGACTGGGGGAAATGGAAACGTTGGCTGAACTTAAAAAGTGAGTTATTTGCGTTGGCGTGGAGGGATTTCAGGCTCTTAAAAATTCTGAGGGCGCGCGCACTCACGAGATTGTTTGCGAATGTTTGGGATTCCATTGGAGGAAACCTATGCGATAGATCGATAGGTACAGTTAGTTAAGAAGAGATTAAGGAGAAATATAAAAAGGGAGATCAACAGACTGGGGGTACACAGACAATCGGCAAAGGGGTGAGGAAAGGGGGAAGGGTAGTATACTAGTAAGAAAGAGAGAAGGTGAAGTAGAGGGGAAAAACCTTGGAGAAACAAGTGTTTGTTATATTCTTTAGTTTAAAAAGCATGAGTGAATTCCTCTTATTGTTCACAAAAAAAACCGCGGTTATTTTTCTTTCGTTGCTTGAGGCCAAAACGAAACAAAAACGAATAGCAAATCTCAGGTTTTTTTTTTTTTTACACGAGTCACAAATTTTCAAGGCCTCCAACTCTTAAAGCAGAGGCTAGATCTAGCATGGAAGCAACCTCTTTAGTAACACAGCTCCATTTGAAACTTACTGACGTGAAATGTATACATTTCCGAGCCATAAAGCAATTTTTTTTCGGAAGAGATGCAAAATGTTTCATCGGAGCATAATATAATAGTCACCGCATCGTCTCACGACTCGTCTTAGCGGGTCGGTGAGCACCCAGTGTTTTCTTCACTAAATATGGCATCGCGGCTTAACTTTAAAAAAAAAAAAAAAAAGATGTTGATCCAATCATTCCTTCTGCTCACCGGCGCGGCAGAGCAGGGGATATCGACTTAGACTGGATAAACAGGCTCGATGTCTCGTCACACAATGGGCTCCTCCTGACGCCTGTCATAGCAGCCGTCCGCCCCGCGGCCTGATTTGTTCCGCTACAGTTAGTGGTTCCGTACGATGACTGTGATGGCAAGTTTTATTGTACTTTTTTTGGTTTTTTGTTTTTTTTCAGCATCTTCCACATTAGAGAGGTTGATATTAACTGTATATTGGTTTTAAAGAAGTTTTATTGGGATTTCATGGATAACTCATGTCAAATACTTCATTAGTACCGAAGAGGGTGCTAGTTATTATGATTCTGGCATTTTTTCATTTTTTTTTTTAAGTCAGCCAAGGCTTATTTTATTTGTATATTGAAAGTTTTTAGAACGTGTTTTCCATTTGATTTCACTTTTTAAAGACTGATGAAGATCATTTTTTTTTAATTGGGATAAAGGAGCACAAAAAATCTGACACCTCTAAAATTTACCTTGTTAACTTAGTAGCACGATTAAAAAATATGTCTAAACAAGAATGATATTACCATTTCGTGAAGCTTTCTCTTTAAAAAAGAATAAGGTTTCAAAGGCTATTTATAACCTTTCATTCTTTTTACAATCATGTTTCTTTCTACTGCAATAATACATTTACACCCAGTTTGATTTTGTTAATTTGAAATACAAACTTTAACCTAAAAACTTTTGTAGCCTCAAATGGATCTATGAAATCCAGCGTTCTTACTTTTAATACAGATATAGACTAATGTATGGAAGAAAGAACAAGAAGTATTTTAAAAAAGTAGAGTTGGCTCATGGTTCTGTTTTGTTTTGTTTTTTTCCGCGCGAACGAAACAGTCCTGTAAGAAGACTTTATGTCGCATCCCGTCACCGTATGTTTTTATCGGAGAGCGAAGTAATCACATGATTGCACAAAAGCTTCTTGATTCTTCCCATCAGTCTGTACTCAATGACCTTCTAACCCCTTTTTACACCAAATCGTCTACAGTTTCTTCAGGTGGTGCCATTATAAGCTTTTGTCGGAAAGCTGTTTTCAGTGAACATTGCTGTGGGATATTTGCTCTTCTTTAGCTCGCAACATGCACCTCCCCAACCATCACCCCCCCCCCTCTCTCTCTCTCTCTCTCTCTCTCTCTCTCTCTCTCTCTCTCTCTCTCTCTCTCTCTCTCTCTCCCTCTCTCTCTCTGATTTCTCCTCTCTTCTCTATTTACATGAGATATTCGCCTAATATGAACGAAAGGCTCCATTTATTATGTGTCGACAAAGTACGCAGGTACATGAAGTGAAAGTCTTAACAAATAATTAGCAAAGAACTGTAAATCTCAAAATAATTGAAGAATTTTCTTCGCGTTGCGATTTTTTCAATACATTCTGTAAGTTTATTGAAAAGAGAAAGTTTTGATTCTAAAGACGCGGAAGCGTTGTGAGGCAGGGGTTTTTATTTTTCCTTCATCAAAAAGGACGACGACACAGACAAGGAGAGTTTTTCATTGCGGCACCTAAAAGAACTAAAGAAAGCGATAATGTTTGTCGTTAAGTCTAGGCCCTAGGCGATGAAATAACGATGTTTGCCCGACAGATGTTTGCTTTGTTTATAAATGCTTGTTACAACTCTCAAACTAAAATCTCCTCTGCCAGCGGATGTTCCCATGGCAAAATTGGAATGATGCAATGGTAGACGATTTTGAAAGCCCGCTCCGAAGATTCTGTGAGCTGCGCACTAAGGTGCGCGCGCATAAAGCCGCGCCGTTCGAGACAAGCCCAGCGCTGTTTCCAGCTCACTATTTAAAAAAAATCCTCTTCGTTTGAAAAGAATTCAGAATAAAATCAATAGTTATTTTGTATGACGAATTTGTGGCGAGTTGTTTGTTTAACGAGATGTAAGTTTCTAAGTGTTTCTGTTGACACGTGCTGTAATTGTAAAGCATATTATGCCGCTCACTCGGTTACTTTATATGTTTGAGGTGCCTGGTTCCATCCGTTTGTCTGCTTTTTTGTCTGTATGTCTATGCTTTCTGAACACCTCTCCCCATTTACTTCTTCGTTTCTCTCTCTCTCTCTCTCTCTCTCTCTCTCTCTCTCTCTCTCTCTCTCTCTCTCTCTCTCTCTCTCTCTCTCTCTCTCTCTCTCTCTCTCTTTCTTGCCCCTATCGTGTTATATTTTTTTCCCTGCATGCCCTCTATTTTCCATACAAACATCCGCCAGCATACACCCAGCTCCATCATACTTAGTCATCCAACAGATTGTCTCCCCTTTGTCTATTGAGATATTACTTTATCCGACATCCATTGTTCTGGGTTTTTCTATTTTCAGCTTTCTCTTTCTCTCTCTCTCTCTCTCTCTCTCTCTCTCTCTCTCTCTCTCTCTCTCTCTCTCTCTCTCTCTCTCTCTCTCTCTCTCTTTTCTCTCTCTAATCCGTTCTCTGTATACACGGCAGCAATTCTCCCATCTCGAGTGGTTACTTCTATCTGTGCTAATCCGCTCCTCTCGCACCGAGCCTGTCTCCGTGGCTCCTGATCGGCCTTTATCCTCTCCTCCAGCTCAGCTCGTGGAGATACCGTGGCGCGGCTTAGTGGGAACTGCTTCAGCTCTTAATGGTATTGCTCTGCCCTGAATGGTCAAGCGAGGATTTCACTTTATTATATTTTGTTTTGTCCAACCCTTTTCATCTACTTTTTATACACATCCACATTTTGTGACAAGCGGACACACACACACACACACACATACGCGCGCGCGCTCAGTACAACATAACTCACATACCCAACTTGTCCTCAGACGTGTAGATCGGCTTTACACACAGGTCATTTCGTTCATTGTTAGGTCTTAAGAACTTGTTTATAATGAACAGTTTTATATGATTGGATGGGAAAGACCATCTCTCGTGGATCGGTCCGTGTACGTTTCAACCATTCTGTGTGAGAACTTTAATTCTAGGTATCTAAGGTGGTTATACTTTTCCTTAGCTTTTGTCAGCCAAATGAAAGACGAGTAAACACCCTTCACTCCAGGGTGTTATTTCGTCTCCCCCCCCCCCTCTTTGCAAGACACCGGTTTCCTCTCAGCGAGGAACTTCCTGGGCAACAGTACTGGAGTATTTCATTGTTATTAACTATATTGTGCTAGAATTGAAGACCGGTCTAATGGACGAAAATGTACTATATGGATGAAGCAGAAGGCATTTTGATCGTACAAAATTTTGCAGATTTCATAATATTAAGCATTGTTGTAAGGACAAACTTGTTTTAACCCGTTAACCGCAACAAAAAATCAGTCTGCTTATTGCATTTTAGTCGATTTGAAAATTAATTCGGCCTTCTTTTTTCTCTGTTTATCTGTGTGCCTCAGCTTAAACCCTTTTTCTATTTTCCATCTAATCTCTCTCTCTCTCTCTCTCTCTCTCTCTCTCTCTCTCTCTCTCTCTCTCTCTCTCTCTCTCTCTCTCTCTCTCTCTCTCTCTCTCTCTCTCTCTCTCTCTCCATATTTGCTAAAAGTGGGTCAAGAGTTTTTCCTTGAACACCAATGGTGTAGATTTTATTTATCACTCATGATCTCTATGTTTTGCTTGGTAAACTCTAAATATATCTCACTGAAAGAATGGGTCTTGCAAGTAGGTCGCTTGCTTTGTGAGTGTGAGAGAAAAAGAGTGAGTGAAAGAAACTAAGGCAGACAGAAAATAATTACTGAGCAAATACGACAGAATTACAAGTGGATGGATAAATAGCTAGATGGCAAAATAGAGATGGACAGAAAAAAACGAATATACATATAATAATATTAAGAGTAAGGGAGAGAGTTCGAGAAAAAAGCAAAGAAATCGTGGTTTCCACAAATCTTAGCCGAGGTATAAAGATGCTGGTCTCTTTGAGCGCGCGGCAGCGCAAAAGAAACTGGCCACACACAGTCAGCAGCAGCAGCAGCAGCAACCAACATATTAAAGACGGTGGCCCCAAACACCTCCTCCAGCTTTTCTCTTGGTGCAGCATAGAGCAAAATAGCGCCCTTCCAGAGCAGGTCTACCATGAGGCTCTTTAGTGTTCGGTTCGCCCGAAGCTATAATGCGGTCTCATTGATTTATCAACTGCTCAGGAAAACATGGAATTATACACTGGCTGAATGCACCAGACCGCAGTGACTGCTGCTGCTGTGGCCCAAAGCTAGCATCTCTTTTATCTCGGATCAGAAAGCTACTTTAAAATGTCACATCATAACAATGGGGCGTTTAATACAATGTGTGCTTATATACCTGCTTTGTTCGTTCGGTTTTGTTGTAAATCGCTCAAATAAGGGGCTGAAAAGAGTACACTGAACTGCCCATAATGGAAAAACGGCTTTTATCTGATTATTTTTTTTTATTCTTTATAGGTTTTGAAAGTCTAATATACGTGATGCTACTCTTGAAAGAGACTTTTTAAACAAAACATGTAAAAGATTTGGATATAAACGAGATAAAGTTTGTTGCGTATTTTGAAATAAAAAGCCAATGTCACATAGTCAGAAAGAGAGGGAGAGAGAATGATAGATAGAGAGAGAGAGGGGAGAGAGAGAGAGAGAGAGGGGAGAGAGAGAGAGAGAGAGAGAGAGAGAGAGAGAGAGAGAGAGAGAGAGAGAGAGAGAGAGAGAGATTTAACTTTTTCTCTCCATGAAATTTCTTTTCACAATTATCTGAAATGTATCATTAATTTTGTCGGTTGAGATATTGATTCGTCAAACCCAAGTTGGCTTTACAGTTAATCATTTTTAACAATTAGATAATTTTCTTTCTTTAGGCTGTATAAAATTGTTTTATCATTGCCTAAAATTGTTTGAAGAGGCACTCAGCAAAACACCTACTAATTTCGCACAACTATCTCAGAATGAGGTAGGTACATAAAAAGCAAAAAAAAATGTGTTTATGTATTTCTCATTAGCTAGCATTCGGGAATCGCAAAGGCCTCTCGATGCTTGTTGAGAACCATTCAAAAATTTTAACACTGAACTGAAATATCCTTATATTCCTTACTCTCTATCTCTTAAAAAAAATGTCCTTTTTTTTCCTTTTTCAATTTCTGAATTGGAGAAAAATACCTTTTTTTTTTTTATTCTTTCTCCCTGTAAGATCTCTGACAAAATTCTGAGGTTCCTCCACACCCAACCGATTTCATGTTCCTCTCGGTCCTTTGTTATGCTGAGAACATCCGCACATCCAGGAGTACCAGTGAAGAACACTCCTCTTGTTTAACTTACAGTCACTTCAAGGCAGAACTTTGTATAACTTTGGAGAATTTCTAATGATAACAAAACTTCTCGCCGTCTTCCCTCCTCCTTCCTTCAACTGCTTGAGCAAACTTTTCCTTGTGCAAACTCTTACTCCAGTACGGTTGTTTGGATTAGACATAAAAACCTCAGAAAGGTAAATTCCTTAATTGGATTCCCGACAAAACCTGCGAGTTTCAATCAGTTTGTTCAACACCGTTTTTCACAGCTTTCCCATTCATCTTAAGCTTTTTGTCTGTCTCCTAAGTTCTATTTACCGTGGGGGAATGTAAGCTCTTAAGCCTTCGCCAGTAACTCACAACTAAATGTTGACCGAATCTAGGCAGTGTAGAATGTAATCAGTGGCCGCAAGATGTTCGGTCGTACAAACCCTGATCATTTTTTGTTACACTGATGTCATTAATTTTGAGAAAAGCATTGCTGAAAATTCCAATTGATGCGAGATGTAGCAAGTGTAGTAGTAGCAGCAAAATTGGTAGAACAAATCATTATTTTGTAACTACTGGATTCGCTAGTGTGGTCTGTGAGGGTAGAAGCAGTACTAACTGCAGCTGCTTCTACCATAACAGACCACAACATTATTATTGCTTTTTTGTAGCAGTGGCAGCTGCAACATAAACCTCCTCTATGTCTCTGTCTTACTCATTCACTCTTCCTCTCACCCCGCATTCCATCCCTCGCTTGCACCTACTCGCATATCCAGACACCCTGTAGGTATTTTGACCACGGGTATAGCGAAGGCGATGAAAAGCCAGACTCCCCCAGTTGCACCACCCTCAAGGCATTGACCCCTATGACCTCTGCATGACCAGCATGCCAGTGGTGGCTCGTGTGCCTGACCTGCCATGACAGGGCATGCTGCCGGGTATCAGACTTGCTACTCACGTTCTATGCCCTGTTGCGTGGCTTTGATCTGATCTGAGTGCTCCTGGCAGGGTCAACTAATCACTAAGCAGGTTACCAGGTGAGGAAGAACCTGAGGTTAAGAGAGAGAGGGAGAGAGAGAGAGAGAGAGAGAGAGAGAGAGAGAGAGAGAGAGAGAGAGAGAGAGAGAGAGAGAGAGAGACACACACAGATTTATCTTAATGAATCGGCAGTGGTGTTGGGTGCCGAGTATTACAATTATTTTGACCAGAAATCGACGCAGTTTATTCCATAGCTGTCTATTAGTACGTATAATACGTATTTAGTCTGTATTTGGGCTTCCGACAACGTCTGTCTGTATTAGTGTTAAAAAGTACGTGTATAGTACACCTCTAATTTTAAGTAAAAATACATGCTTGGTGGACCGCTCATAGCTTGCAGCCATGGTGTATTTGTTGAAGTTAAGATAAGAGGAAATTATATAAAGTTTACAATAACTTATAACTAACAGGTAAGTTTGTAGACGTTTAATTAAGCTTGTGTTAAAGTTAATATTGATAATTGTTCATCATGGGCAACATCATCCATTAAGTTTGCAGCGACCAATTTTATCTCGCTAAAAATCTGTATTTGCCTTTTCGAAAGATTGCAGCTATGTCATTCTGCTTTCAAGCATTAGAAATTGTTGGCGGCGTTCTTAAGTATACTCCACGGTAGTAAAAAATATTTTTGCACCCAGTTGTCTTAATAATCTCATTCATTTATTATATATCATAACATTTATTTGGATACTGGTTTAACTTTTTTCAAAAATAAAATAAAAATAAATCACCGATATGATCGCTTCACCCTCCGGGTTTCGACTCGAACCTGGGCCTGTCATGGTCAACCTATGTGCTACGCTTAACTGTCTTCGCAGCGTGACAGTGCCGTATCAACCCATTGTTTATTACCGGGCTTGATCTAAGCTAGACCAGGTAAGCTCACGGGATGGAATCTTATTAGTTCGGAGCGGCAGGGAAAAAAAAGATCGCCGCTGAGTTTCTGGGAATCAGGATAACCCGAAAACTCCGCAATGAAGCTGCGAGGCATGACCGTGGCTGACGGAACCAGATGGCGCTGACGAATTCGACATGACGTCCTTACACAACGCGCACCCGATTCACCGATCCGTTTAAAAAAATGGGTAGGGAGATGGAGGGAAGATAAGCAATTTAGAACTTACTGCTCGATTCTTCGTCTTCTTTGATTATATCCGGATACATTACGTTATATCGTGAAGATTCCACTGCGAAGTCGTTCATTCAGGGCTTCCGCTACTGTGGGCCGACAGCCGGTGCCTCGCTGTACTGTCGGTGTGGATAATGAGCGTGACTTGAGTATTCTGTCTCAGCGCCAGAGCATTGAATCAGTTCAAACATTTCAAGCTCAGTCCGCGAATTCTGAAAGATGGTCAGACTTTAGATAAGAGTATGAATCAATAATATTAAAAGGAGGAAAAAAAAAAATGAAAAAGACTTTGGCAGGTGATCAGTCTAGAGTGATTCCTTGCAGCTCATCACTCGATGCTGCTTCAACGAAAGCCAAATTTTACGTATTTTCAATGTTCACCCGCCTTTAAAAAGTATTTTGAAGTGCACTGAGTTTTCTTTTAACGGCATAGCCATGTTTTCAAGCTTTTATCTCCTCCATTTTTTTTTAAATCGGGCTGAGAAAACTAAGAGAACTTTTTATCCGAGGGTAGAAACAAGTAACGGTGAGGTAAACGTAAATATATAGAAACGCCTTTGATGCAGCAAGAAAGACCTGGCCCGGAAAAAACGGCAATTAAAGAGAGTTGCAGATTTTATTCAGTTAGCTGATTCGATAAAGAAAAAAAGCTACCACAATGATGTTGAACGAAAAGGGTTGTGGAGCTGATGACATGACTTTGTGTGTGTACTTTATTAATTTTTTTTTTTTTTTTTTTTTTTTTGGGGGGGGAGGGCGGGGGGAGAGAGAGTCTTGAACTAACAAAAAATGGCTAAGGCTTTTTTTTTTATGAATAATATAATTAGCTTTGCGCTGATGTGAAAGGAGTGTCAGAGCTGTTTCTGTCTGATGTTTGAACGTTGACGTTGTGAGCCCTGATTAGAGGGTGACTAATGGGTGAGGAGCAGATATCTCAAAGAGCTGAGTGTAAGCAGTACTGGACTGATAATAATTATAGAGTCCACCAGGGTGTTAGCTAATTCCCTTAGGTTCGCTTTGAGAAAATAATTTGGATCAAGGGTTGGGCTGCGAAAGTTTCAGAAAGTGAAAATTAAGAACATTTGTAAATTTGCGTTGAAGGGGAAGATTTTGGGTAATGATGAGCAAGAAAAATTTCTTAATGTTATTTTGTTATGGTACAATTAAAGAAAAAAAAAAAAAGAGAAGAGAATAAGACGACACTGATTTTTTGAATCAGAGAGAGAGAGAGAGAGATAGATAGATAGATAGATAGATAGATAGATAGATAGATAGATAGATAGAGAGATAGAGAGAGAGAGAGAGAGAGAGAGAGAGAGAGAGAGAGAGAGAGAGAGAGAAAGTGGAGAGAACCCAGCAAAAAAGTACATCAAAGGCGCACAGCCCATTCTTTTCAGAAAGGCAAATGATGGTAATATGACAGGACTGGCCATTATCACCAGCCATCGCCGCTCTTCGCCGGTCCTTCAGTATTGGATGTTTGCCTTGACGCCAGACCGTACAATCAACGTCTCCCTCTCAAGGCCTGGGTCCTTCTTTACTCTGTTGGGCTTCTCAGGCCACACATCACCCTTTCTGTGTGTGTGTGTGTGTGTCTCTCTCTCTCTCTCTCTCTCTCTCTCTCTCTCTCTCTCTCTCTCTCTCTCTCTCCCCCCCCCCCCCCCCTGATAGATCTTAAAAGCCTGAAAAGAGAGAGAAAGAGACACACACACACACACACAGACAGACAGGCAGATAGAGAGAGCGCGCAAGTAGAGACTGACAAAGGGATATCACAAGGAGGAGGTAAAACAAGGCGGAGAAAGAGAAAAAAAAAGATGGGAAGAGACTGAGGGCGATGAAATGTCTGAAGAGAGAATGAGCTTTGGCAGATTCTGTTGTTTGCCTTGTCCTAGCAGGACGTCTTTATTAATTTTTGCCGTCACCAGCTGGTGTCTCAGCGGGGGGTTGTGGACACCCGAGGCGGCCTGACCAGATTAAATAGGGAGGACGCTTTGTCGTCACGAACTGCAAATTACACCCCACAAGCCTACTCACCTAGAGACACGCGCGGTCACCAGTCAGTGCATCAAGCTAATCTTTTTCACTGAAAAAAAAAAAGTTGTTGATTAATTATTGTCACAATATTGACAGTTTCTGTTCTTTCTGAAATATTAGTTTGGTTGTTTTTATTTTCCTCTCATAGTCGTGATTTCAAATTCCTTCTCACGCATTGTGGTCTCAATGGCTATAATCGGAATGCTATTGTTTTTGCTTTATGCCTCGGAAGTTTTGTAGACACGCCCTGTACATTTTTGTAGTTCTCTTAAGTATGCTACGAAAGTGTGAAAAAGAAAAAAAAATCGTCTTAAGGGCCACGGAAAGGTAGGTGACAAATCGAGTAAAAACTCTCGTATGTCAAGGACGAATGAAATATGGCGCGTGAGAAAGGCCATTCTGCTAATGACTCGATGCAGTGCAGCGATCATAAGTGTTTTTTTTTTTTCATGCTACATTTATAATTAAAGCTTTCTGTTAGCTCCTTAAAGATGTGTGTCAAGCTGTCAGCACAGCTTAAGCCAAATAGGAGCTCCTCTGAAAGGTTAAAACTCGTGTATCACATGATATCATCCTCACCCAAAGGAAATGAGCTGCTGGACTCTATGAACTTCAATAACTTCTTTCCTCTACTGTCTATTGAGATACAATATTGTATTCCATGCAATGCACAATCATGTAATTTGTATTCAAAATATGAGCCACTGAATACACCTACACTAAATCATGGCTGGCGCTTTTACAGAGAAATCGAGGACGCAAAACTTTGATGTTAAACAAGTTATCAATATAAGGGGGAGTGTTCATACTAAGAGACAGCAGCTGCTGGCCTGATGGGCGTAGCATTTTACCACTTATGTGCGGAACAGAAATATAATGTCAGTGTGACCTGCTGGCACAGATTCACACGATCGTCTCTTTCTTTTTTTTTTTTTTTAACATCATCCTCCTTTTACTCCTTCTACTCGTCTTCTCCTTTCTCCTCCTACTACTCCTTCCCATCATCATCATCATCATCATCATCATCATCATCATCATCATCATCATCATCATCATCATCATCATCATCATCATTATCATCATCACCATCACTATTATCATTTCATTATCATCATCGTCATCATTATCATCATCACCCATTCTCTCCCTCCCTCCCTCTCTGCCTCCTGTTCATCTCCTGCTAGTCCAAGTGTGCAAGTGCCAAAAGCGTACTCCACCCAACTAGAACAAAAGCCTCTCCATCGAGAAACTGATGGAGTGAGTTGAATTTTGATGAGCAGTTCTCTGAAGCATCAGAAGTTTCTGCACTTGACGCTCTGATTGGGTTACTGCAGACTTTACGTCGAAAGTTTTTGTTCATCAAGCCTCCCCGCGATGATGGGAGAAACTTGGAGTGTCTCTCGACACGTCGACCAGTTTAATTACTTCGCCCGTTTAATGTTCGTTTTATTCTGTAATTACTGTTGTGATTATTTTGGATTCCAATGAATTAATGAGGTTAGCAGATTTAAAAGATCTGTTTTGTTGTTGTTGTTGCGAAAATTCCTTACCCTTTTTAATTGCCACATTGAAATAAATAAAGATATTTATTGCTTTTTTATCGTGGAAAATTTTCTATACAAAGATGTTTGATGTTCGAAACGAAATCCATTTGAGCTTAAAGATTTCAGTGGGCACGACTTCATTGCTCCATGTGGTCAGAGTAGATAGAAAAAAAATATCTGCCACACTAAAAAAAAAAAAAAAAAAAAAAAAAATTACTCGATCCAACAGAGGCCAACGTTGAAATGTTTAAGCACATTAGGCCTTATATACGTCAACCTCCGCACGTTGTTTTAATATATTCTTCAGTTTTCTCAAAACGCCTTATTATTTTTCGGAGACAAATTTCATCCCCGAGATACATGTGTACATTTTGTCTTCTCACCTTATTATAGACGAAACAGCCGCTCAATAACACCAGTGCATTCAGTATCGCAGTCGAAGCAGTATTATTCAAAATTGTTTTCTGTTACCTTACAATTTACGCTCATCATCTTTTCAAATAAGCTGATTGTGATGTTTTGCCTACTTTTTTGTATATTCGATCCTTGAGTGACCACTAACTTATGGTACGGCCGGAAAGGCTTGTGAAAATACTCCCTGTTCTCTCTCTTTTCATTCTTCAGCAAGGATCTTTTGAACAGTCGGATAAATTGCAGAGCTTTGGCAGTAATTGTATTTTATTCTAATAACTCGATCCTTGAGCGATAAGGGTCAACAACCCCTGACATGGCTTACATGATTTGTCATGAGAGTAGCATTATACTGACCACCTCTTATAATTGAGGTAAAGCACTCTCATTAATTATTTATGCTCTTAAGCAATAGCTTCACCATAGTTAGTGGTATATTGTTTTTGAATGATGTCGTGTGTCTTGGCCGTCTTTATTTAGATGGAGAGATAAAAAAGAGAGGGGAGAGACACAGAGAGAGAGAGAGAGAGAGAGAGAGAGAGAGAGAGAGAGAGAGAGAGAGAGAGAGAGAGAGAGAGAGAGAGGGAGATTTAATTACTCAAACAAATAGAGATTGTCTTCTCGAGATTTGCTCTCCTTGCTTGTCTTGTAACTGCTGCCCATTTATGCTTTAGTAGATCGAAGAGAGTGTCATTAAGTCACAGTGCAGATTTACGATCGAGTATTGAACTAAATATTTAGACATACTTTAACGATGCGATCTTGTGTGCTTTCTTCTTCAATTAATATAAATTTTCTCAAATGAAGAACCTAAAAAGTACGCATGTTACAAAGAAACCCACGATGCATTTTGATTCTATTGCGAAGATCAAGGCGTGGATCGATGCCATAGTAATGGTGTTAAACGATTACAGTCGCAGAGCATAGAAACATCGTAATTTAGATCGGGACACCTTACATTGATGCTATGATTGCAACGGGCCAAGTCTATGCAACAGAAGGTGCATGGAATGCATTTTTTCCTTACATCTTAACAACTCATGATTGCTCTCGCGTTAGAGAATAACGACCTTACGGGCTTGTTAGGTTTAATATTGGAATGTCGCCAAGTAAAAAAAAAAGTGGATGAAAGAAGCATTCCAACAAAATAATTGCCTTTCATTCTTTCAACAACAATATCAACAAAAAATTCAATTTGAAGGAATGCGTTTTTCACGAAGCCTTTTAAAAATAATTGGCTCCCATTCAGATGCTACCCAGAGCGTTGGTGAGAGAGATCGGCGGCTGTAGTCTTCTTTTACTCTTTGTCTTACCACAGCAGTTTCTCTGCCTTCTGTCTGCTCTCGCGTTTGTCAGCAATTAGCTGTCTTTAGGGAATAAATTGCTTCTTTTTCGTTCCGTTTGGATATTATTTTATACACTCATTCAGTCTACCAGATTGACTCTCTCTCTCTCTCTCTCTCTCTCTCTCTCTCTCTCTCTCTCTCTCTCTCTCTCTCTCTTTCTCTCTCTCTCTCCTAGAGATACACGATTGAGGACTTTATTTCTTCCTCTACATTATCGTCTCGAAGGCAGACTTAAAATAAGCACGCACCTTCAATACCATCCTTCTAAGAAACAATTTCTCGACTTCCACTTGTGGGATGTTGGGAGTTTGGAGCAAATATTATTTACACTACAGCTGAAGTAACAGGCATGATTTCGTGTTCTTACCACTTTGATGATAAAATCATGTGGTCTAGTTTTGGTCACGTTGACTATAAACACATCGAAAAGCTCGATTTCGTAGACCTATCCAGTAAATGCCATAAGGCACCAGAGCTCTAGATCTTGAGGTTGAGGCTGATTGTGTATATACTCAGCTCTGGGTTATAATAACACGAGGGGACGAAATAAAAATAACCGCAAGCCTCTTTGAGATCCTGCGAGACTCTAAGGATTCGAAGCGCTGTCTGAAAAATCCATATCCTAGTCACTTTAGGACATTGAAGTTACTATTTACAGGAAACTCATACATACTTATCATGTGGACTTGTTGGGTAAAAAATTGCCCTATTTGATATTTTAAAAGATTTTATCTTGTCTGTAACAATCATCTGAGTATTCAGCATGAAAACTCACCTTTTGAACGTGTGCGCGACGTTTGGAACATCAAGTTAACGATGATGCTTATGTTGAAGATGTAGATTGAATGATACATGATAAAAAGAATGAAATGCTGATCTGCCAACAAGGGTCTTTCAATTTTATTTTTTCGCACTCGAAAACCCGATGAAAGAGAATAAAATGTTTGCTAATTTGTTTTGTAGATAAAACTTCTCTGGAAAGATACGGAAAATATTTTGACTTGGCAAAGAACATAATGAAATAATGAAAAATAATGTACCTTTTTCTAGTTTCATGCCAAGATTCATATCATAACCATTGCTCTCATACATCAAGGTAACTTAAACAGACCACGCAATGATGCGAGGACAATTATTATTTTTCCGCATCGAATAAAAAAGAGACAACAGATTTTATGATGGTAGGAAATGAAACTAAAAAACGAATCGGTTCATGCCATTAGATTAGTCCGATTTTTTTAACCGGTAGAGGAGACAAAAATAGAAGCCAAAAAAAAAAAAACTCAGCATTTTGTGAACTTTATAGGCCGGTGAATAACCAGATAGAACTTAAGATTCCTATGAACAATGGAAAAACTTCATCTTGCAATTCTTAAAATAAAAGTTTTATTATTTCGAGGTAGGCTTAGTTGCAAGTCATAAAGTCCACATTGGAGGCTTAGTGACGTGACTATTATTTTGTCACTGCACACTGATCCAAGTCCCTCTTCAGCAATAACCCGAAATTAAATAGCAGATAACTGAGTCAAGTCTCCTTCGAACAGTCTGAGTACTGGCGATCTTATCAGCAAATGTGAAAAACACTTCATTAAATATAATGGCCCATCCCCAACTAAATTTCGAAGTCCATTCAAATACACGCATACAAACTGGTCGAACGAGAAATAGAAGAATTAAATTGATAAAATTATGTTTTATCATTGATTTTCAACGCTCTCAGGACCATTTTCACTAAAAACCAAAATATCCAGATAGAAAAAAAATCTGTATTTACCAAACGGGTTAAGACCCTTTAGAGCACTCGCTTTCCGTCCACCATCTGTGAGACAGCAGCCCGAGATAGTCAATTATTGTAACAGATGGTAGATCTGCCGTTAAGCCACTGGGGTGCAGAGGTTAATGATAAAGCTGAACTGGCTGACCGTGTTGGAGATGAGGACAAACTTTGATCGTACTTTTCAATTTAGTGAAAACTCCCGGGCCTGCCAGGGTACATCGACCAGTTTGTTTATTTATTTCTCCACTGTTCTTTATCGTAATAGTTAATTTAGTAAAAAAGGCCCAACGTAAGGGCAAAACGGCCAGCTTGCTGATTTTATTCCAGTATTCCTCTCTCTTTTCCCACGCCCACAGACACACACACGGTAACGCGCACACAAGATCTCCTCAAAAGGAAGTTGTTTGATTTTGTAATTAATTTTTTTTTATTAGAAACAGCCATGATGCTAATAAACGGTGCGCAGAGCATAAGACCAGTAATTTTTTTCCTTAGCGGCCCACTCAGCAAAATTATTTAATTATTGAGGCAACGCTTGACGATGTTGTATAATTACATTAGACGGTTTACCAAGCCATTCTGAAATAATTTTTTTTTTTATGTACATAATTATACAAGATTAATTTAAGGCAAATATTTTCCTTTCGATAAAATTTCCACTTTCCGTCCGTGTACATTTTATATAAAAGGTGACCATTCTCAAGGCTGAGAGAGAGAGAGAGAGAGAGAGAGAGAGAGAGAGAGAGAGAGAGAGAGAGAGAGAGAGAGAGAGAGGGTTGATGTATAATTAACTCTTTCCATTGAAAACGGCCAAGATGCTAATAATGAACGCTATGTCAGAGCCTAGGTTGACCCTGGTATAATTTTCTCTCCTTTTCCAGCCCACTCAGCTAAATTATTTAATTAACGACATACCATTTTTCCATGTCGCATATATCATTCAGCAGCTTTTATTAGAATTTTTTTTTAGGTTGATGTACAGATTGAGTGAAAAACAGTCAGACCACATAAAAAAATATTTTCCTTTCGATAAACTTTCATCTTTCCTTCCGCCCCTAGACAAAGTGCAATTAAATTAAACTAAGTGAATCTCAACACATTCTTTACAAGGTATTAAACTGGCGCCAGAGGAAACTTGCCTTTCATTACCGAAAAGAAAGATAACAAGGTCTGTGTTTACGATCCTCTGATTGCAAGGTGTAACTGTTGCAGAGAAAGATAAGCACCCCCCGAATATTCAAATGTCTGGGCCACGACGCCATGTAATCGGTTCTTCAGGTTTTTTACGTAGGATGGAACTTTCGTGAAGGAGAGAATATGGGAGAGATAGACAGAGAGAGAAAGATAGAGGGAAGGGGGGGGCAGAGAGAGAGAGAGAGAGAGAGAGAGAGAGAGGGGGGGAGGGGGGTAAACAGACAGACAATTTATCAAAGGTCGTTGGCTTTGATCCTGAGCATATCAAGACTAAAATAGAACCTTGAGGTATCTTTTTGTTATTCCTTCATTCACGTATAATCTCTTCCCCATCCGACTCCCATCTCTCTCTCTCTACCTATCTTTCTCTCCCTCCCAGTCTCTTTTTTCTTTCTTACTTAACCCTTTTCTCTCTTTCCCGTCCCATTAATTGCAATACCCATGATGGGTTCTCGGCCAGTTCGGGACCATAATTTTGAATACAAGCTGACATTTTCTCCCCCAGCGACTAATGTTTTAACATAACTTGTCGAGTCCTGTTATTTGCGCCTCAACCTCTCCAACATGACTCGCCCCTTCGACCTGATTACGTCTCCCCCCATTACGCTCTCTGCGACTCCCTTCACGTCTCGCATAAACTTTCTTGGGATGACAAGAAAAAAAAAAAAAAAGCTTCGCGATCTCTTTCCAGAGACACCATTATATTCATCGACAGGAAGATGGCGACATGTTGGTGATGCCCCATTGCAGATGGTTCTTCGAACAACGTAAATTAAGATAGTGCATCGACTCACCTTGATAATTTCTAGATAGAAAGAGAGAGAGAGAGAGAGAGAGAGAGAGAGAGAGAGAGAGAGAGAGAGAGAGAGAGAGAGAGAGAGAGAGAGAGAGAAGCGCAGAGAAATTGTTGAGGCATTAACACTCTGGGTATTAATCCTGATGGCGACAGGTTTGTTGATGCCCCATTGCAGATGGTTCTTCTAACAATAATTAATACGTTACCGAAAATTAAGAGCAAGATGCTCTTTTTTCTTTAGTAAACTTTACGTCCCCTAAGTTCCCGAAGAATCTTACATGCGGAGACGGCAGCGTTTCGTCAAGCCAGGAATGGTGTACAGCCTGATCTCTCAGACAGAAATCGAACCACGATCTCCTGGATGTCAGTCGAGCACTTTACCGATTGAGCTATCCGGCGCCGCGTCTGCTTGAGGAAGAAAGCGATGCTGTTTTATGAGAGGCTCCGATTCATCATTCGACACTATAACCTGGATAGACCTTGACGTGATGCACTTCCTCTGTAGGATTATAATTATACTACAACAATCCAATGTCTGCATTCTGGAGTCGCTGGCTGCATTTCCACGGAATTGATTCTAGACCTCTCCGAGCCTTGAAAGGGCTTTTCCTCTCAGAGGAGAAATCATTGATATATAATTTATACTTCAGTCTTGAAAGAGTTAGAAAACGCCTCTCAGGAGTCAAGTTGATTAAAAACAACAAAACATAACGCATACATTATTCGAAGCACCGCTATAAATGTTTCTCAGATGGGATAGAAGTGTACATGCCTTTGCATACCTGCTATCTTCTTCTCTCCCCATATATATACAGCAGTTTGTAAATCGGCTTGACGCTATGTTGTCTCAAGAAGAGATAACTATGGAAAGAGATTCGTTATTTGTTATAGGAGGATTGTTACAAGCCAATACGCGAACACCCCCCCCCCCCGCCCCCCCCAATTTATTATAACCTTTCACAGCGAAGAGAAAAAATGGATTGCATTATTTCCAAAATTACACTTGTTATCTGGAGAACCAGGATGTTAATTTCATCATCTGAAAGTTTTTTTTTTTGTGTTTGTCAAGAACAATCAACATTATCAGCATTGTACTCGTCACATGCTTAAGAAATTGGCGCATCTACATTTACACAATTGCTCCGTTCTTTATTGCATTAATTTTATTGTTTCTCCCATCTGCAGCAAAAGTTATGTCATCTTAGCAGTGCAGCAACAAGATTTATCACCAGCAGCTTTATGGGATACACGCATAACAATAAAGTGTGTTTGCTGAACTGTAGAGGGATACCCGCCAGCACATAGCGATTCTTTTCTATCACAAGAGATGCATCATGCCATACCCACGATTGGCTCCATAAATTAAGCTCTGAAGCATATCATGGTGAAATATGAACCAAACTTAGCCTGAATTGAGAGCTATGCACATGGAAAGAATATTCCGTACTCAAACATTCTCTCACTGGATTTTTCGTTACCTCAGTTGTTTGTATCGTTGTGCTGATTGCCAAACACAACATCAATTTTATTACTACAAAACCAATGTATCCTTATGCTTGAGGAATTGCTATCAGCAAGTATCTTCAAGAATTGTCCAAACTGTGATTTACAAAGTCGTATTTTACATACAAGAGGTGTTTTATTGTTCATAGGCGATCTCTTTTTAAGGATGAGAAATGTTTTATTGAACAATAGATGTAAGCCCCGAGCACATTTATGGGTAATTTGAGCACAGCCCATTCTTATCCTCACCAAACAGAACCTAATTTTTACCAGTATAGTTAGAAAAAGAATTGCAACATTCCTAAATCAAGTGAAAGATATATCAGGTCTGCGAAACTTGAACTCAGGTCATTCATCGCCTCTTGATTTATTTAACAAAATCCATTCACACCCTTAATCTTATTGTGCGTCTCACAATAGTTTCAATTCCAGAATTCCCTATATGCAGTTATAAGTTAAATGTTGAGGATTAAAAAAAAAAAAAACCGTTTTTGTTACCTGAAAGCGCAATAAACAATGCAAGGTGTATGTAATGTCAACTCGATATCATTATTCTTGTGTGCTGAGTTGCTTTGTGTGAGGTCTGAATATTGTGATAAGAGGCGTCGCAATAAAACGTTGAAAAGTGACAGACAAGTGCTAAACGGCAATGGGAAAAAAAAAAAGAAACGAATATTATCTACACGTTATTCGTCATATTGAGAAATATGTTGACGGAAATAGCAAACCTCGGGTAAAAAAAAATGAGTTATCAATGTGAAGAGCAGCTGCGATTAAAGATTAGAAAGGTCAGTGGAGCAATGTCACATTTTATCTTTTTAGAACACGATCTGGGCAGGTCGCCATCTACTTGACAGATTGAAGATTTTTCTCCCCTTTACTAGCTTTATTTTATGCGTGTGTTTGTGTGTGTGTGTGTGTGTGTTGAGGGCGGGGATGATCTTGATGCGTGAAGTTGTCCGTTCTTTATTTTCTCTTAAATATTATGATCTTTTTTTGTAATCTGGAGACTATTTCACAACCTGTTGCCAGCCCTTAAGTTCAAATTTCGTCCTAAACTTTTACCGTAGGCTTATGCACCGAGTTCCTCTTTCTTTACAGCCATCTTAACGCTATCCGTTTAACTTTAATATTTTGTGTCCAGCTTTCTGTCCGTTTGAATCCTCGGCCTCACCTCTCATGGCATGCAAATATTGTCTTTGTCTCTCCCAACTTTCTATTCGTTCCTTTACCTCAGCTTGACGCATGGTGTTTTGATTCTCCAAATGTGTGATCTTTGTCTTGGTGATTAATTTTTTTTTTTTTATAACTAGCCGTCGAGGAGGCTTTGAGCATCAAATGTGTCATATCCATACCAGAAGAGTCAGTCTATCAGCGCCCACACAATCCCACTAACAACGGAAAGATACGGAGATAAACTAAATAATTTCATTAAGTCCAGATGACACGAGTTCGGCATTCAATTTAGCTTCCACTGATTTGAGACCGGGCAAACAAGCACTGATAATGTGTGTTTGTGTGTTTGCACAAAAATAACAAAAATCAGAAGGTATAATGAAAAATAATCAGGACCCACTGAATGCAGCCAGTGACATAAATCAACAAACCTTTTTTGTCCCGAAAGTCGAATCGTTGAATTATTGCAGCATTATTAGCTTTTATAAATCAACCGTTTTGGACTCTTGTAATAACTTCTCTGTCAATATCGATTTTTTTTAATACGCGTTACTAACAGGAACGTTATATTTCTAAAAAATTCGATAACTACGAAACGTAAGTTTAGGATAGACTGAAAATGATGATGACGCATTCGTGACTAAACTTAGATTGCAGCGATAGAAAAGATCTGATGTCGAACTCGTCAATTATACCAGTCTGACTTATCTGAATGTCAAAGAATATTCGGGGAAACTTAAGATACACAAAAAGAAAGCAATGGAGAGATTTGATCGTCTTCTCATGTTTACTTAGCTTTAAGCAATTTATCAAGCTCGCTGTTCTTTTCAGTCATTCCTTATTTGTTATCGGTCTTTGCTGTGAGTCGATAAAGAATTTGTTTGCTGATCTTGCAGCGTCCTCCATTGTTTTCTGCCAGGTTTCTATGACCTGTAAGTTATGAAGAGCACACTTCAAGCTTAACCACATGACGCATCCTATCCCTTTCTCCGATTAACACTTTTGTGCTGTCTGTCAGGCCGCTACACCCAAAAGTGCTTCCTCAATATTTATTCTAAGTGCTGAAATACTCAATAGTAAAGATAAGTGCAAGACGTCTTGATGAGCAAAATTGTGTTAATGTTTTGAGTGCTAAAAGTGCTTATGTGTGATGTGCGCTCTAACTGGTTTATATTTTCCTCTTCCCTGAGTATTTTCTTTTATATTTTTCTCTCTCACACTACTTTTTCTGGAAAATATTTTTTCTGGAAAAATATCTCCTCTTCGTATCATACCCATTATGTTTTGAGGACGTAAGCCAAGACAAATTAACTTAATAAACAGAAGAAAAAAACATCAACAAGCATAAATGGATACAGAAATACGGGCGAATTATCTTTTTTCCGTAACAACTTTCTCATGGAAAATGTAACAAGCTTTGTCAGATGAAGCCCAGAGTGTGCCTCGCTATCAACCGCTTAGGCGTATTATCAAAACTAAGTGTGACCTGGAGAATGTTTATCCAGAGTCTGTCAGAGAATAGCGATAAAAAAAACAGGATATTCGGAGATAACGAAAACAAAATGAAAATGTTTTCATTCTTCTCAGCGGAAACGGGTTTCTTCAAAGTAAACAAATATTGGATTAGATTTTATATTGCTTTTTTTCTAAAGCGTAATAAAAACATTTCAACAAACTCCTGGGCATTTCCGCCCACGGCGATCTTGCTTTCTCGGTTTCTCTCTCTCTCTCTCTCTCTCTCTCTCTCTCTCTCTCTCTCTCTCTCTCTCTCTCTCTCTCTCTCTCTCTCTCTCTCTCTCTCTCTCTCTCTCTCTCTCTCTCTCTCTCTCTTTCTCTTTCTCTTTCTTTTTTCCCCTAGTTTAGATCATACAAGCAGCATGTAATCTCTCAACGCCTAACATCAGTTTAAATAACAGTTTCGTTTAATGTTTTGATATCGTTTCTTCTTGGTTTACCGTATACATCACTGCCAATAAAACGAGGTGCATATTGCGATTATTCCTGCCAGCAGCATGGCTGAATTGCATTAAATATTTAATTAATTTTCTTCAACGAAAGTCATAGATTAGCACAACTGTGCATAATGTGAAACAGGCATGCGGGGATTGGCGCCACACAGCGGGGAAAACACGGAAAAAGAAAATAATAGTAATAATGGACGAAACGTTATGTCCGCGTGCTTGCAATGAATTCCTGCCAACTTAAAAGCTGCAAGTTATAAAAGACCGGTACCCGCATGCAGCCAGAGCAACAAAGATTATCAAACAATCGTCAATCCTCATCCAAACGCAAACATTTTCTGTAAGTGAAAATTTTATAAACAAAGAGCATGCGCAAACAAGCGGAAATGGACCCAGAGATCAGGGTAAACAGATTCAAACCCGAGAAATAAAATGGAAATACTTGAAAGACGAAAATGGGTTTTTACACAGCACATAGAGATAGAGCATGCCAGGGGTTGAGTAAAAGGAAGAGGCCTACCTGAGATAATGGCTTTTAAAAGCTTAAGGGGATCGCTCAAAGCTCAGCTGGCCTTTAGATCTCAGATTTAATGATGGTCGTTTTCGATGTACCGTTTCATCTGGATTCGAGGCCAGTTACTGGCCTCTATTCCTTTTTATATTCCCTACATTTTTCTAGTCGTTCGTTACCACTGCCTCTACTTTTCGACCGTTTCTTATTCCTTTTCTTTTTTTGCTGACACACGAAGAAGTCTGTGTGTGTGTGTGTGTGGGTGTATATAGCCTGTATGCAATTTCTGTGTACTTTTCTATCGGAAAATCTGCCTCTCTCTCTCTCTCTCTCTCTCTCTCTCTCTCTCTCTCTCTCTCTCTCTCTCTCTCTCTCTCCTCCCTCCCTCTTCGGCGTTCTTGCCATTCTAAATCTAACAATCCTATCATTACCAAAGATGATCCCTCCTAACTTTCTCCTCTCTAATTTTCTTAAACTGACGTGCATTCACTTATGCTCAAGGCTGGTAAGGCTATTGGTGCAGGAGGAAACTATGATTTATAGGAATCAGGCTGGTAGGGTGCTTCCCTTTACATTTTGCCCGCAAGGAACTCCGAATGAGAAGTGTCTATTTCCCATGAGGAGATATCAATGTCACGCTACTATCACCTCTCAGCTCTGATTTCTAAATCTAAGGTCTAAGGAAGTCATAGACAACTCTCTTAGTTCAGCATCAGTCTACTGACATGTGGCAGTTGTTTCCCCTGGCTGCACCAATGATGACAGGTGAATTGCTGGCGGCGATAATGTTCGCTTGTCTTTGCAGGTGCGGTCTTGACAGAGACTGAACATTTTATCTGGAAGTACTTGACATTCACCTGGTGTATAGATTCTGCCTCTTGCTGGTGACTTGACGCCTGAGAGAGATCCCTTACACCCCAGCTTTCGCAGACAATTTCTCTTATTAGGCACCCCAAATTCCTCTTCACATTATCTTAGTTCGTATCGGCAATTTAACCGCTCCAGCGAGTAACAAAAAGAAAAAGTCTTATGGTAATCCAAACGGCACTATGACAGTGACACTCTCTTAGGTACAAATTGCTGCTGCGCAGATAATTTTTACCGATCGGTTGCCAAGTCGTGTCGCAACCTACTTTGTAATCGGCTGGCAGGTGCCACCTCTGCTTTTTTTTTCTTTTTCTTTTTCTTTTTTTTTTACCGAAACATTTATCCCATGGTCCAAGATATAGGATTCTTGGATCTACATATAAGAAATAAATCGATAAGCTTATAACTCCTGTAATACGAAGGAGGCAGGGGATATTCTACTCTGACCACTCAAGTGCAGCAGTTTCTGCGTAGCGATGTGCCTGTCAGATGTCTGAATTTTTTCCTTCCCCAAGTTGTTGGCCTGTCACATTCTTGGCCTTGTTTGACCTGTGGTCATCCCGGCCATCACTGTTTGGACAGGTCTTGTCCTGCAGTCGCCGTGGTTTTGATGGACAGGCCCTCACAATGTGTTTCTGTCTGACTTCCTGATCGGGGATATGTAGGTGTTTATGTAGAAGGGTATGGAGTGATGGGAGAGACGTAGCAGACCCAGATGCAGAAATTGGATATCGGTGTTTTTGTCGTTGGCTTGACCAAGCATGAAGAATAAAATAAATTATAAAGCTAATTCTAAAGGCTCGTTGTGTGGTAGTTTGGTTGTGTTTTTATATTAAGTATTACAGGGGTTTTTTTTTATTATTTTTTATCCATGTTTCAAATCTCAATTTTTTCCATTGATATCTCTCCATCCTCCTGTCCGATTAGATGGTATTTTTTTTTATTCTTTGACACGATATGAACATAACCTGATCTCACAATATCTACTGACCTATGAATTTGCAAAATTATACTCAAACTGGCATAAAAATGACACGATCGAGAAATGTATGATTAATGTGCTCTAACCAAATTTTTAAAGACGTTAGTAGTAGTTGTTTTTTTTTTTTTTTAATGTTTTCATGAGGGCTGTTTACTCATCTCCATAATTGATCCTAATACGTAATTGGCCACTGAAGAAAGAGAAAAAAGTGCATGATATCCAGACCCAAACATGTACATTTTTTCTAAATATATGCCGCTTCGATAAGAATCCATTTAACCTAAATTAGAAATCTCCAGTTACTAGTATTCGGGTTTATTACTATACTTTTAATTTTACCTATGAATTATTCCAGATGAGCCAGGTCAAAGTTCACCTGAGTGTGATCGCATAATGAGAATGTTTTGCGCGAAACTGTCACATTTATCGCATGATTTATGATTCATCTGTATTAATTTTCTTTCTTTTTTTTTTTTTTGTCTTTGTTTCAGATATTGACCTCAAGTTGTTCCAGGACAGCAAATCCTATCCGATCTACTATCGTTATTTGACGGTCGACGAGGAGTCGGGCTTCTTGTTCGTCGGGGCCATGTAAGTTGTCTGCCGAGGATCACCCGAGACGAGAAATTCACATTTTCTTGTAGTAGCATTTTTTGTTGTTGTTGAGGATCTGTCTGTCTGTCTGTCTGTCTGTCTGTCTGTCTCTCTCTCTCTCTCTCTCTCTCTCTCTCTCTGTCTGTCTGTCTGTCTGTCTCTCTCTCTCTCTCTCTCTCTCTCTCTCTCTCTCTCTCTCTCTCTCTCTCTCTCTCTCTCCCTCTCTCTCATTCTCACTCACTCTCGTTCTCTCTTTTTCTATTTTTTTTTTCTCTCTTTCTCATCTCTTTCTATCTATGGATCTATCTATCTATATTATACCTACTTACGGTTCTATTTATCTATCAACACACCCTTTTCTTTTATCTACCAACACACCCTTGTATTCCTCTCTCTCTCTCTCTCTCTCTCTCTCTCTCTCTCTCTCTCTCTCTCTCTCTCTCTCTCTCTCTTTCTCTTTCTCTTTTTCTCTCTTTCTCTCTCTCCCCCCTCTCTCTCTATTTTGATCTCACTGTTTTGACCTCTCTGTCTCTTCTTTCTCTTCATTTGCACTGCTGTTATCTCTCTCAATCTCTTTCTCTGTCTTTCTCTCTTTCTCTCTCTCACTTTTTTTTTATTCGTCTTTGCCTTAGGATATGCCCCTTATCTCTGAATCTTTTCATATTTGTCCCTCTTTTCACCCAAATCCATATCAAACAGTCAAGTTCCTTATCTTCTCCACTCCAACTGGTCGTCTTTGTTGAAGTTACCATTTATCTCATCTCTCCTTGTAGCTCTTACGCCCATTATCGATTAATCCTTTTCTTTATACCTCATACCTATTATCTGAAAGGTTAAAATATTAATTATCGGTGCCGACTGCCATGACTATGAGTTTCTTATCGTCCTCTCCACCCACAATCAGTCACTCACACACATAATGTAATTGCTGAATCACATAAAAGAATAAAAATGGAACTGTGTTAAGAGTGAAGGAGGCAACAATGAACAAATGTACGAGCCCTGCTTACCCTAACTCCTAGCACTTTTTTTTTCTTTTTTGGTAAGCCCGCATCTTGCTCCTTTTCTTTTAATTCCCCCCACTACAACCGCATTAAGGCGTCTTCAATTTGCATTAAGGGAAAATCCGTTGAAATCCCTTCGGTTACACCACGCTGAAAACTGAATTGTTGCAAATAGCCCCAGCCTAGCACCTCTTAATGTGCTAGACTCAATATTACCACACACACACTAAGTCTTACACATTCACAAGAATCTGTACCGTGGAAAATAGGAAGAAAAAGTTCAAGTTTAGGGTATGTGTTTGTGTGGAGATGAAAGAAACGCCTTAATGCAGACTTCAGGGCGCAAAAAAACATTAAAAGCATTATTATTTTGTTCAACTTAAAAAAAAAATTGTTTTATTATTTTTGTGCCTGAAGCAAAAAAGCGCATTATTTCCTCGAGTTTGAGTGGCTCTCTGGAATTTCGTCTAAAGCCAAAGAAATTGGATGCTTTTCTTTGCAAAAGCCGATGGCAAATTGAACTCTTTTGTGTTTTTCTTTTTACTCTGTATAAAATGCACAACAAGAGCATGCCGACAACCACTTGTTTAATATGTTTGCAGGAATGTGCATAGGTCGTTCAATACTGTCTAGTTGGCTTTGCATGAATAGTTATACTTGAGGAAAAGGGTGAATTATTGTGAGGATTAGTGAATGTGGTGATCAGTGTTTGAGTGGTTCGTTGGATGGATGGATTAGTGGATATGAGATGGATAGTAGGATCAAATAAGGGCGAAAAGAGCGTAGGTTTTTGCTGAGAAAAAAAAAAAGGGTTCCGAGAATAGAATAAAAGTTTGGGAACAAAAACTTTTTGCCAGGAGAAGCTAAAAGTACTGTTTGACTTTGAAATCCGCTTTTTTTAACTGGTGGACAGCATGAGAGGGAATCGTGGGAAATATAGATTCTCTGTATGATTTATTTACAGCACTTAGTCTGTAACGTGCACATGTTTTTGTTTTTTTTTGTTTTTGTTTTTTTCATTTTTCTTTCATTTTATAAGTCCCTTTTTTTGTCTTTGTTTGACTTTGGGTTAACGGTTGTAATTGGAACTTCCAGTAGACCCCCATGAATGGCCTAAACTGAACCATTATGTTGTAGAAGTCATTGTAAAAAATCCAACCTAACCAACCCATGAAAATAATTATTCTTGCGACTTACTGTCACAACAAGTTAATGAGAGTAGACCAACCTCGCATCCATTGTTGCGCCTCTCAAAGTTAATCAGGTCAAACCTCCTACTCCGGGAGTTTTCTTTACTCACCTCATGTTACCGGTCGAATTCAGCAATACGTTGTTGGAAAACAAACCTGAAAGGTTACAGGAGGTCAGCCAGCGTCCACGGTGCGGGGATGCCGATTATAATTCCCGGTGATGAAGACGCTGGCGACGCAAACTGAAGGAGCGTAATACAATGCGCAGAACGTTGACGACGCTAGGAAAGTGGACGCGACATGACGGGCTGTCATGTCGAGCCTCACGATGAAAAGAGGCAGTAGTCGTGGCCCTTGTCACTCCAACGTGACTTTGTAAGTCTCCTGTCACCAGTGAACCGTTTGCAGCGTCTTTCTGATGAGGAGCGTCAGGCCGGAATGGTTCTAGATGTGTCTTCAATTAAGGTTCCCACAATGAATCTGGAGCGACTAAGGCTGCAAGGGTTGGGCAATGAAAATGAGTCATCAGTGTATAACATATTAAACTTCTGAAGAGACAAACATTGTGTAGAAACGTTGATCATGGGAAGGCCTTTTGCAGTCCCAACAAACGCTAACTGCCAGAATCATTCTTTGAACTCAATGCCGTTGTATAGAGCTTTAATCCTGAAAACCAGTTCGGTGATATTTTTGAGATGGTAAAGAAAACTATAAAACTTAATTCATGAAGCTTTAATTTAAGTATTGTCAAAGAATGTATTCTTTGTACATCATTGGAAATGTCTGTAACGATTCGAAAAACGAAATAAACTACGACACAGTCCATGCTTGCTTATTATTATCAAAATATTTCCAGACATAAAAGAGTCAAAAGAGTTATCATTACAGCAAATTTAATTATTGTCTTGAATTTCCTTAAGTAAGCATTCCGACAAAATCATTGCTTGATATCAACGGTCGCGTTCTAAGCTGATTATTCCCAACTCTTGATTATTATATCTTTGAAAGACATCGCAGCACTTCACTAATTGTAAAATTTTATTAAATCCTCTTTAGATTTGCATTGGTTGGAACTAGAATGAAAGGGTTTATTGCTTCCGAAAAGATTTCCTGCGCTGTTACCTCTTGTCTGTGTTTGGAAGTTCCAAGGTTTTACTGACAGTCTTGCGATGAGATCAGGACGTCCTGCTAAATGTTTTAACCTTAACCTCTATCCGCTGTCTCCATCAGACTCAGACTAAACAAGCTGAAAAGGGTTAGTGAGTGAGACTCATTAAACTAGAGTGTGTGAGGAGAAATTTGCCATTTTTAATACCGTCGTATTCATTCTATGCTGACAACAGATGGTTAAATTTTGCCAAAAAGATATCATATATCATCAAGTGGTAATACAAAATTTTTAAATTATGATACAATTTAAAACTGAGAGTTATAGTTTTATGGTGGGTAGGAATAGAAAAATGCCGCAGAGAGAGAGAGAGAGAGAGAGAGAGAGAGAGAGAGAGAGAGAGAGAGAGAGAGAGAGAGAGAGAGAGAGAGAGCGGAGGGGATCAGTATACAGGGAGAAAAACAAACCATTTTAGTGGACGCTTTTGTAATTGTTAACTTTTTTTATATTAAAAAAAAGAGTAATGCATCGTTTAGAAAGTCTGGCACTTTTTTGTATATCAAGCGAGACTGAGTTGTTTATTTTATGTCTGTCTATTCATCTTTGGACTAGACAAAACCATTCAAGGCACTTGTGTCGAAATAAATTTTAAGAGTAAACTTTTATTATTCTAGGTCTAAGAAAATTCAGTTATTTGCGACTTTTTTTTCATCTTCAACCATTCTTTTCCTGAGAGATACGTCCTTCTATGAGCTCAAATATCTCCCCGTGGGATGTTATCTTGTTTCCTTGGTACGGAAACCGCTTTGATTCAGAGCTATCATACTTCAGGGACCTTGTCGAACTCGCCTCCAAACACTTAAGCTTGGCTTTCCAACTTGTTTTGTTCCGTATCGGGTTACCTTCGGTATGATGCCCAACACTCTCGAAGTATATCTTGAGTATCTGCCCCGTATGCCAATATCTTGGAAAGCCGTTTCTTTAGCGACATTTTTTTAAATTAAAGTTAAGGAGGATTTCAGTAAAATAAGATGGTGGATGGAAGATAAGAAGGAGACGAAGAAGAAGAAGAAGAAGAAGAAGAAGAAGAAGAAGAAGAAGAAGAAGAAGAAGAAGAAGAAGAAGAGGGAGGAGGAGGAGGAGGAGGAGGAGGAGGAGGAGGAGGAGGAGAACAAGAACAAGAACAAGAACAAAAAGGAAAAAAAAAGAGGGGGAGGAGCTGCAGCATCAGAAAATGAACTGAATGAGAAGAAAGATAATAAAGGGGAAAAGATGGTTATTGATTAAAAATGAAAATATTTTTTTTTTTCTTTTCTTCACTTGCATCATCTTCAATTCTTATAAATTTTTTTAAGAAAGAAGTGTTGTACTTACATTCTTGTTTCAAAAGAAAATTGAAGTTGAAAAGAAACAAACGTGATACAATTGATTGCTTTTAGACGTATTCATCTTACTAATATGGGTGTTCTTGTGTAGATATTGGGAGGTAGGAAGAGTTAAAGAGGGTAGAATTAGAGAGACAGGGAGGAAAAAAGAGATGGATTTGGAGAGACAGGGAGATAAAATGGAAAGAGATGAAGGAAGAGTGAGAAAGGAAGAGAGAGAGAGAGAGAGAGAGAGAGAGAGAGAGAGAGAGAGAGAGAGAGAGAGAGAGAGAGAGAGAGAGAGAGAGAGAGACTTAATTGCCCATAATTTAATCTCATGAATTTCGGATTCCTTCTATCTGCTTCACCCGTTTTCTGAGATTGAATTATCGTTCAAAATTGAATACCATTTGCTCATCACACAAAGAACTGAACAGAGATACCAACGCCGAGTCTCTCTCGTCTCTCATTTTCTCAACGGGTACTTTGAATCGATGACCAAAAAAAAAAAAAAAAAAAAAAGGATTCTTGTCGAGCCGTCGCCCATGCTTGATGGACTGCCCAAGGAGATAATTGAGCTGAGAAAACACACCCGTGTTGTTAGAAGAAAGAAGACACTTTTTTTTTTAATCCAATGGGTTCCATTTAACTCGAGGACTCGATCTACGATGTCTTGGGGAATCGGAGAATGTCTGGAGATGAGGCTTCAGAGATCTTGCGCCAGAGAAGCCGAGAACAGCCGCTCTTACACGGTTCTGTCATTAAAGAGGTCAGAAATGGGACACGCGATATCGATTTGGGTCGTGACGTTTTTCCTTTCTTGGAGAGTAAAAATAGTACCACTAAGAGGAGGAATCTGTTTGCTCTAATGATCGGAATCTACTCTTTAAGTTAGTTTCTCCAAGCTGCTTTCACAGCGGTATACTGTTAAGCTGTTTAATCTTTTGAATACGTATTTTTAAATTAAGTTGAAAATTTTTCATTTATAACTTTATACTTATTTTTTTTTTTTTAATAGGCTGACTATTTTATTTTGATTTTGATTTGGAATTTGATACGTTTTTGGAAGTAGCTTTTTATCCTTTTATTATTATCTTTGAAGATTGCATGGTATGATATCCAAACCCGTTTACACGCGAAGACTTATTGATGAAAAGACATTGTGTTATAATTCTTCGATAAATTTTGGAAGGATCATAATTATTTAGCCTTCGATAATGAAATATTGAAGAGAAAAAACTCCAATCTGTTATTTATCGACGCTGACATTCTAATTGCAGCTTTTAGAATAAACTGTTGGACAAAATATTGCGTAACCATGCAACTTTCAAGGTAGTAATGATTGTTAGTCTGGAAGTATCAATTCTTTCGATGCTCTTTTAATATTAAGTAACAGTAGAGTGAATTTTATCTTTATTTAAACCGCTTATGATTCAAAGATTTATGTGTATAATAAATACGAGGTACTCAATTTTAAAGTCTGACGGGAAGGGCGCATGTGTAAACAAACAAAAAATATTAAAATTATCTCTGGAGTAAGGCTTCATTGCTGTTTAGGACTGCAACGCGAGGATGTAATTTTAACGCCGGGATAACTCACTCACCCTCGAGTGTTCCCAGATTTGTGACTTTTGGTCTTTTCACGCGCAAATTTCCGCTTTCTCCAACTCTACCAACGTGCAAACTTCCGTTTCATCGCAGAGCAATCGCCGGAGGGATATCACACCCATTCACAGCGCGGAAATTAATAAGGCAGCGATGCCTGGAGGCCAGCAGGCAGATATCTGAACGGAAGCGCTCCACCTTGCGGGGTTTCCCTTTATTCCCTGGGAGTCTTGGAGTTTATCGAGAGTTGTTGCTTCGCTGTTGCTGTACCTGACCCGCACTCCAGATCGAGATGAGGAATTATGTCAGGAGGTCGTCCCGTGCTAGTCATAATTTTCATAGCCTGAAACGAAAAGATGGGGGAGAGAGAGGAGGGGTGGAGAGGGGGAGGGGGTTAAAAGGGAGGAAAAAGCTCTTTAGGAATGATGCGTAGAGGGTATTTGAACAGCTGGTTTTAAAAAAATTCATAAATAATGCCAAATAAAAATAGAGGATTCCGATCACTAAAAAAGACGCAATCTGAAATAAAGAAACAAAGCGAAAAAAGTGTAAATAACGGTAATAAAAAAAATTAGCGCAAGAAATAAAATGAAACGAAGAGGAAGGGAAAACCTGCAAAAAGCCATTAAAGTGTTTCACGGACTGGTGCGTCGACGCGCACTTGAATCTCTCAGAATTCCCACTTTCTGATCACACGGATGAGAGTGTAATCCGGCAATGCCTGAATGCAGTTGGTGGTGGGTGAGAATAGCTTGAATCACGTTCACTGGACCAAAAGTGTTTGTTCTTGTTTTATTATTTTTTTTCTATTCTTTTATTCTCTTTTTATATTTTTTTAACCGAGTGCGCGGCCCACAGACTAAGCGCGAGTAGCAGTGATACTCATAATAAGGCGTGGGGGCGAACACAAGAGGCCATGAACTTGGAAAACACGATAATGCTTTTACGGCGTCCACCTGGCTTGGCGCCTGGTATATATATTTTGAACAGAGGCAAACTGGCTTGTGCATTTCAAGCACCGAACGGCAAGTCTTGAAAAAAGTTATTTTTCCCCATCAAAGCTCTTTGAACCACGTCGATCAATCTGAGGTTTTTATTCATTCATAATCCGCATCCCGGATATTAATATTAATTTTTTTTTTTTTTGTGGTTGTTTTTTTTTTTTTTAAACAGAATGAGAGCTAAAAAAAAATCTGTAAGTAAGGAACTGATACCCTATGATTATGGCGTGCCTTTCGATCCTATGGGTACGGTAATGAAGCGGCTAAAAGGATACAATGAAAGAATAGAAAATTCCATCTACATGTTTTCATAATAATGGACTGTGAAAGACAGAGCGGGTTAGCAATAACAATCTATTAATTCTTCTATCAGTTTATCCCGAGAGTGCTGCGTGGCTCAAACTCTTCATGGTAAATTCCTGCCGAACTCATTTATTTTTTTTCAACAGAGAGAGAGAGAGAGATGAAGACTGAGGAAGAGGGACAAAAACACGGACAGAGACAGACAGACAGACAGACAGACAGACAGACAAATAAAAATTATCACAGAAACAAAGATAGAGAGAGAGAGATAGACACAATTATGGATCAAGAAAGGGGTTTGATTCGCAAATAGACCAATTGACAAAGACGTGGAGTGAATTTTGAGCAATCGAATACTTTGAGTCCAGACTCAAGAGTATAACAATGACGGCCTTAGGTTTCCGAAAATTTGAACTTCACTGAAAATCTATCCAGTCTTTATTGCCCGATTTTATCACTTGCGATTTATCTCCAGTCTCAGAGAAGCAATGGAGATATCTATTGAGGAAAAAAAAAGATGAAGAATACATTGCTTTTTAAAGTTTCTGTATCATTGTATTGTTGCTCATCTATTAATTCTTACCAAATGCAAAGGTTTTTAATATAAAAAAATACGATGAAACTTCAAAATGTTATTAACTTTGTAGCAGGCAGGCGTACAAGAATGCCCTGAATAATATCAATTTCTCATTTCTTGTCACAATCACCACAACCACTGTCAATTCAGATTTTAAAAAAAAAAATGAAATAAAAACAGACGAAATATTACTTTGATTCCTCTTTGTTTCGCACCAACTTTTGGTAACGTGACTAGCAAAAAAAATCACTAAATGAAATCGTGCGGCGTATGAGATTAAACATTTTTAGCTAAAATTATTCATCAACTTAATACGGCTCCGCACTTTCAAAGGTTACATAAAACATAATCTCGCTTCCTTTCTATTTATTTTAATTCGAATTCGTTCACAGAGTTCATAAATCAGCTAAATGTCTAATCCATAAGCTGGTATGTGGCACACGGTTATAGATCAAAGCTACATTCATTTTCAGACATGCTCAATCGACTTTATGACTTGAAATAAAAATCGTTCTTTCCATCTAAAAAATGCCATGCTGTTGTTGCCATTGTTTAATAAAATATTCCACCTAAATCAGTTCGACGAGAGTGAAAATCTTTTTTATCTAGATGTACCCATTAAACTATATTAAAGGTTAATACAAAAAAGCAAGCCGAGAATTCAATCCCATGCCAAATGCCTCAAATTAGTTTCTTGTTTTGTTTGTTTGTTTGTTGTTTTTTTTTACTTAGTGTTGAGATTTATGTACGGTAAGTATGTACTTTTCATGTGCATGCCTCATTATGGGAATTTTAGAATTATTTATGTTGACTGGAAGGGACGGTGTGACAGATTAGTTGATAAACCGTTATCTCGTCGCCAGCCTTTATTCCCCTAATGTTTTTCTTTTCTTTTCTTTTCTCCTTTTTTTTTTTTAATTCTTTTCCCTATGGCGCGCATGGATTGTGCTTTTATTTTGAATTGCAGAATTGGCGTCTGCTGCAGGTAAATCGTTTTCTCCCAGCCACAAAACCTTATTAAAATGCAAATGAACTTGGCCTCCCGCTATCTGTAACAAAGTTGCCACGTATTATTACAAGCGGGAAAAGATAAAAAAAAATCAAGGAAACAGAATCGTAGGTTAAGACTACTGTGGGAATTTTCTTTAGACGCGAACATTTTTTAATAAGAAAGAGGTGACAAAAATAATCGTCTGATTTTTTGTTTGAAATCTCTCTGGCCTTGTCTTGCATGTATTTTATTTTCCACAAAAGGTTTTGGCCATTCCGTCCTGCTCTAATTATAAGACGGACCTCACCCTTACATCCTGTTTTTATATTAACTTTTAGAAGCTGCACACAAAAGCATTTGAAAAAAAAAAATGTTTTCGCTGATTATTAATTGGACTAAGCGGCACCACCTGATCAAATGACAGCCTATGGCAGCTCATACTCTAAAAACATGAAGCAAAGTAACTGTGATTTACAGATGGCTGCAATATTATTGCTGAAGGAAGATTGTTCTGTGAGCTGTCCCTAATTAGCGTCATTGTAGATCCCATTGAATGATTTGGTTAGTAGTGGGGCCGCCCTCGTTACTCGGATTTAATTAATTGCTTAACAACGCGGAATTCCCCCAATGAGGCGTATAAATTATCCTGTAATTTTAGAATTCTACCGTCACAGATTTATGTTGAGGTTCTCTTTCTTTCCCCTCCCCATTCGCCATGATTTTTAATGCACTCAAAATGACCTCAGTTGATATGGCGCTGTACAAAAAAACTGCGCCTTTTTCAATTTTTGACAATGTTATAAATAGCGGCCAATGTACATTCATAATCTTTTATCAGTGATGTGTTGGTTGACCTGTTATGAGACAAATTGATTGCAATGGGGGCGGCTATAATAGCAGTTATGGAAGATGGATGATTACGATTAAGATAAGGGGAAATCTGAAGGCCAACTAGGACAACTTAATAAAGGGGAAAATATTTCATACCAGCTCCAACAAAAGCAAGTAGAAGTGAAGTTTTTAGTTATTACTTTCTTTTGTGTAAGATAATTATAGATAAAGCAGACCACTCCCCTGCGTCTCTGTTAGTTCTAATCTAGGTGCTTCCGGATTCCAATAGCTCATTCTTCTCAAGAACTAAAATTTTCTCCCTTTAGCATGATTAAGTGATCCTGCAAATACATTATGAAGTTTCACGCGACTGATATTGTTTAAACGTCGCTCGCCTACTGAGATTTAGTCATTTATATTGTAGAAAATAAGAACTTCGACAATTAAAAAGCGCGTGGTTCCTCTTAAGACAATGGCCCTATTCTTTCACTGTATTGCATCTTTTAAGTTTCTCAAGATTTATTGGATTTAAGATATAAGTTATTTTTTTCATCATTTAGGCTAACTAATATGCTCAAAATCGGGCCTTTTGGAAAGGGTTGGGTCTTAAGGTTGTTTTTACATTATAAAAAGCGTGCTAGTTCATAATTGTTACTCGAAATCTAAGCAATTATAAACGAAAATAATCAGGACAATTTAAAAAAAAAAAACAAAACAAAAAAAAAAACGTCACCAATTTGCATTCTCTCCCTCGCTAACCTCTATGCAAGTCCACAATATCTTCACGAGAGGAGTCCTATAATCCACATATTAAAAAATAAATAAATCTGTCGGATTCGCTGTTACGCGAAAAAAATATCAAAACCAATTCTGTATTTGTCATTTGTTTGCCTAGTAAGGAAATGTCAGTTGCGACGTGGACGTGCAATGAGTGCTAAACAGATCGGTTAAAGCGAATCTACGGTTCAGAGAGAAGCGAAAAAAAAAAAAAAGTAACTTCAAAATCATAAGGGAGGTTCGGACAGACAGTCAGACAAACCAGCAGAACGAAGGAGGTAGAGAGAAACGAGTAAAGCCTTCCCTCCCTCCCTCCTTTTTTATCCAAGTCCTCGCGATCAGGGATGAGAAATCGCAATTTTCTCTCTTGGCCCGCGGCAAGTTGAACTCTGACCCCTGAAGGGCGCGTGCCCCCGTGTCAACAGGCCAAGATTCGAGGCTCATGAATAGTGATTGCCTTAGATGTTTTCCCTGCGAGATATTGAATCAGCGGACCACCCGGCTCCATTTGATCGTGATTTCTGAGCTCAATCGCCCCTCTTTGCTCTTGAACGAGCAATCACCCTTATGCACACGCCAGACATACACATACACACCCACGTACAGGTCAAAGACACACACAAATCGCAAGCGTTACTTCTCACCTAAGGGGTTTCATATAATTTTTTAATTTTTTTCTTTTTTTTTTTTTTTTTTCTTGAAGACGCGTTGAAAAATAAAATTTTAATGTTATTTTGTTAGTTTA
>JAWDGP010002431.1:0-180000 GCA_033675545.1 Elysia crispata | reverse complement strand
GGTTAGCGATCTTGGAAACGAAGCTCAAGAGGTCAACGCTTGAACAGTATAATGGAAATTAATTTTTTTTTTTTTTCTTCATCGGGATTTCACTGGGTTGTGCTAAATATACGGATACTTTTTCCCATACAAACCCATACAATCAACTATTATTTTAATAATACGCTCGTATTCTTCTAATTAGTAAATAGGACTAAATTACCAAACAGGCAAGCAAAGGAAAATTACATGTTCAGTTACTAAGATACCTAAGCAATTACATTAGTATAGTATATAGAATCCTTTTCATAAGGTAATCGATGTAAAGCTTTAAGGACGGCTGAATTTACGAAAGAAGATTTTTAATAGTGCTTTATAAAGAAAGAGTTATTAGAGGATAGGTTTATCCTAATCTAAAGAGTTTCGATTTATTGTCTCTCATTGGGAGTTTGATGTAACTTAAAATTCAAATATAAAGAAAATATCAACCAGTTTTCAATTACTATTTTCATCTAATGAATGTTATTTTCAATGGTTTTTTTTCTCCTTATAGAATTTTGACTGCCAAGGTCACATTCGTTTTCTTGTGCGGATAAAGCCCCAAATTGCAGCACCTAATACGTTCTACATGTGCTCTACTGGGTCGTACAAGCCAATGGGTTATGAGCTAAAGGTGAAGGAAGCTCTTCTATGTGATGCAGCATTTTTTGTCCCTCTTTATTTATTTATTTATTTATTTATTTTTTATTTTTTTTTTTTTTTTTTTTTTTTTTTTGTGGCGATTGGCGATTTTAAAACTTCATTGGACAAATGCATGATTTTAAGTCCAGGTGATCAAAATAAATTTCTATCAGAAAAAGCAAACTTTGTTTTTCAAACAATTGCATGTTGACATACTTGTCATTAGTGGCTTGCTTTTTCTTAAAGAAAGAGTTGGAGAAGTGGTGAATATTATTGCTGCTGCTTTTTTATTGAGTATCGCATTTTGAAATACTGTATAATTATGAGACGGATGGAATGAAAAGACATGTTTAAAGTATGAGCAGATTAATCTTTTCTTTGTCTTATACATTGGGGATATTAAGTAAGAGATAAAATTGGACATAATTGAACTTTGTTTTTGTTTTCACTATAAACAGGGAATAAACCTTTTTTGCCTTCATTTTCAGTTGAGGCAAAACAGTTTTGATACATTGAAATCTGATCTAAATGCACATGGAATTTGCTCCTTTGGACCTAATGACAACACAACAGCAGTTCTTGTTCGTAAGTGCTCTGCAACATGAGATTGCTTATTTCTAACATTCATAGCAGCAAAATGAAGAGTTGCTCTTTGTTTATTTTGTCATATCGCATCATATCTTCATTTCTTTATTAAATTAATAATTCCAGGAGACAACATTAATATCTACCAATTATCCACTCGCTAATCTTTACATTTCTACCATTCTACTATTTTCTTTGTTAGCTGGATACATTCGATTTTATGAATATTACCGGTAGTTTATCTTTCTTCAGACGTCATCATTTTTTCTTCATTTTTTTTTTTTTTTTTTTTTTTTTTGCAGTAAAATTCTCCTCTCTGATTTTTCATGTTACAGTCTTTTTTGTCTTTTTCTACAGCTTCTGGAACTCCACGCAATATGGCAGCCTTGTTCGGTGGGGCAGTCAAAGATTTCCTCATGTCGGATCCAGTCATCTCAAGACATGCAGTGTATAGCAGCAGCATAGCCAATGCTAACTACATCAGGACTAGGTCAAAGATAGGATGGCTTAATGGTACGTGAGATATTGTAGTTGTTATTAAAATAGAATACATTAGGCACTTTTGCATCAATGATTAAAATTTTACAGTTTCACAGATTAGAACAAACTACAAGTTTATTTAGTTGCCAGAACAGAAAGTGAGCTTGAGGAATTCATTGCCATGTTATAAAAAACTATTTTTGCCAAGGATGAAATCGATTAAGATGACGCAATATCATTAATTTTCAATTTTACTATTCACCTTTTCCAAATTAAAAAAAAAACAAAACATTCTTTCATAATTATTTAGACTTGGTGTTATCAGAGTAATTTAATGAGCAGTTTTACAGCAGTTAATCAACTCACTTTGACAATAAATTTGTTTATGACATGTGCTAATTTGGGATTTTCCCAAGAATTTTTTTTTTGACTGAGCAGAGATAAAACAAACCAAGATATAATACTAAAATAAACAATTAATGCATCTAAATTTTTATTTGAGCTTGTTTTCAGAACTCATCCCTTTCATTTTAATAGTTCTATGATAGTTTTATAGTTTGAATCTTAAGCTGAAACTGTCCCCTTAAAAAAAAACTACTCTTTTTACCATCTTTTTGAACAGTTTTGTCACTGTTGTTGTGGTTTCTTTTTTTTTAATCCAGAACCACAGTTTGTTGGCTCATTTGATGTAGGCGAATATGTGTACTTCTTCTTCCGTGAGGTGGCCATTGAGTATACAAATTGTGGAAAGAAAATATTCTCAAGAGTTGCTAGAGTTTGTAAAGTAAGTTGCAAATTGTTCTTCTTTAATATTAAACATTTAACATTCTTCTAAAACATTATATAACTGCATATTGTGTAGAATCCATAATATATACCATTTCTAATACACCGGTGTTTTCATGTCAATATTACACTTGCTGTCATCAATGTTATCATCTTCATCATCAATATATTCTTATCTTTGACACTTGTTAACTTTTTTCATAGCCTTTCAAATGGTAAACAGTATGAAGCACATCATCTTTATCATCACCATTATTATCTTTATCAATGACTTTTCATCTGATCGTCAATACTTTATTCATAACCACTACCATCATCTTCATTGTTGTCAATTTTGTCTTTGATAATATCATTATCAATGTCATGAAATCATGATAAATATCATTTACATTATTATGAACACCATGCTCATCATCAACTGAACAAAAAATTTAATCAGAACGACCTCAGTAATAGCAAAAATATCTTCAAATAGTTTTTTTTCCCTTTTCCTTATTGAAATTCTAGAATGATGAAGGTAGCACTCTGAATAAAAACACCTGGGTATCATACTTGAAGGCACGCCTCAATTGCTCAATCCCAGGAGAATATCCATTCTACTTTGATGAAATACGTAAGTCATTATGTCTCAGAGATTTTTAGAACTTGAATATTTGACACAAAGGAAGTAAAGTAGATAAAACATTCCATTAGTTAAAACTATTAATTTTGGAGAAAGGTCTTGCTTTGTGTTGGACATTTTCCTTTTATATTAATGACTTCTTTGTTTTGTTATACTTAAAAGAATGTTTCAAAAGTATAAGGACTGTCATTAGAACAATAAATGATTATTGTGTCACTTTATTTTACAAGCTGTTTTCTACTATCTTTGCTTTACTGACTTGGATATTAAATTATTTTATGGTGCTTTGACCTTACCAATTCTGAATTTATGTTAACTCACTTATCTATTTTATTGGAGGATTAGGCTACTTAATTTTTTTTCGTTGGTCGTTACAATCCTAAATTTTGTTTCAAACACTCAGCAAATTTCTTAGGGACGAAATAAAAGATGATACTTTTTTCTATAAAAATATATCACAGTTATAAATTATAACACTTCCTTTCAATGAAAAATTCAAACTCAATTTGTTGCATTTCCATTATGTAATCAATCTTCTATCATTTCTTTATAGTCATTTAATCCGTTTATTTATTTTATCACCAGAGGATGTCTACCAACTGGGGAAGATGTTTTATGCACTATTTACAACAAATGTGTAAGTTTTCGAGTTAATATTGTGAAAAAAGGAAGGTTAACTATTTATCCATTTCTTTTTAAATTTAGATATTGAAGTCGTGTGGGATGAAAGAAAACAAGATATTCCAAGATTAAGAATGAAATGCACGAATTTGAATCTGATGTTTATTTTTTTTTTTTTTTGTTGGCCAATGTTGTTGTTTTATTTTTTTTAATCTCCCTTGTTCTTGCATTTAAGCTAATTTCTTGTGTTATGTAATAAAGCTTAATATCCTTTCAAGTAAAGTGAGAAATTTGTCGGCATAATTTTATGGCTTTTAAAGAAGGTAATAATGTCAGCCAACTATTCTTCAAGTTCATGCTCATGAAATCATTAGTTCCCTTTTAATTCTGTACCAAAATTGTTTGTCTTGTTTTTTTTTAACCGATTAAACCACCATTGTCTCCAGGAATGGAATGACTGCATCAGCCATCTGTGGCTATAATCTGACAAACATTGACGCTGTCTTTGAAGGATCATTCAAACAAGGCAACTCTACATCCATATGGCTTCCTGTACCTAAAAACAAAGTGCCGAATCCAAGACCTGGGACTGTGAGCTCAAGCATCAATTTTTTTTTGGCTTTTTCCTTTAGTTGGTTGTAAATAATGAGGGCAAAATTAAAGGAAAAAGTAAATAAAAAATAACTTGTGCCTATGCAAACAAAATAAATGGTCAAATTGTGACTAATGGGGCGAATTAATTATTTGATTTTATCAGAGTAAAAAGGTTCAGCTATCCTCTTATTGTTTATTTTTTTACATGAGAAAATTTGTCTTTTTTAAGCTATATATTATTCAAAAAAGATCTTTTGTCTATGTAACTCTTATTTGAACAGACAACCATAATACTCTGAAAAGGTTTTGGCATATGAAACCAACATGTCTGTTTTTCAAAAGATTTGATTTTTTTGGAAACCACCAAGAGACACAATTAAAAGAAAAATCCAGCCAATGCTTAACTCCAAAAAAAAAAAAAAATCGAGTATTTAAATTTCAGCTCCATACATGTTTAAAAATGAGACCATTATGCACTTAACAGCTTGAATAAGATGAACCTCAAAGAAAGAGTATGTCTGCAATAATTCCCTATAATAATAATATCTGAAAACGCTTGTGGGAAATTTAATGCCTTGATAGACATTTTAATTATATTTTCAAATACAAATTGCAGAAACCTCAACAATGTATTGATGCATTTCAATAATAGTCTGACTAGAAAATTAAAGATCGCTATTTCATGTAAAAAGTAACTGATAAGGCACTTATCACATTCCAGTTCTGTTGGATAATATTGCCCCCTCCTCCTCCTCCCATCTCTAATCAAATAGGAGTCATAAAAAAGCATGAGAGATGTAGGAGCAATTTAGATTTACCTGGAACTTTGGTATGGAATTTTTTTTTCACTCCCTTTTCAGTGTGGAAGTGGCTCAGCTATGATTCAGCAACAACAGTTTGTCTCTCAGCATACCATGTTAATGGACAAAGCTGTTTCACACCAGTTCAGGGAACCTATCTTTTACAAGAGCAATATCCTCATGAGGAAGCTAGTAGTTATTCCTAATGTGGCAGGAGCAGATGGAATGGTCTTCTTTACAGCTTCAAGTAAGCTTTTTTTTTAATTACCTCTTTTAACACAATCTCAAGTCTTCAGTGTCATCATAATCATTCTATACTGAAAAAGAAACACAAATTGAAGTTTGATTCTAGTCGAAATTTTCATAGGCGTTATTGGGATAGTATGATATAATTTACGTTCTTGCAACATATTTTTTAACTTTCTATAGGGGATTTTTCCCATTGCTTGACAAGCCTTATTTTCAAACTATTCATTCTTAAAGAAAAGAAATTTTTTAAATGTTGTATATAATTTTAAGAAAGTATAGTGAAGAATAGAATGTTACCTCCTCTTGGAAAAAATTAGTATTTTGAAGTTGATTACACGTGATTTTTTTTTAATACTTGCCAGTTTTGTAGCTTGCTGTTGATGAAGTCTTTTGATTTAAACTGATGAGCCTGTATAAGAGAATGTATCTAAAAGCCCCATAACAAATCTAACTTTCCATTGTTTAACACTTCTCACAGATACGGGCGTGATTTACAAGATAGCAGCATGGCCAAAAATTAATCCCAAATATGACCCACCTACTACATATTTAGTTTCAAAAACTATTCCATTGGGAGACACCAAACCAATCTGGAGCCTAGTCTACCATGTAAGTAACAATGAAAGAAATCGTCTGAAATGTTGTAGCTGTAGAAGTCAACCAGGATAGATTGTAAGGACATTAAGATAGAAGTGAACAAATGCTTTATGCTAAAAAATTATATGGCACCTATTAGATAAGCATGATATGTAATTTAATCAAAATGTATGGCAGCAATGCACAATGGTAAACATCTTAAAGTCTGGGGTTACAGGTTCAACCCAACCACAGATAATGCTGTAATCACATGGGAAAGCAATTTACCGAATTTTTCCTCTTTCTACATTTTTGTAATGCTGTAAGAAATGAATTAATTTTAGCTGTTAAACTTTGTCTTCAGTTTTCAAAGACAGACTATAACTTTCGTGTTTTTTCTTTCTTTACCACAGGGCAACTCAATCTATTTTAGCACTGACACTGCTGTTGGCCAGATACCTGTCGAAACTTGTGAAAAATATACTAAGATTGATTTATGCATTTATGATCCATACTGTGGCTGGGATACAACCCTTGAAGAATGTCGCATATATAGTAACAGTCCAAGGTTAGTTGTAAGGAGTCATATTTTATTTTATGTGCAGGCCTAAATTACATTATTTTTGTTAACATACATTGAACCTTGTGGAATAGTATGTCTTAACCAAATATCTTTTTTTTTTATTGTGATTAAGAAATGCAATAGATATTCTTTTTAACTTTACTAACCTCAAATGACTTTACTTACCCCAAATGACATTTTTAATACATAATTTTTTTCCGATTCCACAATAGGCTGGAATGCAATAGATTTTCTTATCAAATTCTATATATGCCTTATGGTACAAACACCTTCCTTATTTTTCAGAATAATTCCTTATAAAGGAATTGATCTACTGGCATATTCTTTAGAGGAGGCCATAAGCAAGGCAATTGGAGGAGAATTGTTCAGTGAGTATTCAACCTAATTCAGTGACCTTAAAGACTTAATGAAGTAAAAGATACTTGACTACAATCTTTTCATAATTATGGTTGGGATGGGAAATGAGAATATGACAATCAAAATTAATATGGATGCTTTGGAATGTTAAAATTTTCGAATATTTTGGACAATTTAACTGCCTCAACCTTCAAATTAAAAAGTAAACCAGTTTAAGATATCCTTAAAAGGACAAAGGTTTCACATTGTTCATGTTTCTAATTCAGCCAAACTTTTCAGAGAAATTCCTACAGAGATTTTGTTTCTTTATTCTTTGTGTATTTATTCTCAATAAGTTGTATACCTCACAAGGTCAGGCTATTAGTTATATGACAATAATTTTTGTGTTTGTTCAATAAAAATTGAATAAAATGGCTTGCACTTTTCTAGAAAACTTTGTCTTCACAAATAACATGCACTTAAGTCACCAATCATCAATAGTGTGAAAAAAAAAAAAATGATAATAACCTTTAAAAAGTTTTTGCGGAGGAATATCTCATCAAGGCTTAAGTAGATATTAAATGAACAGTATGTTATTAAATCAGACATTACTTAAATATCATATATATTTTTAAAACATCCAAAAAGAATTAAGCTTTTGGACAGTTTCAGAAGATTTTTGAATTTGTAGTATGAAAAAGTAAAACAATACATACTTTCAATTTTTATCAACTTTCAATTATAGGCCTAGTTCTATGATTTAAAACTTTGCTGCAAAGCATTTACATCTCATGTAAGTATTTATCTTCAGTATTCAGTATCTGCATTAGACATTTTCTTCAAAAGGTATATTTTCTTGTAATATTTCTTCCACAGAGTATGAAAGAATCTCCAGAACGACTGGTAGTTCTGTGATGCTGCGAATTGCATTTAAACTCCATATCAGAGGCAGTGTGCACTGGACAAAAGATGGGGCATCAGTCAGAGGAGATAGGCACATCCTCGCTCAAGATAATTCACTTATCATCACTGACATACGCAAGCAAGATGAGGGTAACTACCTAGCCAGAGACAACAATAACCGAAAGGTGGCAGAATACACACTTGTTGTAGAAACAAGTAAGTAACAGATTCTATATTTTTTGCTTGCCTAAAAAGCAATGAAAAGTGTTTGTGGATTTATATTTCCCTTTTTTTATTGTCTGTTGACAGAATCAAATTCTTGAAACTGCTCATTTATTGAACGGCATCTAGACATTAAAAATGTTTCTCTGCATAGTCAATTAATATAAACAGTATGCAAAAATGTAGAAAATAAGTCTTTAACAAAGCACAATCTACGCCTATAGAAACAGAGCTTCAAGGCATCCAATCAGTAAAAATTTTTTAAAAGTTTTTAATCTTTTTATAGCAAGTTTCCTTAATTTCATTTGCAATTCATATAAACCTTCCTACTTTTAAGGATTTATGAGTTCTCATGTTATACTTTCAAGTTAGGATATGTATAAAAGCATAGTAACTAAAAAAAAGTGTAGTAAATAAAGAATAGGCTTTTCCATCGTTATAAAATGTGCATACACTGTATAGTATGTTGGGAGGCACTTATGATTTAGGGTAATCTAGAATTGCATAATATTCTCGTATATTTTTTTTCTTAAAGATAAAGAACAAATTGAGCAGAGATGGATGCGAAAATTTGATCAGTGGTGTGAGGAGTTTGAGAGGTATCAGGAGGACATTAGAAAATGGGTGAGTAATGAGGCATGTAATTTTTCTGCAAGTGTGATGACTGATTAAGCAAAAAAGCGTTATGGTGGTGTTGGCTTTGTTTCTTACTTGTAAGTTCCTCTGAAATTAAATTAATTATCAAAAAAGTGATATGAATTTTAAGATGATGAGGAATGGTGTAATTAATAAATTGTAAATTTAGCACAGATAATGGAAATCATCCTCGTCAAGTTTGAATTATTTGAGAGTAAATTTGAACAGAATGTTTGAAGCTAAAACCTGAGAGAGGGCTTTGGCACAGCTCACTTATTAGAGTGCTGCTAAAACTCATTTATCACAAATCATGTGTAAAAATCCAAAATTGGTTATTTTTATCTTTGCCAAAATTTAAATGAAATGGTATGTGTAAAATTGTTTTCTGATCTTTTGAACTTTTCTTTGTGTATTGAAAGTGGTAAAGTCCAGTCATATTATGATGATATGCATTCTTTGATAATTTGTCCATTATCATTCCTCAGGAAAAGAAATGTGAAGCATGCTGTGAAGAACCATCTCAAGCAAAAATGGTGTCAGCATTAGGAGGTCGTTAACATGACATGGCAAGCACAGATTCATCTTCAACAATCATAGACTGTCATGGAAGATCATCCTTAAAACTGTAGCAATCAAACATTTATTGCTGTGATTGCTTGCTGCATCCTGGAAATCATGAGGCCTTACCAGATTTTATAGAAGGAAAATCTGATATTTTTTATCCCTAATCCTGCAAAGAAGGTATTGATGTATGCATTTCACAGCACAAGTGGATAAGGAGGCTATTTGATTGACTCTAACAGGCATTGTGGGAGACAAAATGGCCAATACTTAAACATGAGATAAATTCTTTCATGACATCATGTCTGCGAATGGCAAAGTCAGTTATGCCCTACACTCTCTACAGCTCAGAACCACTCAGAACCACTTAAGCTAGTTCTGGTGTCAAAAACAAATTTGACTTGGAAAAAAAAAGATATTTCCTAAAGGACATCTCTGTGAAGGCAGAAGGCATTGTTGGTGTGATAATCATTGGTTTTGTCGTGATAAATAACAGCCACTGTACTGAGATATGCTTTCTTAAGGACTTTGCAAGGTATGACGTTATTTACAAAGCTGCTGCAAAGATATCCTCAATGACACCAGAATGGACTTTGTGCTTAAACTGTGATAACTGTATGTCTCTGCACACCATTCCTTGTACTTGTGAAAATGAAGGTGATCAACTACCAAGAATAGACACCGCAGTGTTCCCTTTAATTTTTGTTTGGTGGATTATTCAGTGTTGTTTTTGTACCGATGTTCAACATGTACAGGTTATTCAATGTAGAATTTCTTTTTTTTAGCATTGTACTAGAAAGAAAAATTAGGTCCCAAGCAGGCCTTCAGAGCATGCATTTTACAGATGTGCCATACCTTCAATCCTGTCAGTTGCAGCCTTATATTCCTTGATCAATAGACATGTATTGCATCTCATTGTCCAAGTGTGAGTCAGTCAAAATTTCATGAATTATGATTATTTTTTTAAATCATTTCTCAACTCTTTTTATAAAAAAAAATGAAGTATATCAATTTTCTAGTGGCTTTCTAGACCTGCTATATTTAGATGTGAAGGAATTAATTGTTGAATGAGTTGTTTTCTTAAGTTACATTCTTTTTTTATTGACTCTTTTTCAGTTCTTAGAATAAGAGCATTTAATTAATTTTTCACTTTGTTCACTGTAGTTGAAAGAAAAACACCATATTTTGTAGGATATAATCATGGATACTTGCTGTAAGTTAAAATTTGATGAAATGGGGAAAAAGCAGAGCAGGGGATTGAGAAAAGAAATCTTTTGATTTATGGAGAAAAATGCATTTTTTTAACATCATACCCAAAGCCACAGCATCCTTTTCCTTTTGAATAAATAGAACATAACAAAATTTGTCAGCTTGCTACGCTTTTTTCATGTGGTCAATGTATAATTGTGTTAACCTTTTGAAGTTTTTTTATTGCTTTTCTTGATGAAAATGAATGAAAAAAGTAAGAAAATACTGCTATGACATGACATTTCTCAGTTGTTTCATTATAATTGAAAGTGACCCCTTTTGTTTTGTTTCTTTCTCTCAGAACTGTTGGATATGTCTCTTATATTTCAACAACTGATATGAAATAAAATGGACTGAGTAGATATACACAAGTTCCAACAAAGTCAAAGAGATTTCTCTTTCATTGTATCTCCATTTCAGATTACTTGAAATTTACTATTTTTACTAGGGTGAAATTTTGTATTGCTTGTCTTTGCAAGCCTTGGAAAAAAACATTGCAAAAGATGTGATATCACCGTTTTGAGTTGAACTCTGGAATGGATAGTGATCTATTGGCTTTAAAACAAGCTGCTTTGATGGATATGTTTATTTCATAAGAGTTTATTGCCCTGGTTGTAGACGAAGTTTGTTTCATAATGAAAACTGTGAGTGTAAAATCTTTTAGTGCAATGGTGTGGTCATTGAATGAATGTTACCCGTTGAACAAAAGCATAAAAAATATTGACTTGTACAAAGTGTAAATAAAAATCTGCTCCTGTTTGATTGATCTAGAATAAACCTAAGGATTATTGCTTTTTGGGAGTGGCTCAAAATGAATGAATGTTTGTCTTAAATGCTAAATTGCCACAGTATTTTTTTTTCTTTGCCTGATATTGAATGACATATTCAGCACTTACTGTCATTGCATTTGATTTTGTGCACACACTGATCAATACATAAGCATCAGGTGGGGGACTTACATGTGACAGAAATATCATCGTAATCTTTGATATGTTTTAAAACCATGTATACAGCTGAATCTGCCACTATTAATTATGCTTTACGTGAGAAATAAGGTTATTTAATTTATATGATTCTTGGCTTTGCTTCTATCTGTACGTATTTTATGTTTATGCTTTGCTTAATTTTGTCTTTTTGCTCAATTTGGCCACACTTACAGTCATTTTTTATGTCTATTTTTTGGCATTTTAAGATTATGGACACAACCAAAGTATATGATTGTTGCTTGACATTTTCAGTTTGGCTTTTTTTTTTTTTTCAAAATTTGAAAAAATTTGGAACAAACCATCCATTTAAAAAATTGGAGTGTTGAAAAAAGCATGGTCAATTGTATTTCTTAAAATTTCTTTTCCTAAATATAAATAAAAATTACATTTTATTTTTCAGCTTTTATTTGTGTAAAGTCATAGGAAAGATGGCATTTTCTACATTCTAACATTTCATTTCATTGATTTAGTTTCTAAGGTTTCATTATTTAAATTAAACTCATTTGATTTTTTTTCCTTAAAATGTATATTTTACTCAACAGAGTATGCAAGAGGCAAAATAAAAGAATGAAATTAGCTTCATTGTTTTTTTAACAGTAGAGTTTTTTACTCCTTAAAATCCAGTGATTAAGAATCCTGTCATTCTCGAACATGATATAATTATAAATAGTTCTATTTCTTTCAATATTTGAAACCTGACCCTTTAAGAAATTTGCAAGTAAAAGTTTCAGAACATTAAGGTCTTAGTGTAAGAGAGAACCATTTATCTCCTTTTGAGTGATTAACCAAAATATTAATCTAGTCATGTTTATTATCCATATATGTCCTATTTAGTTCTTATAAATTAGAGGTCGATTCACCATTTACAGGAAACAAACAACAACAAAATATTTAATCTTTTTATGGACTTTAATAGTAACAATGTTTTTTATATTTGAGCTAACTAAAATTGTGTAAACTAATGCCCATTCATAGTGTATTGGGGTAAGAAACCTCACGATATTTTTCCTATAAATATTATACAACATCTCAAAAGGTGGCAATTGAAGAATAATAGTCACAAAGCAAAATGTTTTTCTTCAATGGGCACAAAGTAATTTGCAAGACCTCTGTTTTTATATGTTATTGTTTAAGTTAATAAGAATTCGTTGGAGAAGTATAACAACCAGACCTGTCAAAATGTTATTGGATTCATCATATCAATAGCTTTTATTATATTGACTTATAAAACAATTAATCTGCTAACAGTGTAGTGCAAGTCATTAGTATTGAAAATTATGGTCAGTTCTGCATTGATTTGGTTCAAACATTGTTTTTGCTCATAGAAAATTTTAGTTCAGAGATGCTGAGAGATTTTTATTTTTAAAAAGGTGCCTTATTTTCTTGTCAGGTGCACAATTTTTATATATGAGGATGGACACATAAACTAAAGTTTTTGGAAGATTATTAAATTTGATTTTCTTTTAAATAAAACAGCTCATAAATTCATAGTATCTCAAATTTGTTTGAATAGTGATCTTTTCATGTGACATAAATAATAAAGAAAGACATCAACTAAAGCTTTGTAGGCTGAGAGAGGGACAGTGTATTCTGAGATGTAGTTGATGGTTGCATTTGTTAGCCAGGGTTCTGAATCATTTGATTTCTATCACACCTTGAAACCCTCGAGGGATTTTTTATTTTGTTTTTTTCAGTGCATAGATATTATGGTGATGCTAGTGCATTTAGCATTAAAAAGTATTTGAGCAGTGCAACAAATTTAAACGTGTGAATCCAGATGTATTTTGTACATGTTTCGCATTCAATTCAAAGAGTCCTATGTCTCTTGTGGCATACTCATCAGTGTTTTCATTTAGGACAATGCAATTTCCTCACTTCTTCCAATGAGGAAAATACTAATTATCAGTTTTCTGAAGAGATAAACCATTTTTAAAACTTTTAAAGGATTAAGTAAAAAATTCAAAATGCTGTTGGTAGGAGCTTAAAATTTTTACATTTAACACAAAAGAAATTGTTGCGAGACAAAATTGTGTATGGGTTGTATTTGTATTAATGCTACACTGTATAATTAATTGATGAATGATTTACATCAAATAATTATGAATAAAAATGTTCTAACAACGATCTCATTTTCTGTTATTAAATAACTCTGAACATTACGTTCGCAGAACTTTTTTTGTGCCAGTTAAGAAATTTTTTAATTTTTTTAAATACATTATGAAAGACTAGGAGAGGTGCTCCTTATGGAGAAGATTGAGTTTAATGGAAGAGAAATGTATTAAACTCTCTCTCTCTCTCTCTCTCTCTCTCTCTCTCTCTCTCTCTCTCTCTCTCTCTCTCTCTCTCTCTCTCTCTCTCTCTCTCTCTCTCTCTCTCTCTCTCTCTCTCTCTCTCTCTCTCTCTCTCTCTCTCTCTCTCTCTCTCTCTCTCTCTCTCTCTCTCTCTCTCTCTCTCTCTCTCTCTCTCTCTCTCTCTCTCTGTCTGTGTGTGTGTGTGTGTGTTTTCGTTCGTTCGTTCGTTCGTGCTTTCACAGATGAAACATGAATGGTAGCATCACTGGATTACACAGTCATAGTTATTTTACATACAGTCGAGTCCGTTTATTTCGAAGTCATTGGATAAAAAAAGGACTTCCAAATATCTAAAATTCGAATTATCAGAATGCATAGAGAAAGAGAGTTTAAAAAATGTGGATGACAGATCAGGAATGCCGTAAAGCTTAAATAGGGAAATATTCAGTGAAATTAAATGACTTCGAAATATCTAAGACTTCAAACTATCTGGATTTGAATTATTTGGACTCAACTGTAGATGCAAATATTGCAAATGGCGACAAAAATTAAAAAAAAAAATAGCTAAAACATAACTTTATGTACATAGTAAGGTAGTAACAAAATACTCTTAAATTCTTTGAGTATGAAACGTCTTTCCCATTTCTCTTAATTCCTCCTCATACATCTTTTGCTCAGCTTCAATCTTGACAGCCAAGGCCTTCTTTCGCACCTGAATATGAACAAGGGAAAAATCTTAAAGCCAATTCTGCACACATATGATTGACAACATCTATTTTTGCAGTCAAAGTGGCATGTGTTTACAGAATTTTTTATAACATAGAGAGAAAAAGAAAACTGTAAAGGAATGATGGGATTTGCTATCTAGAAGAAGTCAGTTGATATTTAATTTTTTTTTTCTAGGCTGCCATATTAAGCTATCTGCTTGACACAGACTCACATAATACAAAAAAGAGTGATTACCACAGGCAAATACATGACTGTAACTAAAATAAATAAATAAACAAGATGGAAGTAAACCTACTCTTCCCCTCCCCAACCCCCTTCTTTTCTTATCTCTATCCTTTTAAAGGAATATTTTTCTATGCAAACCTTATTGATATACCCTTACAAATTCAACAGTATGATTGATTTGGGGCAGATTTTGTTTTTCATTCTATATCAGAATATGTAGTCTTCTGACATAACAACCTTGTCCATCCTAGGTATACATGTATCTCCATTGTTACATAGTTACACACATTTAGCTGCGATTTTCCTTTCGAAAATTTCCATTTCTGTTTGCCTCTGATTTGAATTTTGAATCAAAACCTCTCCTAAAATCAATGGTCACAGTTAACAGGCAAGGACTACTTAGTTGGGTTGGAAACAAAACTGGCTTCTTTTACTTAGATAGACTGCCCTCCATGAGTGACCAGCTCTATCTACTCCATTTTGGACTCCGTTTTTCTAAGGGTTTCAGTGCTAACCAAATTCTGTAATTTGGAGTATTTGCTGAGATGTCCACAGTTAGGTGCCACAAAAATTCAAACTATTTCTGGATTGTGCCTGTTGTTTTGCCATGGGGTTAGTTGAAGCATAAGTATTGTACCACGGATAAAAACAGAAGTTGTCCTCAAAATCAAACATTCAAATGAGGTTCGAGGAAACGGGTTTCAATCTTTTATAAGAGAATACTAAAAAACAAAATAAATGAATTAATGGCAGCAGAGGCATTAGTAATAACCAAAAAAAAAGGAAGGAAAAGAACTCTATCTCTCTCAAATGCTCATTATGCCAAGAGAAGTCAGAAAAGACAAAAAAGAACTAAAATAGATTTTAAAAAAAAGATAACATAGAAGAAGGAGAAAAAGGATGGAAAAAAAAAGAAAAAAACAAACAAATAAAGAGGAACAATGGAAAGGAAATATGGGAGAAAAACAAGAATAAGATGTGGAGGAGGCGAGCAAGGATATATTTCAGTAAAAATTCACTAAGAAAAAAGGTCATCAGAAAAGGGTAGCTACAGCATTATCATACAACTCTTATTCTTACCATCATGCTGGCTTTTCCTACAAGTTTCAACTCCTCTGCCAATTGTTTCTTCTGAATCTGGAATGCTTTTGCCTGGACCTTCATATTACTTTTTTCAAACCACTTATCATGTACCTCTTTTTTATCCCACCTGCAAATCAGTGGAGAATCAGTGTTTGTGAAAGCATGCTTCTTGTAAATTGTGATAAGTGGAAAGGAAAAATATAAAAATACAACAAGTATTCAGAGAGTGATGGTTTAATTCACTAATATATCCAACTCTTACCTCTCCTCTCCTTCTCTTAGATCTCTCTATCTGTATCTGTATAATCTATCTATGTATACATACATATATATATATATATATATATATATATATATATATATATATATATATATATATATATATATATATATATATATATATATATATATATAGATATAGATATATGTAAAATTATCTTTCTACCAATTCAACTACTTTTGTCTTAAATATCTATCTTACAATTTCCCGGAACAAGAAAAATTAGAAAAATCATTAATAGAAAACAAGTTCTAATAACCATTATCTTTGTACGCTAAATAACATTGGTTCCCTATATTTACTTGTTTGAAAGGGCTTACTTTACTTGCTCCAAGTTGCCGATGAGGGCCACATCATTTGCCTGAAAAAAAAATTAAAAATGTGATGTAGATTTTAAGAAAGGCAACACACAAAATTAAATTTTGTGTCTGTAAGTCTAACTTTTTCATATCATCAGATGGGAACACTCGAATGTGAATTTAATAATCCTTTCCTGACTGTTTGATAAGCATAAAGAATTCTTCCCATACGCTTTTCTTTTAGTGTTTAGTTATATTTCTAACAAACACCATCAATCAATCAGGTGCCCTGCTCTTTAGCGTAGACAGTCATGACCCTCCATGCATCCCTTGTTGTTTTAAGAACATTGGTCACTCATCCTACTTTAAGCTATTTTGTTAGTCCAAACAACATCATTTCTCTTTGTTTTCCCCAGCTGCTTATTACTTCAATCATTCCAGTTGTCACTTGACATCCCAATTTCTCTCTTCTCATCACATGGCCAAAAAAAGCTTGCTTGGCGTTAAATATTCTGTTATGAATGATTTAGTTGTGAAAACTTCTCGCAACACTGTTTCATTTGATTTCTTTGCAATCTATATGATTTTTAGCATTCTACATCAGCGCAACTTTTATGTCCCCTCCAGCTTCTTTTGTAGCTGTTTTGAAATTGTCGAAGCCCCGCATGCTTCATGTTGGGTTCAATACAGCACACCAGGGCTCTTCTTCAAGTGTGGATGGAGACGTATTTATTTTTTAGTACCCATTTCATTCTCTGTCAACACTACATCTTTGCCTCAACAAATTGTCCCAACAAATTTTGCAGCGATATTTCTTCGATTGAAGTACACAATAATTGCGGCTGGTATATTCTGATAAGAGTAAACAAATTGTGCAGCTTTCCACAAGTATCTCTAAGTTACATAGCCTACAGTTTAAAACAAATCTAGATCTAGATCTAGATCTAACTGAATTCTAACAAATTTGTTATCAGAACTGAAGACAGATGTACAAAACACACTTTTGAGTTATCTAAAACTGTTATGATATGCTATCTAGGCGAACAAAAAGTAATTCTCTCCGCTACGTATAAGAATCTAGATATAGATCTAGACTCTAGATCTAAATCTAGTCGTGATTCCAAATTAGCACACCAAAAAATGATACATTGCTATGTTAAAAAAAGAGGTCATTCACCTGAAGATTTTTCGTGTACTCTTGATACAGTTTACTTGGTCTGTGAGGCTGCTCGTATCGTAGATTTGTTTCTTTACTCATCGTGAATTTTTTTGTTTTAGGTCTTTCTCTAATGATTCAATTCCGATGGCCTACAACACTTCGCTATAGTTATTGTAAATCTTGCAACGGAAGTTAGACGCTTTTTCGTTGCTACGTGGAAATATAAAAAGGTGGACCGAATCTAAGACTAAAGAAATGGATCTCGAAGTTATACCTTAGACCCTGTTCTCATTTTATTTTTTCTTTACTGTATGTGTAATAAATTTCGAAACATTGTTCTAATCGCTAGGTTCCATAATATAGTAATAATAGAGTGAGATTTGAGAAAACATAATTTAGATTTAATTCCAGGCGACACTAACCTCACTATTCGCGGGTGGTATTGATTACTGCCGTAAGTGACATTTTTTGCGAAATGCGTTTTATTGCTTAGTTATATGCTCCAGGCCATGGCGCGTTTTTCTATCTGGGTTCTAAACCTCTAGCTTTAAAATTGGCGCCCTAATTCAAGTTTAAAAATTAACCGTATGTACATTGTTCAAAAAGTGTCTTTTGATTACAACTGTAAGGGCACTTACGGCTGTATACAACTGCGTTTCCTTTTCAGCATCTGGAGACAATAGGCGAAAACTGCTGTAAGTGCGCACTTACGGTTGTACACAATAACAATGTACCACAGATAGAACATTGGTTACAGTCGATAAATAACACTTACGGTCTCGGTTTCTTTTACAACAGCAATAACTTAGGATTTATTGTTCATATTTCATTTATCTCATGAATTGTGTCACTGTATTATAGATCACGAGTGTATCCATTGTCAGGTTCAACTAGATCACCAGGTCAGTCTTTTGTATGCGGAACTAGTGCTACCATAATCTTATACTTCCTTATACCAGGATAGACTCTCTCGTGGTCGTTCTTCTATTTTAAAATTTAAAAGCCAATAGAATGGGGAAAATAATATATGTTTTATATTCTGAAAGCCAGTAGCTTAAATAGAAGACCTAGCACCATGTTTTCCGGTCACGGTCGTAATCTTTTCTCGTTAAGATCAATTTTTATTGTCATGTTTGAATGTTACCACTTTTATCTGTTTTGTTCAAAGACATAGAAGGCCTTTTATGCTCTTTGAAGAAGCCTTGAAAAGAGTTGACAAATACTCCATTCTGACATTGGGATCTTCCATTCCCCCATACCTGTAGAGGTGCAGTCTTTATTTTTGATTCACATTCTAGAAACATGGGTGGGATTGAGTGTGGAGATAGTAAAGCAACTTTGATATCGCACTTGACATATGGTTTCAATCTTCCTCAAAAATCTAACAAGCTCTCTTGCAATAGCTGATCAGTATGAACTCACTCCACTCAGTATAACAAGCATACCAGAAGCTACATCTATAGTCCCACCTAGAGATCCCGTAGAATCCCTGCTGCTGTGTCAAAAGTTGGATAACATCGATTCAGACTCATCCTCTGAAATTCCACTTGCAATTAGTAAACATTTCGCCGATCTGGTCAACCAACAGTGTAGCGTAAGATCTAAGACAGAGGCTTATAAACAGGGTGATGAACCTGATCAGCGCAGCAACAAGAGGGAAGCCCAAACGTTTTTGAGAGAACTTTTCGTGGCTGTGTTTTCCGATGAGGACAGATACGGCCACATTTCAGACTCAGATGGCGATGCTGATGAGACGTATTCATGCTCCCCCAAAAGTGAAGAAGACAAAGCGTTTCGGCTTTGAGCAATTCACCTCACCACCCTCCCCACAGTCCCCAGGCCAATACTAATTCTGCAACTAGGACCTAGAGATGCTGCAAATAGCACCACGATATCTTTCGGCGACAGTTACATTGGGGACAGTTCTCTCATTACACCAAGTCCTTTGTAGGCTGCAGGCTCTATTGTGGAATCACCATCCCGTGTCCAGACCTCTGCCCCTTGTGACACAACCACGTGACTGGAGACAACAGAGGCAGACTGACAACTTATTGGGGGTTCAATGTTGTTAAACACAAATGGAATCTTAGTGAGTTGTATAAAACCAAGAAAGGTAAACCAGTTAGAGCAAGAGCCATAAAACCAGGGTGCGGGGAAGTTTGCAGATTTAAATGTCATACAAATATTAGCTCTGATAGAGAATTCATTACCTTAAGCTCAAAAGATCCGAATAAGGAGGAAAGCCCTAATGTGATCAACATGTCACATGACTATGGTGAGTCTGAAGACAGCTGGTTTAAATTAGACTTTGGCGGAAAGGAAGAAAGAACCTGGTAGTACCCGCTGCTAGAGCAATTGATTTAAAGCCAGTATGTATATGAATACATACAACTTGATGAGCAAAAGCGGATCTTGATGATCAGTGTAATAAAAATCTTGTACCTCATGTGCACCATGCGTTCTTTAAAGCACTGCATTAAGTATCATATCTACATTTGCCATGCCTCTGAAAAGACAGTGTGTGTGACAGTGAAATGAAGTGAATTTTATTACCAAACGATGGAAAGTGTGTGCATTTTTTTTCTTGTGTAAATGTTTAACATTCTCATGGCTCGAGGAAAAATAGTTGATGAAGCAGTACAACTTCAATGACTGTGTTCTTTGTTATAATATCAAGATGATAAAATTGCATTTTACTTAATTTGTAATGTTCTGAGCGTTAACAAGGGGAGTGGGGGGAGTAAGAGAAAGAGAGACAGATAGATAGATAGATAGATAGATAGATAGAGAGAGAGAGAGAGAGAGAGAGAGAGAGAGAGAGAGAGAGAGAGAGAGAGAGAGAGAGAGAGAGAGAGAGAGTCCTTTTTTTATATACTGACATTTGTTATGTTGATGCAAAGTACTATTTCGTTATTTTTATAAAAGTTATTTCTTCGCTACAGTTGAAGTTTTTCTTCTAGGAGTGTTTCCCTCTTTACACGTGAGAGTGTCTTTAAATGGTTGGTATTTAGCTGGCTTTTAAGCATTTCAGATGCTTCATTTTTACATGCAATAATTTAAGTTATTATAGTTTGCAAGATCTGTTAATTTGATTGATGAACTGATTATATCTGTGCACTCCGCAAACTTAAGTTATAGAAGAAAGATATATTCAGTATTATTTAGGATCTTTTTAAGAGCATTTATATCGCAATAAAATGTATAGCATCAGAACAAATAAGGCGACAATGAGAATAAAGCAAAAACCAACAGTCAACTGAAAACTAAAACCCAAACTGATTGCATACAACCGTAAGTGTTTAACAACTTAGTACAAAAGTCGGCGAAAGTATAGCTCAGGCTGATTTAATACAACCGTATGTGCTCTTACGGCTGTAATCAATGACGATACTTTCACTTACTCCCACTGTAAGTGCACTTACAGTAGTAATCAAAAACGATTTTAAACATTGCAAGTGTTGTATGTCCACTATCTCAAAAAGCCAATTCGGTAACAGAAAAATGAACACATTCAATAATCCGTAATGAGAAAGACAGCTTTGTTTCCAATGCGCATTAAAATCGGTGAAAAATTAACGAAATGGGGAAGTTTTTTGGTCCTCCTGTAAAATTTGCAAAATGTCACTTACGGCAGTAATCAATACCACCCGCGTATTGTGCTCGAAAAAGTCTAAAGAGAGATAACACAAACAATTTTTCACAAAATAATAATGTATCTATTATTAATCTTTGGTCACCACGGCGGTTGCTATAGGGTTAGAGCGTTCGTCATGAAAATTGCATACACTGTCACCGGTTTGAGTCCCACTCTATTGATCTCAATTAGCCTAAACTAAGGCCAAAATGATGAGAAAGAAAATATTTCCCTCAACGTTTGCATCCTAGTAGGCTGCTGATTTCCGAACACACATAGGCTATACGTATACAAACTTCCTCTGTCGTACCCTGCGTTTTAAAATCTATTATTTATCATCGTGAAAAGTCATTGCAATTTTTTCAGTCAAGGTCGGCAAAGGAGACGCAAGCAAGAGATACCTGTATCTTGAATAAGCTTATGATACCGGAGAATTAATAATATTTTAGTGGCACATGTCTAGATTGCGTAGATTCACGATGAGTTGACGTAATAGATAATAAAATGTTTTATAGGCAATAATATCCGATAGCTTATCAACTGAGCGATATGTTTATAAAAGGAAATATGTACTCCTTCATGTTACATGATTGAATACACATTGTGTTTATTTTATTCATGCTACCTAATATTCATGGTGCGTGTTTCTTCGAATTTAACTTGAATGAAGTCACGCTGTGTTTCTTCGCAATGCTTGTTACATAAGTGTTGCGGCCTAGGCTAATCATACTCCTAAGCTATGTTAAACTTCTTGAAAAGTTGTATGTCTGCTAAACACACACTAACTACTGGTTTTAAAATACCGGTTGATAAACTGGAAATAAACTGGGGAGAAATGTTTTAGAAATTGGAAAACAATTGACTAATAATAAAAATTTCTCGGGTTTTTATTTCTATGAAAACAAAAATATTCTTATATATAATATATATATATATATAGAGAGAGAGAGGGAGAGAGATAGATAGATAGATAGATAGATAGATAGATAGATAGATAGATAGATAGATAGATAGATAAGAAACAATAATGTAGAAAAGATTTGGAAATGATAATTTGAAACAAACATATTAGCGAAATCAATAATTCAGAGGTAGCAAGAAAAAATAAACGGCAAATTATTCATAAAAGCAGCAGCCAAGCTAAAAACTACAAAATCAGTAGCGTGTGCAATAAGGAAGAGCACAGCAACAATGGCAAAAGCAATAACAAAAACAGAAATAACGACTTCAACGATTTAATTAGCTTACAGTAAAAATAACAATAAGAATAATACCAATAACTAATACTAAACAAACAAAAAATCAAAAACAAGAGTCAAAGCTGCAGCAAAGCTCAACACGAAAGGTACAATATCAAAAGCAACACATGCTCCATTGGTGTGATAAAGAGATATGACACTATTCCTTTTTCCGTAGTTTTTGGAGTCGGTAACCATTAGTCAAATTCGACTTACTATGTTCTCGCAAAAAGCAACAGATTTAAAAAATAGTTATGCTGTTCATAAGTAATAATCTTAGTTATATCTTTTTCTTTCTTTCTTTTTTTTTTCCTTCTTTTTTTTTTTTTAAGGAAAAGTAGAAGTGTTGTTGTTATGTTGCGGAGCAACGCCATGTTCAGTCACTCGTGAGGTTCCGGCAAACGTTCCCAGAGCGTATTGTCCCCTCCTGAATGGCCTCCTGACGCGAGGTTTGTGACACGATCATGCAGAAACAACACTAATGTAGATTCTAGACTAGTTCAAGATATTTGGCATTGTTTCGTCACGCAAAGTCACGACTCGCCAAGCAATAAAGACGGCCCCTATAGTCTACACACCAGGTCCTGAGGCCTTCCTCCGACTGTGAGGCCGAACTCTGGAACCGTTATGTTATGAGAGAGAGGGCGAGAGAGAGAGAGAGAGAGAGAGAGAGAGAGAGAGAGAGAGAGAGAGAGAGAGAGAGAGAGACTGACAGGCACGCAGGCAGACAGACAGACAGATAGACAGGAGAGAAAGAGAGATAGACAAATAAACAGGAGAAACTTACAACAAGACACACAGTCAGAAAAGAGAAAGTAATACTGAGAAAATAAACAGTGGGAGAGGAGAAAGGAATACGAGAGAAGAAGAATGAAACACAGACAGACAGACAGACAGACAGAGAGAAATGTGGGTGTGTGTGGGTAGGTGGCGGTAAAAGAGGGAATGATGTAGAATTGAAACGAAGGGCGTAATGAAATAGCATCAAGGACAGAATTTCAAATTTCTTCAAGAAAATGAGTCCCAAAGGTATAATATACCTGTAAATCATGATCTGACAGAGAACAGAAGAAAAAAAAAAAACTGGAATAAGCAAGAGAAAGAGAGACAGTCAGGTTAAAAGACAGGCTGAATTACATATTTAAGACAGTGGATAAAGAGACGGGAGGAGAAAAACAAAAAGAAACAACAAAAGTCAAAGAGACGTCCTTGCAAAGTGAATATAATTATAAAATATGGACTTGGTCCGGGTCCTACTTCTGTCGCGCCCTTCAGCTCTTTTATTTAGGGGACAGACACGGCTCTTGGAACTACACACACCCTCGGCCAGTGGACAGGCGCGTTCTGCTCGCACGCATACAACTCTTCGATTTTTTGTCGTTTTCGATCACAGACATTGTTTTCCTGGTCCTTCCAGACAATCAGAGAGCTATGTAGGAAACTGCAAGCCACGGGCTTGCTCGTATGTCTGTGAATTTCACGATCAAGAAGTTTTCGTAAAGGATTCAGGATCTAAACGAATAAAGGAATATTCACAGAATAAGATTTGATATTCGAGATTCAAAGATGTGAATAAGGATAAAAAGAGATTCCCTTTTCGTTTTATTTTCTGTTTATAATGACTCTGATTCATTGTTCGTTATCCCAATTCGCTATTGGATTATTATTTATCGGGTGGTTGTCTTTTGGTAAGTTTTGGCAGGAACGAATTCTGCAGTTATTGTTGAAAATAATAATTTTAGTTTTACTCCTGTGGTTAAATCCATAATACACGATAACCTTATGCTTTATGGTGTGATGAAAAAGAAAAGAACATTTTGTCACGGAACAAGATTTACAGTTTTGATGACAATTTTTTGTTGCTTTTGTTTCATATTTTATTTAATCCTTTTATGAAAGAACCTAAGAATTACGTTTGTATTTTAAAGTTTTAGGCTTTTTTAAGATGAACTAAGATGTAAGTATATACATAATAAAAGTTTACAATGAGGCTACTCTCCTCGCACAGTTATTAAGGGTGATTGGAATATAAAAGGAACGTATTTTAGTTATAATTATGGAATAGAGTTTGCACTAAATTCTAATTTTTTTTAAAGTTTTAAACAATAGAATCATAAGAATGTGCGAATACAGTAAAAATTTAACATTTAATTTCATTAATCACCCTGTTATGCATCTCTTATTTTTAACTATGATACTAATGAAAAAAAATTGCGTTAATTGATAATTATTTTTATAATGATAACGTACAAGTAAAATTACTTAGTTGAATCTTTGCTCAACTGCACAGTGAATATTTGACTACTTTTTTTTTAGGCTGCCTGGCACCTTTAGGGATATGAAAATAAACAATGTCAACTCTCATCTCTTTTTTTTTTATCCTTTTATCTCATCTTCTAAACCATTATTATGAGAAGTCCACTCATGAAAAAAACGTAGAAAACAAAAATAAAAACAAAAAGATTCGTGGGAAAAAAATCATGCTTTTTCTATCAAAATTGAATATCCAACTGAAGTTGGCACATTTTAATAAAAATGGAAATAATAATATGGAACGTACAAGATTTGTGTTTACTTTTTTTTTAAATTGCTTAAGAGATAATCTCCGAAATAGCAATAAAATATTTTTTTTTAAATTATTAAAGAGGAAGGCATCTTTTATTACGCTTAATAAAATGCGAATTTTCACATTTCAAATGTTAACATTTCATAAAAACAGACACATCAATGGATAAGGAAAAGAAAAATCAGGTTTTTTTTAAAGTCTATTTTCTCACAGTGGCCAATAAATTCAGTATCTTTCTAACTATTATTTTATCTATCTATCTATTTATCTATCTATCTATCTATCTATCTATCTATCTATCTATCTGTCTATCTATCTGTCTATCTATCTGTCTATCTATCTATCAGTCTATCTATCTATCTATCTGTCTTTCTATCTCTCTTAAAGTCTATCTATCTTTTCTCTCTTAGTTTAGAAATCCATTGTGCTAATCGATCACCTACTAACCTGCTCATCCTTCTATTAAACCAGAATTAGATCTAACCGCTTGTTTCTTTAACTCTCCATCCTTATTCCTACATCTTCTGATCTATTTATTTATCTACCCATTCATATACCTTCCAACATATATATATATATACAGTTCTATTTACCTATCTATCTATCTATCTATCTATCTATCTATCTATCTATCTATCTATCTATCTATCTATCTATCTATCTATCTATTTATCTATCTATCTATTTATCTATCTATATATCTATTAATATATCTATCTATCTATCTATCTATCTATCTATCTATCTATCATCTCTCTCTCTCTCTCTCTCTCTCTATATATATATATATATATATATATATATATATATATATATATTATTATAATTATATACATCTATCTATATAAATCCGTTCAACTACCAATCTGTCTCAAATAACAACTATCTGTCTATCAATTTGGGTATTTATATATCGATTTAACTGCCAATCTTTTTTAAATTAATATATACCTATCTATCTGCCTTTCTAACGATTAATTTATATTATTGATTTCTCAATTCACTAAATGTCCAGTAATGTTTTAATAACCTGTTTTTTTAGTAATTTATCTACCACGCAATCAAACTATCTCTTTATAAATCTGTCTGCTTGCCTTTCTCCCTCTCTCTTCTGTATAATAGCCTTCAGTTGAAGTGTTAAGTGTAGATTAAAAAAGCATAAGAACTTTATCTAGTATATCTTTGGGTCTAACTAACTATTTATCTATCTAACTGTCTAACTATCTATCTATCTATCTATCTATCTATCTATCTATCTATCTATCTATCTATCTATCTATCTATCTATTTTCTTCATGTTAATCCATTTATCCAGCTTTTAATGACTATCTATATATTGATGTATCGATCTCTTACTATATATTCATTCATGTTTCTCTCTACCTATCACTCTATTAATCTATCTTTATAAAATTATTTAATCGACTTGTTTATTTTTTTTATTTTCCGATCTCCTTTCGTTTTGTAGAACAAATTATCTTCTTATTGATTCATGTACTTTATGACTTTATTTTGCTTGGACTTTCTGAATAAGATTCCATTCTATAATTTCTCTCTCTCTCTCTCTCTCTCTCTCTCTCTCTCTCTCTCTCTCTCTCTCTCTCTCTCTCTCTCTCTCTCTCTCTCTCTCTCTCTCTGTCTCTCTCTCTCTGTCTCTCTGTCTCTCTGTCTCTCTGTCTCTCTCTCTCTCTCTCTCTCTCTCTCTCTCTCTCTCTCTCTCTCTCTTTTTCTCTCTCTCTGTCTCTCTTTGTGTCTCTGTGTCTGTGTCTGTGTCTCTGTCTCTGTCTCTGTCTCTCTCGGTCTCTCTGTCTCTGTCTGTCTGTCTGTCTGTCTCTCTCTCTCTCTCTCTCTCTCTCTCTCTCTCTCTCTCTCTCTCTCTCTCTCTCTCTCTCTTTCTCTCTCTCTGCCTTTTTCTGTGTCTCGGTCTCCCTCTGACTCTTATTTTTTTACCTCTCTATTTACATATATTTTGCTCTCCCTCTTCCTCTTTTTCTATCTGTCTTTTTTCTTTTTCTCTCTCTTTCTGTACAAAATCTTTATCCATCCCTATCTCCCTCTTTCTATGGTTCAAGAGTGAATCACAAATACGGAAATCTCTAGTTTTATTTCAAAAACAGTTTGTTTCAGGGCACATCCTCTTCAGCAAGTCATTAATCCGAAATCTAAAGTGTCAAATTTCAATGTCAATTCGATGGAATTTTAACCACTCATTTCAGGCATTGAAAAAAAAACAATTGGCTCTCTTAGTACTAGTCAACGTTTTTCATAACCAATGTTTTCTTTACTGAAACAAAAAATTATGAAAGAGCGTCTAGATAAGAGTTGAATTTTCTCCGCAGAGAATATTCATCACATCTGTGCCAAAAAAATACAAAAAAAAAAAAATGTCGACGAAATAGGAAAGTTCCGGGGGGGGGGGGGGTGGGAGATTAAAAAAAAAAAGAATTAGCTTTGTGTTGAACTGCATGAAAATTTGATGGCTTGCTCCGCTAACTCTGTACACTCCAATGACAACAGTTATTTCTGTCACCAGGGGGCGTGGATGCACAATGTAACTGTACTGTGGACTGTGTAAGCTCCTGTGGTGCTGGAACTTACTATGACTCAGGAGTCTGCCAGACATGTCCACCTGGATACTAGTAAGTGAAAACAAAATTATGAGTTGAGTTAGAATTTCTCTACACTCGAGGTGCAGGTTCGATTCCTGTCTATTCCAACTGTCCTTATGTTTTTACGTCTTTCGTCTTATTTGTGGGTCTCGAGCTAGATCTAGGTTTCTACTTTATACATCTATACTATTAATTTTTAAACTCTAAACTGGTGATAGTAGGTCTTTTCCTGATTTTTTTTTTTTACATTTTTTAGCTTTGCCGACGATGAATTTGAGTTCGATCAGCCTCCAGCTTTACTAGAGGAAACATGTATCCATCTGAGGGTGTAAAAACAATTCATCCGCTTAATAATCGAAGACCAATAATCGCAATTATTTAACCGTATAACTGTATTACCTTTCGCGAAACTATGCGATTCATCATCTTATTTTCCTTCTTTTAGTCATGCCTAGACATAAAGATTATGGTTGAGTTTTACATGAAAAAAGAGCATCATTTTTTACGTCTTTTTATGATAAAAGATCCCATCCAAAGCTTTAGAGAGGGAAAAAATTAAAAAGCTAAACAGAAGCTGCACGTCGCATCAATCATCAAATAGGTCGTGAACATAGGCTTAATTCAAAAGGAAAAAAAAGGGAAAACACTAGGACTATACATAATTGTAAGAATATGAATTGTTATCTAAACTTGTCAAAATATCTAACTATAGATCCTTTTAAACGTTCATGGTCATGTTATTTCAAATTAAAGGGACTTTTTTTCCCAGAATTGATAGCTTCTAGTTAGCATTTGGAATGATCTTTAAATAGAATTGGGAAGTACACAACAGGCTGATTACCCATATTTTGTATTTTTTAAACAATGAGGCATAATTATGACTGTTTTCGGCTATGCAATGAAATTCTTAGTTTTGGAAAACAATTCATGGGTTTGACAAAGCCAATGACAACGTTTTTTATTTGTTTTCATTGTTTTAGCTTCTCATAATGCATCACTTGTTATCTTTTAGTTCCTTCTTTTCCCTTTTCATTTCTTAGACCGACGGGTCAAAGTAAAGTTATATGAAGATAAGACTCATTTTTTAGTTTTATACGCCAAAAAATAATTGGAGGGGAGGGGGGAAACTTTGGAATAACTCAGTTTAATGTATTGATCTCTAACTATTATAGAAATGGTTAAAAGCTATAATATAGTCCTCCAATTTTCCTGAATATCTCTTGTCATTATTACTTAAAAACGATTACAAAACCCAAAACTCGGTGAAACTGTTGCAAGACGCCAGCAAGACCCTGCCCTCTTTAACTTGATTGTGAGTTTGACTCCAGACTTTTCTCGTCCCGGGAATGTCCCCTGCAGCTAAACCTGGCAATGGCTCCAGAGGGCCTTTGTGCACTGCGACGCGCATGAATGGCCCGTGTTTCATAATGCCAGTTCTGATGGGAGTTCGATCTTGAACAAGCCACACAGAAATCATCGAGTCGGAACGGGTGCTAAAGAGAATGTCGATTCTTTTACGAGCAGATGGATTTTAAGCTCGGCAGACCAAGCATGTCCCGTGAGGAGGCAGTGGGATAAGAAAACACGAACAAATATTACAGACGGCCTGTTTTACATGCTCAACAAGACAAGTGTTAACCTACCTGTAGGCAGATCAAGGTCTGCGGAACCATTAAGTCAATATTGAACTGACCGATCCTTGTGAGGCTCAGTGACATTTGTGCGAGCTTATGAAACCTGCAAGATCGTAAACTACATTGTGAAGTCAGTGTTGGGTATTTAAACAATCGGTCTTTGTCTTAATAGTCCTTACACGGGAGTTTTTGGTTTTTTTTTAGTTATGTTTCGGATTGTTTAAGAGAACAAATATCTAACAATAACGACACGGAGAAGTTGCATGTGCAATTCTCTCCCAGCGGTTTATACCTTGCTAAGCTCAGCGAGGCTATGAAAATTTATACTATTATTTAAAATAAAAGAAAAACAAAGAAGTTCAAAGAAAGAGAGGAATGAAGTTTCAAGCAAAAATACGCGCTGTTAGAGTCAAATGTTGAATTAACAGAAGCTGATAAATTTATGAAACATAAAAAAGTGATTTATAAACCGCATATCAACTTTTCGTGCGCTTATCTTTTGATCTGTAAATCTAAACTCAAACCAGGTCTTCGATTTTTTCTAAAACCTTTAGCACTTCCAGTTTGATGCTTTAAACAATTCATTTGAGAGCTTTCTTGTTTTTCTGCTTTTTAGCCCAAGACTTATGGACCTGTTGCTTTACGTCAAATGTTTTGGATTGAACAAAAACTCTGTTTTTTACCCGTTCTTATTTTAATCGAAACTCCGAGGAGAACCACAAAGTTATGGAAGTACACTATACTTGTATAGTCACACTTAAACAAGGGTTCTTTCAACTCTAATAGATTATTGTCTCTGTATTAAAAAAAAAAAGAAAAAGTAAAATAGAGAAATGACCGACCAGGCGAAATCATTGCAGCAATAATCATACAAGAACTCATTTAGGCATAACTGCTTTCTTTTGAAGGTCTCGACAATAAATCTTTAATAATTTTACCTGATTTATTTTTTACCCGAAAGCTTCTATTATTGATATTCATTATTATAGAGCTGAGATAAACTCTGCACATATTGTTTTTGTTCTGTGACTATGACATTTTAAGAATGCTTATTTTATATGAATTTGGTTCGTCCAACTTTAAAGTTGTCGAACGCATTTTAATAGTGGTAATTTAACACACATAAACCGTTTATAGAGTTATGGAATAAAGTAACACAATTAGAAAGTAAATCGATGTCATTAAAAAATAAAATAAAAGAAACCGAGCAATCGAAAATAGATTAGCGAAAGAGGAGCCTGGCAAGTACAAACAGTAAATCCGGATATGCTCTATGTGCTGGCCACATTGTATCCGGTTCGTATCGATTGCAAAGCACTAGACTTAATGGTCACAGCCCATGGGGTGGTCTTGACAAGTATCTTGGTGTAAGTCTCTTAGAGATTGTTAGTGGACGACACGAAAATTGGATTCACAAAATTCTGATCGTACCTATTCAAATTGATTTTAGAAGTGGTGGTTTGATTTTCTTTCTCTATAGAAATTCATTCCATTTTACCTTTCCTCTCAGTCACAGAACTGGACCATGTATTGCGTTAAGTTAATAGATTCATAAATAGATGAATTCAACGTCTGAATGGGATAAGACATGAGGAAAGGGGACATAGGCTGATAAATCTGATGCGCATTTGGTTTGCATTATATAAAATATTGAAGACAAAGTGATGTAGAGATTTATCCACCAAAAACGTAAAACAAAAAAAAAAACATAAGAAAACAGTAAGACAGTGAATAATAGGGAGGGGGAGCAGGAGGGACAGGAGAAAGAGAGAGAGAGAGAGAGAGAGAGAGAGAGAGAGAGAGAGAGAGAGAGAGAGAGAGAGAGAGGAACAGACAGACAGAATGACAGAGACAGAGACAGAGAGAGACAGAGAGTCATACACACTCAGAGAGACAGACAAACAGGCTGGGAAGAGGCAAAGAAAAGAACTAGAGATAGGGCGAACTGAATAATTTGAAACAAAGTAAACAATTAAAAATTAAAAATATGAATAGATTGACACATCTAAAAGCATTTACACTGCTAGCCGTACTTGCAAGCTATCGATAAACAAGAAACTCTAATTATTTCTAAAAGATGACTTGGTTTGCATTTAGCGATGATAATTTAACTATAATTATTCTAAGCAAATACTTGAGTGTACCTGCTCATTGTGTTGCTGCATTATCGACCTAAAGGCCAACATCGATGCAATTTCGAATAGAGTTCTGATGTGAGTTAATGATTTTCATGCTGAGGCTGTAGAATCTGATAATCTAAAAAATAAGTTAAACGTGCAAGCCGGTCACAGTGCCAGGGCAAAGTTATAATAAGGATTGATATCGATTTATTGGTTCTGTGGTTTGAAGTATTTGAACTTCTTTAAATTGCCTTATCGATGTAGCTGATTGTTAAAATAAAACGCTTGAGGTCGCCTTCCGCTTTTTATGTAATTAACAAATACAAAAGTAAACAGCAGGATATACTTTATTCCTGACATTTTTTTTCTTACAATGTGATTTAAATCGGAAGACTTAAGATAATACTGAATTTATAAAATTATCCATTCAATCCAACTGCATTCACTACCATATGCGTTTATTTGATCTATAGCTTTAAAGCCCTCGGTGATTGTTTTTTTTTTTAAATAAGTCATCACAACTTTTATGACATTCAAGGAAATATTTATGTTAATCTTTTACTTTTAAGTCTTAGAGATTTTAATAGTCAATTCAAGTGAATGTTTAAAACACACGCTTTACAAGTTAACATGTATTTCATATATATCTAAACCTAAAACTCTTTTAATTTCATAACATTTTTTTTAAAGTCTTATCATTTACGCAACAACGTGGTATTCATTTCAACCCACTACTCCAATATTCTCGTACTCGGTTTTATAATGTAAGAGACTATCCACCACCAACTTGCGAGTCAACCAATAGTTGACCGACCATAAATAAATAAGGTGTCGTATATTATCTAAACCCTCCCTACATTCTTCTCTCAGCTCCTTCATAAGATACCACCGAGCGAATACCTTATCGTTCCTTGGTCGCTTATCTCTGCTCCATTATTTGTTTTACTGTTGTCGTCTCCTCCTCAGAATAGTGGTTGGGGTTAAGAGTCTTACACAATAAAAAATGGAATTTTCATTTAAAAATTACTTCACATTGAGAAAGTTGCTCCCTTTAACGTCTTCATTTATTGATTTCAAATTGGGAGAAAAAAATGTGTGTAGTAATGTCATAACGCCTTGAAGTCCATAAGGAATAACATTATTTTCCAGATCGACGAAGAGTTAATTTATCTTTAGTACTATAGTTGTAAAACTTCTTAGGTTAAAAAATTTTTTATCAACAAAAAAAAAAAGCGAAAAAATACGTATGATATGAAATATATATTGCAATGAAAGAAAGCCTGGGAGCGACTTGGTAGATTATGATTCGAAACAAAAACAGTATTATCGTACCTTACAGAGAAACTTTGTGAAGGCATGCAAGGATTCAATATCGTGTGTGAAGCATTGATTTAATACCTTAGGACTCATAGAAATCCCTGTATGTGTAAAAATTTGGTTTGGCTCTGTAGAAGGACTCAGTGTTTTGAAAGTTTGAACAAGAACCTGTAATCATATGCAAATATGAAACACCGGCACCCTAAACATCGCAGCTTGAAAACCCTGAGATGATTATTGAAAGTCTAGGTCATATCTGTGGACATTATGTGGAGAATTTTTCTTCCTCAGTCTCTCAGCAGAACCGAGCAGAGATAGAAACCAGTCGATACTTCTAGACTTTAAATATTAATGCTTGTTGCAGTGAAACCGGTGCGGGCAGGGTGATACAGAAAGATGGGTAACGATGCGTTGAAAACGATAGAGACTGAGAAAAGGACAATAATGATATAAATATGAAACGAGGAGAGAGGGAGACAGACAGACAGACAGACAGACAGACAGAGATAGACAGACAGGCAGACAGACAGACAGACATGCAGAGACAGAGACAGAGAGAGATGAAATGTGTGTATGAGAGCGCTAGGAGAAAGTAAAGAGGAGAGAGAGAGAGAGAGAGAGAGAGAGAGAGAGAGAGAGAGAGAGAGAGAGAGAGAGAGAGAGAGAGAGAGAGAGACAGACAGACAGACAGACAGACAGACAGACAGACAGACAGAGACAAAGACGGGGACGGAGAGAGAAGGAGGAGATTTTTTTTTAATGCAAACGTTTTGATTTTTCAAGCTTTAGTTCTTAATCAAGAGGGCTTACAATACAGGACTGTTTTTTTTTATATAATTTACAATTTTGATAGAGCAAATAATCCCACCGTTTATGTTCTCATCAGAACCAAAAATAGATGAAAATTATCACGGGACAAACAGTTTATTCTCGGATTTAAATTTTTTCCTGAACTCTCTCTTTCTCTCTCTCTCTCTCTCTCTCTCTCTCTCTCTCTCTCTCTCTCTCTCTCTCTCTCTCTCTCTCTCTCTCTCTCTCTCTCTCTCTCTCTCTCTCTCTCTCTCTTTCTGTTGTAAATACAAAAAGTACTCAGACTTTGAAAGAAAAAGAAAAGAATTTCGGGAAGACAAATTGGGACGTTGCAAGCCACGAAGTATGACCGTTTTATTTTTGTTGTTTCATTGTACGAGCGTGAGGAATGCGTTGCTGTCACAATAACATTTTTTTTTACTGTTCACGCGTCGGTTCTCTTGTTGACCAGTATCTCGAAATCGTCATTCACTGCGTGAATACAAAACGTTATTATTATTGCTCTTATGAAACATGGTTTTATAACGCTGAGTGGGGTTGGTCTATTGTTAGAACCTATAATAATTGTTGCTGGATTCAATGTCTGCTTCCTAATCCATTCTTTCTTGGTGACGTCAGTAACGTTGTTTCGTGCAAAAAAAAAAATTGTGAAGACTTACATGAAAAATGCTGACTGTATGTAGTGTTTCCATTTAATCTCTGCGGGCTGAAATACGGTTTCAAATGAAACAGGAGAAGAAAACATAACAAGAAAGACAATCATTATTTAGATCAAGAAGAGTTTCTTACCCAATAACACGAAGATAAAGAATTCATATACTTTATCTGATTATAAATTCAGGAATCAGAAAAAGCGAGTATATCAATAGATTCAAAGGTTGAAATTTTTATTGCTTCATTTTGTTTTTACTGTTCACTTATTCCCGAGTGTGCTTTATTTACATTACCCTTCACTGCACTTTGTAAACATAACAATCTGAAAAAGAAAAAAAAAAAGAAAAAAGAAGAGCAGGAATTTATCTCAAAGCATTCTTTGGGCTTTCAGCTGCAGATGTGTGTGTGTGTGGGGGAGGGAGGGAGGGAGGAAATCGAAAACTTAGGTAAACAACATTTTCCAGGAATTGGCAATCGATGTGCCCTGTGTGTCTCATCCTTTTCCAGGCAAAAATACTTTTATTGATTATCTTATGAATCTTTGATCTCTCCATCCACCATCCACAAAGCTTGATTGATTTTTTGTTCGATTTATAGAGTTCTCTATGAGGTTGTCTCATAGTTTAAGTACTTTATCAGGGAGTTTTCCTAGAAAGTCGAAAGTCTTTCTTAAAGTCTTATTCGTCGGAGATAAAGTGTAGATTTCAGGTTAATCTTACGTATGCCGCCCTCAAAAGCAAGAGTGTTCACGAAAGTGATAGAAATTCATATCACAATCATATTATATATTGTGAAAAAAAAGAAAATGCATGACGGGTGAGGATTTTAAAAGCCTGACCCGTATTGTCCTCAGACTATTTAAAACCAGCAGCTGGGTCGTACTATTCCTGTTCCTTGTTTTTTACGACGCCCCATCATCTATTATTGATATCTTCACCCTGTTGTTTCCCAGCTGTCCTGGTGGCTCCGACACACAGACTCCTTGCGGCGCGGGCACGTACAACGCGGCCAGCGGATCGTCTGCGGCATCTGACTGCTTGAGCTGTAACGCGACGCAGTTGAGCAACGGAGCGTCTGCGTCATGCACGGAGTGCCCCGCCGGGTACAGCTGCAGCGGGAACGTGCAGACAGCTTGCAGCAGTGGCCAGTACGCTGAGGCCGGGGTGGGAGTTTGTTCTTCATGTCCGTCGGGCATGATCTGTCCAACACAAACAAATGCTCCTCAGGTGAGATTGAATGTCAACTAGACTGCATGTCGCGGCAGAAACAGAAACAAGAACGATACCGGAGGCAGCATAATATCTTCACAGTTTAAAAATTACAGTCGCTTGAAAGAGAAAAGAAAACACGAGACGAGTAAATAAACGGTCATCAAATTAAAACGCAGTCGATTACAAAACTTAACACATTGATAGATCGTTTTTGGGCAGGTTTATCAAACTGAATGAAGCTCTAGTAGCCAATATAGTTATAGCGGCTTTTTTTTATAACAAAAGTGTATAATATGTAACTTTAACGTTTGCCCGCTTGGTGAAGTGCAACGGAAATTTAAAGGAAATAATTTTTTTTTAATTCCTATACTTAAAAAAATTAGCGAACTTCAAAGTTCCTCTTAAAATTGAAATGTTTGAAACGCAGTGATATTCTAAACATAGTATAAGTCCACTATAGCGCATTTTTTTATACCAGGCCTGTATCATGGTATGTTAAACTGTGCGAACAATACCAATAAGATATCGACTCACGACAGATAGATCACTTGAAAGATATTTGGGTTCTTTATTTGAATCTCATGAAATGTATAATAAAATGTGAGACATTTCGGTTTGGTGTTATAGGTTTCCAAATTAACACATGCAAAACAAAAACATCATAGTTAAACAAGATATTGGTTTCACGCAAAGCCCAACGATATCTCCATTAAAGCTAGACTCTGAATACCTTAGAAACCACCCAATCAATCCACGATCTCGCTATCCTCAGGAATGTCCGACAGGTCAGGTTCCTAACGGCGGCCAGACGGCTTGCGAGAATTGTCTGGCAGGAACCTATAGAGGAAGCTCAGATGCTGCTTGCGTCACTTGTCCGGAAGGTTAGTCTATTAGATTAATTTGTCTTTTTTGCCATTTTTCACAGCCGGACACAAGAAGGCCTCATAGAGAGTCATTGAGTTTGGATACGCAGAAAGTCTGTACACCTAAACTAACAAATCGACGATTTTTCACAATTTTTTTATGAACAGTTAACATTACAAAGGGGGATATAACCCCAACTCCCCTCCCCGCCTCATTTTAACAGACATTAACATAATAATGATGATCGTTGCATACTATTATATTGTTACGATTAATTGTGGTTGTTGTTGTTGTTTTGTTACCTCTCAGGCTAAATAATTCAGTTACTGTTCTACTACTTTGCCGAAGTAGGTGTGATTAAAATGTAACGCAATCACACAGATATCAGAGAGGACTTCTCGTCACAGGTTGTTTCTTAATGCACCGTCTTTAAACTATTTTCCTCTTCCACGTTTCGTAGTAACGAAACGCCCAAAACAGTTCTCTTTCAATCAATTAAACTCTCAGTCTGTATCATGTGCCACAGGCCACAAATGTCCTAGCGATGGCATGGCGAACGCTACTGTGTGTCCAGCAGGAGAGTATCAAGACAGCACTGGTCAAACAAGATGCGATGATTGTCCCGCAGGCAGCGAGTGTTCGGACACCACTACAGCCAATGCTTGTCCGAGTGGACAATACTCTTCTGCCAGGTCCACATCCTGCAGTAATTGCCCTTCAGGTCAATCTTGAAAGTGTTTGTATCATCGAAAAAATTATTGCTATTGTCACTAAAACTACTATTACGACGAGGACTCAAATTACTACTACTACTACTACTACTACTACTACTACTACTACTACTACTACTACTACTACTACTACTACTACTACTACTACTACTACTACTACTACTACTACTACTACTACTACTACTACTACTACTACTACTACTACTACTTCTACTATTATTATCATAATTATAATTTTATTATTATTATTATTATTATTATTATTATTATTATTATTATTATTATTATTATTATTATTATTATTATTATTATTATTATTATTATTATTATTATTATTATTTTTATTATTATTATTATTATTATTATTATTAATAATAATATCATTATTATTATTATTATCATCATCATCATCATCATCATCATCATCATCATCATCATCATCATTATTATTATGTATTTATGATCATGGTGTTGTTGTTGTTGTTGTTGTTCTCATTATTTTAAGTGCTGTTAATATCGACACTGCGCCTGCGCTAGCTGCACATTAACTATCATCCTCATCACTATCATCATTATCATCATTCTCATAATAATTAATATAATAAACAATGTCATCGAGCAGGTTACTACACGAGTTCCTCAGGACAAGGCAGTTGTACCGAGTGTACAGCCGGCTATTTTTGCTCCTCGACTACGCAGACACAATGTGGAGCAACCAAGTACAGCTCTGCCGGAGCAGCATCTTGCGAGACTTGTACTGCAGGGTAAGAATGACAAAAACAGGTGGCTCATAGATAAATCATCGCGTTATAGGTATTAGGTTCCGTAGAACATTAGTGAATGGCGTTATTGATTATTCCCACTTAGCGCTTTCGGAAGTAGTGAATTCCTCTAAAAGAGGGGGTTAATATTTAATGTTCCTGAACATCAGAACATATTCATAGAATTCATCATAATTATATTGTATGCTATTATAGATGAAACCCTCATCATAAAAGAATTCAAGAGAGTGTTCGCCTATATCTGTAGCGAAAGGAAATTGCATGGGGATTTGATGAAAGACCTGGATTTATGCTTTCGAGCTTTTGTTATCAGAAGAGCCCTTTGCAATTATTGCATGCTTTACTCTGCCCGAGATCCGGATGGCATCATCCATTTTAAACTCGATGAATCTTTAATGATTTACCAGCAGAAAAACTGTTATGTTGTAATTTCAGTCTGAGGAATTAGATATCTTTATAAATGTTGCCATGTTTTCTAACTTCAAACTCTAATTCTGCCTTGGCACTGGGAAAAAAAATTAATTGTAAGGCCATTCTCTTTATCATGCGCCTAAATTCGAAATATCAACGCGTTAGATATTTTGAGGTCATTTAATAAAGATAATAAAATTTGTAGTCTAACTTAACCTTGTTTATCCCTTAATCTTGAATAGCATGGACGACATGAACCAAATCAAACGTTTCGTCTTTCCTCGTCGTTTACCAGCTACGAGTGCCCAGGTCCAACAACGTCCACTCCTCAACTGTGCACGAATGGAACGTATTCCTCTTCCGGAGCATCGTCCTGCACCTCGTGTGATGTTGGCTACCAGTGTCCAGTAGCTGGCATGACGGCACCGGATGCTTGCACAGGCGCCACCTATAGCAACACTACAGGGGCCATAAACTGCGTTACCTGCCCGGCTGGTGTGTGATTCAAAAACAGAAGACAAAAAATTAATACAATTACTCCCAACATTAAATAGGAAAAGCAAATTGAGCTAACTTTATCAAATATAATTAATTTTTAGATATAACTCAGTTAACTTTAAATACGAAATCAGTTCGATCTAAGAGAATGAAATTTAACAAGTCCTTTGAACAGCGAAAAGAGAAATTTAAAATGCCTCTCTGGGATACCAAAAATTAGTTGTTTTTTTTAATAATGTATATCCTTCCATTTCTTTTCAGAGAATATTGAAAGGACCTTATTTACATTCCAGGGTTGGAACACACTTACTCAACAAATTCTGTGTTTGTTTATCCCATATCCAGGCCAGAGATGCCCTGACACGTCCTCCACACCTATTGACTGCCTGGCTGGGGAGTACAGCTCCTCAGGATCAACCACTTGCTCCGCCTGCGCCGATGGGGAGTACACGACAGCGACGGGCTCGGGGACCTGCAACCAGTGTCCAGCTGGTTACAAATGTGTGGACAAGGCGGCCAGCCCTGTCCAGTGCGGTGTCGGAGAATATAGGTATCGTGATAAACTTGGGGATTTTGAAATGATCTTGTTTGGATTTAAAAATAAATAAAATTAGTATAAAAGCATTATAGGGATTTCTTTCGACGATCCTGTGTCTTGTGGCGTAACTAATCCATGAGAGATTACTTAGACTAGAAGTTGTTTTTTTTATCAATATATCAGACTTGCTTTTTCAGTGATGACGATTCTTTTATACTGTTCGATGGCGTTTTGCCTCAATTTATATCTTTCCTCTTTATTATTGTTCTATAAATGGCTTTTTTTTTTACTTTTGACTATGTCACCATATATATATCTCATAGCTCCTGTCCCTGGCTCCCTCTCAGTATATTTGTTGTCTTCTCTCTCTCTCTCTCTCTCTCTCTCTCTCTCTCTCTCTCTCTCTCTCTCTCTCTCTCTCTCTCTCTCTCTCTCTCTCTTTTTCCTCGTCCTTTCTTTATTGCCTCACTTAGTTTCACATTTTTTATTTACTTTAAAATTGGTAAAGTAATACTTGGATACAGATAGAAATATAAACTAATTTTATATTTATGTGTAATTATAACAAATTATTGCTCTCACATCCAGCTTGGGAGGCCAAAAGTCTTGCACAGCGTGTGGCGCAGGTACTTACAAGGACAGCCCTGGAGCTGGTAACTGCACTGAATGTCCGGCCGGAAGTGAATGTCCCACTGGATCCTCAGGTGAGGCGTCAACAATCTTTATACACTAGTCTAGTTAATGCAACAAACGTAGCATCTCTTCACCGCATCGATATTGAAGAAATTTTGTTTAACTAATACTACGTAAATGTTTTACATTAACTGATAAATGATTGTCTTGAAATGGTCGCAATAGTTCAATATTGAACAACATTTTTATACCTTGCACTCGCTAGTTCTTGAGTCTTACTAAAGTTTTCTGAGCTAATCGGGGTGTGAACTATGCTTTAAAAATGTAGGAATTTATAAAATGTAAGACATTGTTGCTACGCAGTAAACAAATTACTTATCAGAGATTAAAATAGAAAGTGTTAAAGCAAAATACCCTAAGCCGGAACGAAAATTTGCCGATGAAAAAAGAGTTCACAGTACCATAGAACGAAATATAATACTAGATTTCACAAACATTACATTTACAATCTCATATGTATGCACTCGCCCAAACACCATCTGCACCTCCTCATCCAGCCTCCAATTGCGGAAGCGGTTACTACTCCGAATCAGGCGCCAGCGTGTGCATCCCGTGTCCGGGTGGCTACAGCTGTTCGGATCCTGCCCAACTGCCCCAGGAGTGTAGCAGTGGCAGCTACAGCAGTAACAGCAGTACCTCATGCACATCTTGCCCGGAGGGACATCGCTGTCCGGATAATGGCATGATAGAGCCCGAGGCGTGTCCCGCTGGCTGGTACCAAACAAGCTCTGGACAAACGAGCTGTACTGAGTGTCCAACAGGTGGGTGTTAATGAGTATTGTATTCGGTATTTATTTTGAAATATCCAACGTCGATCTACGAATTCCCATCAAAACCATCACCATCGATACTTCTGTTTTGACGTTCAAAAGCATCGCGAATAATATTAATCTGTTTGTTAATTGGGAAACCAGTTTTACGTCAAGCCAAGACTAGGTTAGATAGGATCAACACAATACATTGATCGGGTAGTAATCTCTTTGCCGCCAGTCGAAGACTCTGCCGACTGAGTTATCTGATACCGTGCAGCTGAGGTAGGAAAGGTTGGGTTAGAAACAGCATTCTTGACTCATTTTGCGAAATGGGGCTTTCTAGACAAGCCTAGAACTTAATTGGCCTTGGGTGATGTTGATAAATTGATGCCATTATCAAACCATCAACAACATCAACCATTTATCATCCTTGTATTGTTTGTTTGTATCAATCACCATGAACAGCGCGCATTGGTCAATGAAATAAGTATCACCAATATCTTAGTATCTGCATTATGGTCGAAAGTTTGCAGTTCTCCAGCTTTTCTCATAAACCGCTTTCAAAAATGTTATCTTGCTTGATTAGCCATTATTCAAGTGCGTTAATTACGATTCATGATCACGCACAAGCACAGAAGAAAAACAAGAGTTGCAACTAGCATAATGTGCATGGGGTATGGGACTTTTCTGATTTTAGTGTTTCAGATCTAAATTGCGTTTAAAAACAAACAGGATCCATTGCTGGTACACGTACAAATGTAGATATATTCGGAGTGAAGTTATTCTTGGCACAAAGCTAGTCCTTCCTTTTTTCCCATGTCTCTCCATTTTTCCTGATATGACCTTTGGTTTGTTATTAAATACATTATAATAAAATTATTCATTAAGTAAAATTCAAATTGAACTTTACAAGAAAGAAAACCTACAAAAACATATAAACACCTTTTTGTAAATGCCTAGCTGCTAATACATTTGAAAACTAAAAATCTAAAAAAGTAAATCGTGATAGATGTGAAACCAGAGAAATTAGTTCGGTAATGGTACTAAAACGGCCCATAAGGATTTGTGCGATTTCACCCAAAGCCAGGATTTAGGGAGGCAAAGATGAAGCTCAAATGCAAGGCGCAGACCTATGGACGGCACTTAAAGTAATAGAGTGGAAAGGATACCCTTTTAATATACTCCTGTAATATTATCGCCCCTATATAATTATTACAGGAAGTAAATGCACCGATAGAAGCTCCACGCCGACGAATTGCCCTGAGGGTGAATATCAAGACGGTGGTGGAATGGAAACATGCAAGTCTGTGAGTACATGTTTTTTCAATCGGCTGGGATTAGAAATACTATTGTCTGTGAGAAGAGACATAAAATGTGTGTGCTGGATATATTTAAGCACTCTTCATTTTGAAAAAGTCAACGGACTGTGAGTTCATAGACAATTCGTATGTTAAAGCTTTCTAACAGCATTTCTAAGTGTGGTATTTTTATATCTGCAAACTTGGCTATTTCAATTTGATGTTTATAAATTCACTTAAATACTTTAATCAGTCTCTCTCTAAAGGACAAATTTGTGTCCTTGCCTGAATAGCTCTATCTTTAATATCAAACCATCAGTTAAGTAACACAGAACCCATCATCATTTTTATATTGACTGATTTTCAGTGTGCAAGTGGTTACTACGCTGACAGCCCAGGCAGTGTGTTGTGTACAGTGTGTCCTGCTGGATCCTACTGTTCAGATCCGTCTGTGTCCCCAGTGGCTTGTCCTAGTGGAACGGTAGGCGACATGAATGCATCTTGCATGCAGTTATTTTTGTGTACTTACTTTGTTTAGACTACTTTGTTTAAATAACTAAAACGCGCAGCTTTGCACTTAATGTATTTTGGTCATGTACTCTTATAAGAAACTTTAGTACGTAAATATCAGAATAGCTTACTTGATTGTTCTAAAAAAATTTTTAAAATTCAATCATGAAATGCCAAGTGTCAGAATAGATCTGAAGAAAAAGTATAAGCTTTGCGTTGGTTTTAGTCAACCATGTCTTTATGAAAAAGGCAACCGAAGTCTTTTACAAATCATGTAGCAATGTTTCTCAATGAGATCTCAAGCAAACTATTTGGCTATTCCCTTTTCTTAGTTTGATAGCCAGCAGGTCAAACATGTTTCATAGTAGACATGAGGGGGAGATTATTATCTGTCTTGCGATCTGCGCATGAACTTTTCAAAAAAAAAAAAGCCCTACAGAATTCTACACAAGAACATAAATGTTTCTCACAAAAAACATAACCTAAAATGTTTTTATATTTGATCCTGGTTTTTTATAATTTGTGGATTATTAACATGTTTTATATTGTAATGTTTCGACAGCAACACAGAACTTTTTAAGTCTGAATGCATTTTAACTCATATAATTTGCCAAAACCCACTTTATTTTTACAAAATATTTTTTCTACTGTTTATACTTGAAGTATTCCTCTTCTGGAGCCACAGCGTGCACAGCGTGTCCTGCCGGAACCTCCTGCACTGGGTCTGGTGTCACAACTTGCTCTGTACGTAAACATTTCCATCACATTAAAAATGTAACATATTAAACTGGATGACCTTCAAGAGAAAGAGCGATGAATGTGTGTGTGTATATAATATATATATATATATATATATATATATATATATATATATATATATAGAGAGAGAGAGAGAGAGAGAGAGAGAGAGAGAGAGAGTTAGGAAAATGATGATATGGAAAAGCTTTCACGAATCTTACTTAAAGTATGAATAAGTACTATTCAATATATTGGTTTCTAATAACGTTTTTTACTCTTTGTATCAAGAGATTTTTATTCAGATCTATGTTTTTATAATTTTTTCCAAATGTGTATCAGTTCCGACATTGTATGAAAGTCTTTTTTTTAATTATTCTTCATAAATATGCTCTCTTTTAGGTTGGTCAATATAGTAACAACGGAACCTGTGAAGACTGCCCAGCCGGCAGTTACTGTCCATCTCCTATCTCCGGACCCCTGGCTTGCGAAAGCGGAACGTACCAGGACTCCACTGGTCAGACCAGCTGCGTCTCGTGTCCAGAAGGTCAGTCTTGTTTGAACGCCAGCCAGACGCCAATCGACTGTGACGCTGGTTTCTTCAGTGCGGCTGGGGAGAGCTCGTGCACGGTGAGATATCACTAGATGTTTGATGGAAAATGTCAATCAAGATTTTTATCATGTGAAATCATATTTGTCTTTATAACTGATAAACGTATATTTGTATGCTGAAGTATCTTTCGGAGACTAGCAAAAATAAATAAATAAAAATAAAAAAAACCTCAGTCCAATATTAACTTTTCTTGTTTGATGAAGAAAACTAATTGAAATTCAGGCTTATATTCTTTAGTCATTTGTCTGGATCTTTACAGGCTTCTCAGCCTCAGAAATTCCTAACAGTATGTTCTATGTTTATGTTACAAATTTAAAGAGAAACTCGTTTAAAATCATTACGTGACTATTATGATGATCGTACGATATCAGCCTATGTATCATGACTATGTGTCTCTTTTAAACCATAAATATCCCAGCGATGTCCCGAAGGCTTCTACAGCGCTTCCGCCGCCAGCTCATGCACGTCTTGCCCAGCAGGACAGAAATGTTTCGACGGCAGCAACTACATCTCTCCCGTGGACTGTGACGCCGGTAGTTACAGCACGGCCCAGGAGACCGCCTGTACCAGTTGCACTGCTGGTGAGCTACATAGGTCGAAATCATGAATAATAGAATACTTAGCTTCGACCTGTACAACAAATTTTCATAGTTCCTTTTTTCTCACCTTATGAGTCCCGATGCTCCTTTTTTACATTATCGAACCAACCAAAAATGGTCATCGTTATAAAAAAAAATCTTGTGATCATCACTATCATCGATATCGTCATTATCACACTGCTACAGCATTAAATTTCTACATAACAGAACTATTTTCTACAGGATGTACGATGTTAGGAATCTGAACCAAGCAGTATCTGTTAAACACTTTGCAATGCGTGTAACTGTCAATCACAAAAAATATGCTTTCATGATATGGACCAGTTTCCTCAAGTTCTTTGGGCCACGCATCTCAGAACTATTTCTTGGGCCTGTTACCTATTCCCAGGTACGTACAGTTCTACAGGAGCATCAGTTTGTCTGCTGTGTCCCGCCGGTTCCTCATGTAATGATCCCTCCCAGAGTCCTCAGGCCTGTGTCACAGGCTACTACAGTCTCGAAGGCACTGTAAGTTTCAGAAGATTCTCATACTAAGTTGCAGTGCAACATACTAGAGAAATGTCGGATATTTTTTTTCTTGGATTCTTTGCCTTTGACAAGTTTGAGCTTGGTTTTTCATATTAGGAGCTCTCTTATAAACTATTTTTCTTTCAATCTTTATTCAATTTTTAGTATACTATCGGTTAATACCTCCAACTTCCAAAACCTAATAATGGTACACATAATTTTGTAATGAAGATATCAATTTGTCAGACCACCAATGAATCAGTCTATTACCATTAACCTTGCTGAGCCTCTCTTTCTTTCTTCTTCGTTTAATCGCTGTTGTTTTTTTTCCTCCAGACAACTGCATGCACCATTTGTCCTGCCGGATATTTTTGTTCCAGCGCCAATGCTAGCCCCCAGGTCTGTGCCAGTGGTACTTACTCCACTCAAGGTCTCACATCTTGCTTGGACTGTCCAGTAGGCCAATCTTGCCAAGATCCATCAGCCGCGCCACTCAGCTGCCAGTCGGGTTACTACAGTCCTCTTGTAAGTTGAGTTTAACAAGCAGATGGGATGAGTTTGTTTCACGCTTTTATTCTACTACAAAGATCAAGAAAATGCGCAGTTAACTGGATATATCGATTTGTAGGCTGATAGGAAAGTAAATATATAGATCGATAGATAAATAGATAGATCGGTAGGTAGAGAAAAAAACGAGAAGTAATGCGAGAGAAAAGGTCAGAGAAAGAGATACAGAAAGAGAGGAGAGAGGGGGGGAGAAAGAAAACGAGAGAGAGAGATAAAGAGAGAGAGAGAGAGAGAGAGAGAGAGAGAGAGAGAGAGAGAGAGAGAGAGAGAGGGAGTAGTGAGGGAGGGAATCAGAGATAGAGAACTCATTGAAACAAAGATATTTTTAATAATGGCGTTTGGGTTTTTTTCGGGTGGGGGGGGGGGTGATTTCTTTTGTTTGTTTGTTGTTGTTTTTTTAGATTTTATGAATGAAACAACTTTCTATGGCATTTCACATCATTTTTTGCAATGCCTTATGTAGTGATGAGTATTCTATCTTATTCGCTTGTTTTAAAGAGATTTTAGTTGATGCATAATGGTCAGCCGATAAGTGAAACATTCTAATAATGCGTGTATGTGTTTGAATTTGAAGTCATGAAAAGTTATAATATATGCCTACATTCACACGAGATAAGTCGAAGTAAACACACGATCTGTCTTCTAAGGATAAGTTTCACATGTTTGATTTTTACATTGCGATCTTCAAAAAATTCACGACTATATTTTTCATCTATATTTGACCGTCATCTTTTTCCTTAAGTTCAAGTATGGAAATGCCCTTAGATCGAGATTAACGTCAGTATTGTTGTCTGCTGTTTTGAATGAACGATAAATCCAATCATTCCAATCTTCAATTGATACGTTCAGGGCTCTGCCAGCTGCACCGTATGTCCAGCGGGGTTTGAGTGTGACCAGAGCCAGAGCGTCTTGTCGGCCTGTAACTCGGGTTGGTATAGTCTCGCCGGTCAAGCCAACTGCACCGAGTGTCCGGCTGGTCAGATGTGTCCCTTCCCCAACACGCAGCCGTTTGACTGCCAGAGCGGCACCTACGCTACAGGAGGAACAACGAGCTGCACCGACTGCCCGGCGGGCTCGGAGTGCCCGAACACTGGGTGGGTTTCGTGCTTTGCAGGTCCTCCCTCAAATGTTTAGTCTGTTAGTCACAATTAGCGCAGTAATGATTACCATATCAGTGATGTAAGATAAAAAGAACCAAGAGGACAATCGTTGAACGTTGATCTATGATAAATGAAAGTAATTATTAATTTTTATCTGACTTCCATTGAAAGTTACATATGGTTTGATCAGAGGACATTGGTTCAGTTTGCTACGTCGTATAATCTCCACAAAAATCAGAGCAGAGCTTAAGAGATGAGAATCTAGCCTGTGTAATTGAAAGCTGCGGTGCGACGTGGGAAAATTTTCGAACTTCAAGTGGGTAGTGTATTTTTGCGCGTGTGTGTGTGTGTTATCAGGCATAATTGTAAAAGTTCTACAGTGATCTGGGCCCAGCCATGATAGCTGGTGAAAGATTATGAAACTATCCACTAGTCAATTAATCTCATTACTCTCTTGCATAATTCGATTCCAGAACAAGCCCTGCAGCGTGTAACTCTGGCAGCTACAGTCTATCGCGGGCAACCTCCTGCACAAGCTGTCCAGCTGGCTTCAGTTGCGCCACGACCAATTCGGCGCCTACGGCATGTAGTTCCGGAGAATACTCCACCGGTGGCCAGACAAACTGCACGACTTGCGAGGCAGGCTACGCTTGTCCATCCACAACCAGCGCCACCGACAAGTATGCCTGCCCAACAGGTATTCTCCTCCCCGGAAAATACTCTCAAAGAGACTTAGAGGGAGTTTAACAATTTAGAAAAATTAAAGCCAACTCTTGCTTGTGATGTTTTTACATTTTCGCTTCCTATCTGTATTTAAATAAAAAAAAATTACCCTTTTTTAACTTTTCTTTGTTCCTGATTTATTTTAAGGTATAAAAGCACCGAAACGAATGCTAATGTGAACACACTACCTATAGTATACAGTGATAAAACAATTAAAAAATCAATCAAGTTTCACCCTTCTCTTGAATAATTTACACCTACGTTGCTTCTCCAGGTTCCTACTCTACTGGCGGCCAGGCATCGTGCACGGGCTGTAGCGCGGGCAGTTACTGTAACGATCCAACCAGCGCCACAGAGACTCCTTGCTCTTCAGGGGAGTATTCTCTGGCCAGGAGCAGCTCTTGTACACCATGCCCGGCCGGCTACGAATGTCCGAGTTCTGACGGTTCCCAGAACGCTCCGTGTCAACCCGGGTATTACTCAACAGGTAAGGTTGACTTGGTTCTCGAGAAACGTGGCGTTTTTCCTTGGCCAAATAGCATTGCTTCATATTTTCGCTGTTTCATTCTGTCCCTCTTTCTCCCCCCTCTCTGCATCTCACTCTTTCTCTGTCTCTATCTCTCTCACTCTTTCCCTCTCTCTTTTTCTCTCTCTCACACTCCATCAATTTCTACTTACATTCTTTCCCCCCCCCCTCTCTCTCTCTCTCTCTCTCTCTCTCTCTCTCTCTCTCTCTCTCTCTCTCTCTCTCTCTCTCTCTTTCTCTCTCTCTCTCTCTTTCTCTCTCTCTGTCTCTGTCTTTCTTTCTGCTTCTTTTTTTCCTCTTTCTACCTCTCTCTGTCTCTCACTTTTTCTCCAACTTGCTTTCCTCACTTTGTCTGTCTCTCTCCCATTTCCTTTCTCTCATTCACTTTTTTGTCCAAGATCTATGACAACTGCATATCAGTCACCATTATTTATCCACCCACCCTCTTTCCAGGCTCGGCGACCAGCTGCACCCAGTGTCCTGCTGGTCAAGCCTGCCCGTCCACCAATTCGGCCACGTCTACCACTTGCGCCTCGGGCACCTATTCCGTAGGAGGTCAGCAGGAGTGTACCGTGTGTCCAGCGGGTTATGAGTGTCCCAATACAAACAGTGCCACGATGACCCAATGTAGCACCGGCTTCTACAGCGAAGGAGGCCGAGCAGCTTGTGTTCAATGTCCAGACGGATATTCCTGTCCATCTATCTACGACGACCTGAAAGTACAATGCCCAACTGGGTTCTATGCTGAGGTAACCTGAATTTTGAAGCAGTTATTTGATATAGTGCGGTTGTTTTATTGATCATTTTATGAACAAAATTAATTACGTATAGCTCCCGAGAAGCTTCTCTTCACAAAAAAATATACTGTTTTTAACACGAAATTTCTAAAGAACAAAAAAAATGTTGACAGTTTTGGCTCAAAATTTCATTTGAAAAATGAGTTCGTTAGTTCTGCCTTTTAATAGCAAATGCGTTGAAAGCTATGGTCCCGTACTAGTAATTAGGGTTAAATGAGACTACAGAAAAAAAATCAACATAACATTCAGTATCTTTATTCAAAAAAAAAAAAACTTTAAACAAAGTACCTTTCTCAAATATCTGAATCTGGTGCAAAGACTTTGTGGAGTATTCAACTATCATATGCTATTAAAAGATTTTTTGTCAATCACAAAAAAACATTTGAGGTGCCTCATGCGTCGGTTTAGGAAACGAATTGCTGCCATGGAATAAAGTTATGAGGACTGAGAAGTGAGGAAAATTTTATGCTCAATTGCATTTTAGCCACCAGTTATTGCCAAACATTTGACACGTTGATTAAATTAAATAACGATCATTCAAAAATACTTAAATGTAAGGTCGTGTTTTGTATTTTAAGAAAATCGTTAAAAATGTGTTTCGAAAATATTACAATTCAAAAACTAAAAATTTGAAGGGGGTTAATGTACGACACGAAGAACAACTCCTTTCAGTTTTCTCGTAATGAATTCTTATTAAACTTTCCTCATTCGTTTTACATAACTTGCGTCTCTTAATTTTTTTCAGTCTGGTGCAACTACATGTACAGAGTGTCCAGCGGGCGAAGAATGTCCTGCCAGTAACAGCCCTGGATCAGCTTGCGGTACAGGCTACTATAGTCTTGGTGGTCAAGCTGCTTGTACACCTTGTCCGGCAGGATATGAGTGTCCGAACCTGGTCAGTAAAATACACTAACAAAAAAAGTGTTGTTGTTTTAGTGGCCTCGTGACAGATATCTAGCCTCGGAGTAATCTACTAACTAAGGAGCAGAAAAAAATTCGAAAATCTTTCTTCCGCATTCGTGTTAGAGATTTGTTATCTGTTTAACACTTAAGTTGTGTACACAAAATAATCTACCTTCGTGATTTATTAGTCATGCAACCGTGTTTACTTTCAAATTCAAAACCACCAAACAATTGTTAACATTTTAACGACTGCGATAGCTCTTTTAAACATTCTGAGAGTTAAGTCATAACACAACAAATTCACCTTACACGCCTCATTTGTGCCTGCGTACTATCCAGTGACCTCCACTCAATCATACTATCCACCAGAATACTGCCCCTGTCATCTGCGGTGTGGGCAAGTACAGTGCTGCCCTGGCTACGTCCTGCATTGACTGCGATGCCGGCTACCTTTGCCCCGAGGGCAGTGTCCAAGCTGATCCGCCCACTGACCTGTGTGCACTAGGCTATTACTGCGAGTCTGGAACGACCTCCGCCACTCCATGCCCCGCAGGGACCTACGGGCATGCGCTGGGACTGGGAGCGGATTCTGACTGTACTGAGTGCCCTCAGGGCTACTACTGTCTGGAGGGCACGCAGGGCATTCCCTCGTCATATTTGCTATGCCCAAGAGGTCATTTCTGTCCAGCTGGAACTGATGATTACAAAGATACACCCTGTGCGGCAGGTCAGTAACTAGGTTGATTTTCAAATCTCTTAGGCCTTTAAGTTCGACTGTCGGATAAATTATTTTGCGTTCTCGTTGACAGGTATGTTGAAGTGAGATTTGAGTACATGAATAGTTTTATTCAAGTAGGGTGTATGAAAAAATGTGAAAGTTGAGCAAACTGGTGAATTAATGGATGGAGGAATAAAAGTAAATGTCTTATCATAGATCTAGCTAGGTTATCTCATCAAGGCACCTTGAACTTCTGTCAAAGAGTATGCCAAAGCGTAACACTTTATGGATATCTGAAGCTGAGTTTTCAGTCTTCCTTTATGATAGATAAAAGGTCAAGATCAATGTCAGAGTAGTTGTAAATCATTTTCTATTTACCCACCCCTAGAATTAAGAATGAGAATAAAATTTTGGCTGGTAAACGCTTCTGCATATAAGAAATGACTGAATCAAGAGATGTCTTGGAGGAGATTTGTCGCCAAGGCATATTTTTTGTTTGTGTGTGTAGTAAATAAAACTATTTTGCTGTACAATTTAAGTGTGGATCACCGCAATGACAATTTTCTGCTGTTCCTGGACATTGAAATCGCTTTGAAAGGACTCGCAACGATATGATTTTTTTTTACCCCTCAAGTATTCATGTTTTACTTGGTATTGTTAGAAGAATTGTTTCTAAAAACAGAGGCTACGGGTTTTCTTTACAGCTATCAATCAGTCAATTAGGTGCCGTGCTCTTTAGCGATCTTGACTTTCCACGCATCTCTCTTTCCTCGTCACTTTCTGTGCTTCTGTCACTCTTCCTACTTTGAGCCACTTTTTAGTTCATCCAACATCTTTTAACGTTGTTTTCCCCTGCTGCGTTTTCCTTCGATCATTCTAGTTTCTCTCTTCTCATCACATGGCCAAAAAAGGTTGCTTGGCGTTTACGAAATCTATTTATGAGAGATCTTGTTGTGTCGGATTCACGGAACACTGTTTTGTTTGAACTATACTGTCATGAATTAGAAGATATCTTTTAATTTGTGCATATCCTTTTGCTTCTCCAGGGACCTACTTTAATGACTTGGGTGCCGTGGTTCAGACAGAGTGTCACGAGTGTCCAAGGGGCCGCTACTGCCCAGCTGGTACTTCCAACCCCTACTATGACAGTAATGTATGTACTAGGGGTCACTATTGTCCGGCCGGCACCGGCTCACCTGTAGCTTGCAATGCTGGTCTCTACACGGAAGAAACGGGTTCTACCGGAGTAGAGTTTTGTAAGGTGAGGATCTCTGGAAGTCATGGGGGGATTTACATCTATTTAAGTTTAAATGATAAAGAAAAACAAAAAAGATGGGAAAATATTATGGATTAGGTAAAAAAAAAAAAAAAGACAATTTAACGTTAAGTATAAGAGATTATAAGTTACTCTCTGTTTCCAGATGCTTTCCTTGATTTTCATTGCCGAAAAAAAAATAAGTGATGGTAAATTATTTCCGTTTATGAAACATCACGTCGCTATTGGATTTTGCTAATATAGAGATTTGATTCGATTCCATCCTTTTCTGTCTCTTTCTTTTTTAACACTGAAACTTTTCTTTCTCTCTCCGGAATTCTCCATGTTTTTTTCTCTACCTCTTCTTTTCATCATTTTTTTCTGTATCTCTCTCTCTCTCTCTCTCTCTCTCTCTCTCTCTCTCTCTCTCTCTCTCTCTCTCTCTCTCTCTCTCCCTCCCCCTCTCTCTCTATCTATCTACCTATCTATCTATCTATCTATCTATCTCTATCTCCCTCCCCCCTCTCTTCATACAGAGTAGTATTTATTCAAAGCAGTTTTAAAACCATCAATGATCGGACAGAAAAAGCTCAATCTTGAGCCCATTAAAAAGATAGAAATGATTCATAATGAAATACAAAGAAAGGAGAAACTATCGTAAAGCTAGATTTAACAAAAGACCGACAGCTTTACTTTCTCAGCTGGTTGAAGAATATATTTTTCAAAGACACCGGAAAGAGGCAATGACAATTTTGGTAAAAGCTGAAAACTTTTAATCAAATAGATAAATATTTGAAATTACTTGAATTATTAACAAATCATTTGAAACCGATTAAAGGTAGAAAATAGGACTTTTTTCTGGCAACCAATAGGCTTGTTCATTTGTTGGTTCTGTTTTTCATTGAATACCTTTGTAAAATCAGCCTTGATAAACGTAAGAGTCCTAATATTCAACTGCTATAAAGCTCGCCTTGGTAAACATGATAGTCCTTATATTCAACTGTTATAAAGCACGCTACATCTTTTATCATTGTTTTCATAATTCTATTTTTTTAATCGCCCCAACATCTCTCAGGATTGTCCAGCTGGTCACTACTGCACTTCAGGCATCGACTCCCCAGCGCCCTGCTCTCCCGGCACCTTCAATCCGACCACCTCTGGTTCGGCTGCCGCCAGCTGCTTGCCTTGTACCGCGGGCTGGGCCTGTACCGAGAACAAACTGACCGAGCCCAATGTCCGCTGTGACCCTGGATACTACTGCGACGGAGGGAACTCACTGCCCACTGAGACCCCTTGCCCAGCTGGGACGTACACAGACTTCAACAACTTGACTGATCCCTCTCAATGTACCACATGTCCTGAACAGGTACGGTATAAGATACATGTCTGATTAATTATTTTAGTGTACATCAAGATAATCTCAGACATACTTCCAGATAAAACAGTTGGCCCAAACTCAGCCATCGTCTATGAGGTTTCGGAGATACATGTATAACGAGTGGTCTTTGTGCTTTTCTATACAGCCAACAGATACAGAGGATTCCTTACTTGATCATGGTATAGCCCCCCCCCCCCCAAAAAAAAAAAAAAAAAAAAAAAAACACAAATTATGTTGAACGTTTTATCACATGTCTAAGAGAGACTGCCCTGAAAGAAGGAAATTGACAAAGATAGAAAGTTCTTGTACGTTCTAACGGTTAGATAATTTAAAGAAAGCAAATGGGCTTCGAAAAATAATATAAAGTAGCTCGTTCCAGTAGGTTTTTTGTGGTGACTTTATCTGAAGTACGAAGACTGTTTCTGAAGATGGGAGACTACATTGGACAAGAAGAAAAAAAAGAGGAAATTTGAAGAAATTCGCATAGCTTGTCTAAAGTGTATCTGATACTTTTTAGCCACAAATTGTAAATTAAAAGTTTGTTATAACGAGAGTATGTGGGTGTTAAGTATTCTAGATCTCGACGTAGCTAAACGAGCAAGGATATAAAATCAATATCTGACTGAACAGTGAAATAAAAATAGAAATTGACCTAAGTGTAGCCTTTTAAGAGATAAGAAACTGTATAGAAGATGTGTTTGCAGATAAATTTGTTCCTTTACCGTTTTAGTTTTCTCCTGTTTTAATCATATTTCCTGTCTCCACCCAGGTTGCGTGTCCCGCCCCCACAGGTGGAGTAAATCACCATCCGAAAGCTTGCGCTACTGGTCACTACTGTCCACTTGGCACGGCGTATACGACCGAGTACCCATGTCCAGCGGGGTCCTTCACCAACCTGACAAATCTGTATCGCCTGGAGGACTGCTATACGTGCACCAAGGGCTACTACTGCGAGGCAGGATCGTCCAGCGAGACCGGACTCTGTTTTGCTGGACATTGGTGTCCGCCAGGTAAGACCAATGTTTTATTATTTTATCACTGGATAAGTAGGAAAGAAGAGCTCAGCTTTCTCCTCGTCATCCAACCTACTCGATACAAGAGAACGATTGACAATTCTTTACAGTCAGTCTATTTTCCAGAGTGATGAGTAGTTTTTAATATTTCGTCTTTTTTTTCGGGGGGAGGGGTTGTGTTTTTGTTCTTTTTGGTTAAGAAGATGAAAATAATTGGTCGGAAAGGAAAAATAGAGATTTTTTAGATGTTTCATATACAACCCAACCACTAAATATGTTGCATCAATTTTTCTGTTCCGGAATCAACTTTCCGTTACATAGAATGGAGTCGAAAAAATTCAGGTAGGACTAAAAAAAAAAATAACATTTTATCACAAGGTCTGAGGCGTTTTGAAGAAATGGATTTAAAGAAAGTAGAAATAAACGAGGAAGTGAAAATTTGCTAATGAACCAAAAGGCAGCTATTCAGAAAACTAGATGTGGTCTGTCAAAGGATAACGGTAGCTGAGAACCAGTTTTCATTCACCTGACACTCCACGTAGCTGACGGTTTCACTGAGCAATCATCTGGAACTGCTCTAAACTTTGCAGGCACCAAGACTGGAGATGAGAACCCGTGTCACGCAGGCTCGTACAGCCCGAACACTGGGAATATCCGCTGGGAACAGTGCGAGGATTGTACAAGAGGTCACTACTGCTTGCAGGCTGCCACGACTCCCACTGCATGTCCTGCGTATGTAACAAATCATTAAAAAAAAAAACAATTAGATATAGCTGAATAGTGTTTCAAGAGAACTTAAAAATTGAAAAAACGACATTGTAAAGTATGGTATCTCCAATGGCGACACTTTCTTAGGGTAGATCATCACAATTCCTGAACTTCGAATGTTAACTTGAAGTTCTTATTGAATGGCACTGCTACATTAATTTGAATTGTTCACTACTGTTTGCAGGCCGCCACGATTCTTACTGCTTGTTCGGCGTATGTAATAAATCATTAAAAAAAACATTATATATATATCTGAATAGTGTTTGAAGAGAACTTAAAAACTGGGGGGGAAATCGACATTGTATGGTATAACGAATCGCGACACTTTTTTATGGGTAGATCTACAGAATTCCTGTACTCTGAATGTTAACTTGAAGTTCTTATTGAATTGCACTGTTACATTTGAATTGTTCACTTTGATTAAATATTAATCGAAGATGTATAAGCTGAATAGATTTTTGCTGGAGATAACTTTTCAAACATCACCACATAATGAGCATGTAAAGTACCTCTATCGTTGAAATAGATTTCAAATGCATATATCAAGATCAAACAAAGCTGGTAATATTTTGATGTGAATAAAAGAAGTTCCTTGGATTATTATGCACCTCTTTCTCTATGGGACTTGGATAATTTTTCAGAACCAAAGTTCACACATATAATCAACATTATAAGGTTAAATTTCCTGGCCTAATTGGTACAGTAATTGTAAAATATTTTAAAAGCATTAACTTGGCATTTGTCTGATTTACGCTTAACCAAATTTCATGAGTCTTTAATCCAGAATGTTGTCCTTGACAGAACCCAGTCACTTTAAACTCAAATTATTTAAACTTCTTATTCTTTTTCAATTTTTAGAGGCACATACAACTCTGAGATAAAAGGAGATAGTTTGGCCGTCTGCCTGGACTGCACCGCTGGCTACTACTGTCCAGGAACTGGCAACGTCGACCCCATAATGTGCGGAAAGGGCAACTACTCAGATACTGGTGGGTTACCTCAGATAATGAGGGATAAGATAATTTGATCAGAAATAGTTTAAAAGTTAATATCTTAAAGCCAGGTCATACTTTACATAAAATTTCTCTTTCAACAAAACTACATGATTTTCTTTTCAATATGAGTTGTCCATCAAATTTCATGTGGTCAAAAAGAGGCAACGAATTTCACGCTCTTCAATCTCAATGTTTCCACTTCTAGGCGCCTCCGCATGCACCACCTGCGAGGCTGGCCACTACTGCGACCAAAACGCGACGACACAGGCGTTCATGTACGCTTCTCGGATATGTCCAGCCGGTGTCGAGTGTCCACCAGGCATGGCTAGACAGCCGGATCTTGTCTCTGACAAGTGTCGAGTTGGCCACTACTGCCCAGCCGGTGACGTCAGCGCTTATCCAGTTGCCTGTCCAGAAGGGACGTACAACCCAGACTTTGGTAGGTCAAGGCTCTCGGCAAGTGTACCGGCCTCACGCCATTCCTGTAACCGATTATTAGATGGCGCACGCGGGAAGTGTGCGATTGATATCGCATTAGCATTGCGAAGCTAAACATCAAGATTTATTTGGAAATCTAAGAAAAACACAAATGTCAAGAGGGATAACAAAATAAGTCTCACTTAGTATTAGAACTAAAAAAAAAACCGCTAACTGAATGAAAATCTCTTTTTGAGCGAAGGCGCAGCGATCAAAATCCTTCAATTCTATTTTTTTTCTTTCTTAACCGCTAAAATACAAATATAAACGATTTAAAATTGACTGGTGTGTTAACGAATCGAGTTTTACTATGTCGGAGATAGTTGAATTTGTTGCAGGATGATTATTGCGCCATTTAACCCTATCTTCTCATGTACTATCAGCTTCATGTTTCCCATAATATTAATTTTCATGATAAGATGCTTTTTTTTTTCTTTTTAACTTTTACTGAACATGGGTTTATCCCCTCCTCAGGTCGTCAGGAACTGGCCGACTGCGTGCAGTGCACCCCAGGCATGTATTGTACACCAACTGGCTTGTCCGCGCCTGCAGGAGATTGTCCAGGTGGCTATTACTGCCCACTTGGAACTGGACCCGCAGATTCCTACCCATGTCCGATTGGGTTTTACAGAAATAACTCGGCAAATGAAGCTTTCGAGGTAAGATACATAAATAGTGTATGATGAAAAGTGGCGTATAATTTCCGATTCTACATAAATGGATTTTCATTAATTTGAATTACTCAGATAATTTTTTGGATCAATAGTCCAATCACTAACCGATTAATAGCTGTGTAATAATGTTTCAAATATTAATCTTCACAATTCTGAAGATAAACGCTCATTATATCCAAATATTATGTGTATAGGGTACAAAGTTAGAATATGGATTGATCCTTTGAAGCACCCGTATGATGAAACAACGTACTGTGTTTATCTCACAGGACTGTACACCGTGTATCTCTGGCTACTACTGTAACGTGGAGGGACTCGCTGACCCCATCGACTGTCCAGCCGGCTATTTCTGTGTCAGTGGAAGCGTCACTCCACAGCCTTGCCCACTAGGAACCTACAGGTGATAAGCTTTTTGCTGTGGTCAAAATGATGAGGTTTTAAGCCAATTGCTTAAGACCTTTTAGACTAGTTTTAACATAAAGATTACTTGAAAACTCTACAGGAATTTAAATAAGGATAGGTAGGGCAGAAAAATAGAACATGTAAGTGCGGGCGTGCTCCTGTATTTATCATATTTCATTCTTTTTAGTTTTAAAATTGATTTATAAGGTAATGTTTTAAGTGAATGGTTTTTCCTGACTTTCTGTCTATATATTCACTCAAACCTTTTTTAACTTTAAGGTTTTTTTTTTCCTTTTTCTCACAATCTGCGTCAAACTCTGTTCTTCTTCAGGGAATGTAAATCTAGAAAAACAAGAACTGCATTAAATAAAGTTATGATTTAACATGCATTATGACAGAAGATTATAACCTCTTTGTATACACAACAATCTATGTGCTAAAACAGAGTAACATAAAAAAAAAATCCTGGAGTCCAGCTTCTCAAAAAGTCCTAAAGACAGGATGTAGTAGGCATTGCAAGGAGAAAAAAAATGTTTAAAATAACATTTTTGGTTTAGGAGGAATCATCTGATAAAGATAAAAAATAAGATCAAAATTTCTTCGTTCTTAAAAATTGTTGTCTTAACAGGAAAAATTAACCGTAATCTTCCCACCAGGAAGATTTCAATTGTGCAATATAGTTCTTCATGCCCGTTATTTCTTATACGGTGTACAAACGAAATAACGAATTGTCCCATTACAGCAACTCGACTGGACTGCGGCGCTCCACGGACTGCACCCCGTGTCCAGGAGGTCAGTACTGCGACGGTATCGGACGCACTGAGCCTGCCGGGCTCTGTGACGCTGGTTTCTACTGCAGAGAGAGGGCATACACCTCGGCTCCGCCTGACGGCCCCACGGGAGGACTCTGTCCAGCAGGCGGGTAGGTGCAGTGGTGACTCGATAGATCACACAAGCAGCTTGAGGCGGCTGCTAAATAACTCGCACTGTTTAGCATGGGTGACCCATGAATGAATGGCTGTTTCTACAAGTTTATACTGTAAAATTATTCACCCCGTTACATAACTTGTGGGCATGTCTTTCTCCTAATTTTGCTCTCTTCAAAAGTGGATTGCAAGATTTTTCCCCTGAAAGCACACACTTTTCTTATAACTAGAATTACATTTTAACAAATTGTCGGTTACTGCCTCATGGTCAACAATATTCTTCGCAAAATCCTCACACAAAATTATTTCTCTTCCACATTGTTTGTCTCGTCAGCTACTGCCCTGAGGGTTCGGCCACCAACACGCCATGTCCTGTAGGAGAGTACAGCAAGTCTTCTGGGGCCAAGGCTGCCACTGACTGTATCCCTTGTGACCCAGGATACTTCTGTGCCGGAAGCAGTAGTACAGACGCCTCTCAACAGTGCGCGGCAGGTGAGAAGATACATGTATAACGAGACAAGCATGGTGTGGGTTGATTCATAAAAGTGAGACATCATACTTTCTCCAGTATGTTTTATGAAAGAAAAAAAAGTATTATTTTGTCGCAGAAATTGCAATTATATCGTAAAGTATTTTGAAATTTGAATGCATATTGGAAAATTCTTCCTTTTCAAAAGTAGCTGTCAAAGAAATACGTCGGAGTCATATAATATAATGTTAATGAAATAACAAAGAACATTTTGTACACCCAAGTTTCCTCTCATGAGTCAAGTCTTTCGATTTTTAAATAAATTTATTGACATCCATAAAAAAAATTTGCAACCAAAAAAAAAATATAATAGAAATCCCTGTAACAGGAGCATCAAATTTAAGGAATAGTTTCCTGACTTAAAACAACGGAAAAATAATGGTAAGATTGAGTAATTTCTGTGCACTGCCGATTAATATTATCAAAGAAAAAAAGAATAAAATATCAATTTTTCTAAATCAAATTTTGGGTATATATTATAAGTCTGGAAGATGGCTCCCTATAGATAGTTAGTTATACACTTTGAAAATAAATAACATCTGTCTTACGTCTACCAAAAACACCTATTTCTATTCAACTTCTTTGTGATTATGATGAGTTCTTCGTTCCTTGAGCTAGATACAAAATCTTATAAAGTGTGTTTACTATCTACATTTAAAGATTTATAGTTTTATTCAAGGCACATTAAACTTACAGCATCTAAAATAAATTCAAGAAAACCTTGAGCAAGATTCTATCTATTTCTATGAGGACCCTTGTTCTAAGAATCTTAAAACGATCTGTGTTTTCCTGCATCTCGCCAGGTTATTACTGTACCGGTGGAGCGGGTGTAGAAACCCAGTTCGACACCCCAGCTGGTCACTACACGCTAGAGGGCGCTCACACCCCCATACCATGTCCAGCTGGTCAGTATCAGCAGGCCCAGAGGTCATCGTCATGCGAGATTTGTCCTCAAAGTTTCTATTGCAATGGCACTGGAACCATAGATACTATACTGTGTCCATCTGGTCACTACTGTCCACTGGGTAGTGAATACCCTACACCATGTCCACCTGGGACTTACAACCCCTACACTGGAATGTGAGTGCTGTTAGCAAAACAATTATGCCTCGCAACTCTTTAATTTGTAAATAAAAGTATCATGAGACGTTGAGAAAAATATTCTTCTGACGAGCGGTTTGAGCAATAATAATAATAACAATAACAACAATAATAATAATACTAATAATAATAATAATAATAATAATAATAATAATAATAATAATAATAATAATAATAATAATAATAATAATAATAATAATAATAATAATAATAATAATAATAATAATAATAATAATAATAATAATAATAATAATAATAAAATCTGGTTAATGCATAATTAAAGTTCCTAGTCTCGATACAAAATATATTTTCCCTGGCCTGTCTAGCTCTATCTCCCTGTGTGCACATGCGATACTTTTCATGCAACACATGGCGCTTCCATTCCTACCCATCCTCATCAATTCTTTACATAAAATGGAGCTCAGCTAATCCGTAAACCGTATATCTAAATTTTGCTCTTTTTATGTGACCCTCTCCACGGTCAACAAGGTATGACCTCATCCACTGTCTGGACTGTGAGGAAGGCTATGCCTGCCAGAACTTTGGCATGTTCGACTCTCAGACAACACCCTGCAGCGCCGGTTACTACTGTACTAAAGGATCCAACACAACCATACCAGTGGACATGTCCTTTGGTAACGTATGTCCTCTGGGGCAGTATTGTCCTGAAGGCTCAGCTGAGGGAACTCACTGCCCCAACGGAACGTACAGCAATGTCACAGGTAATCTATTTCTACTATTGCGAGAATAGTAGCACCAAACTGTAGTACCACTAGTACCACTACTAGTCCTACTACTTCTACTACTACTACTACTACTACTACTACTACTACTACTACTACTACTACTACTACTACTACTACTACTACTACTACTACTACTACTACTACTACTACTACTATTATTATTATTGCTGGTGATGCTGCAAATACTAGATTTTAATGTGCTTTGTTTCTTCAGTTATTGGAACTAGAATAAGCTTTGGCTCTTAATGGCATCTAGATCTATTAGGACATATTTATGATTTTCATAGGCGGCATCGGAAAAGAGATAAAGTACCCGAACTTGAACATATGACTTGTGTCAGTTCCTTTGTTTGTCCTTGCTAGATGCTTTCTGATTTCTATTCGTCGATAACTCTCATGGACAAAATTAAATTAAATAAAGATGTGTTTAAGCTGAAGGATCTATGAAACCTCTATAAGGTAAACCTGTTTGTACAACCTTTTATAAACCACCGATGTCTTCCAGGTCTACAGAGCGAGTCTCAGTGCATCTCGTGTGACCCTGGTCGTGTGTGCTCCGGATCTGGTCTCACCGCTCCGAGTGGGCTGTGTGCTGCAGGCTACTACTGTCGAGGCAGTGCGTACACAGACAAACCTAGGGATGGTGGAGCTACTGGAGATGTCTGCCCCAAAGGTGAATTTTTTTATGCTAGCTCTTATATTGTCTCAGATTATTAATAATAAAGTTAAACGTTTCTTTTGAAGTTTTCCGATCCGGTCAATCGATTTAGAAAAATTACAATTGCTGTGATAAAATATGTCACAAATAAGTCTTGCCTATTGGATTTTTTTTTAATTCAACCTGGTCACTGGCTGGTCACTTTTAGGTGCATTATTTGAAAAATTATTTGGCTTTCAATCTGAAAGAATTTTCGAAAAGGGATTGGAGATTAGCATGTAGGTCCTATTTAAAGTATGCAGACGTGCTCACCTAGGCACTACCTTATCTTGCACTCGTGAGAGTTCACATCATATATATCTTTCTTCGATTCTGCACAGGTCACTACTGCCCAGAGGGCACGGGTGAGCCGAATACGTGCATACCAGGTTCCTTCAACAATGTGACAGGTCTAGACTACTGCTTCGATTGTCCTGCCGGCTTCTACTGCGTAGATGGAGAAATTCCACTGGCTTGTCCTAGGGGTCGCTACTGCCCTGGCAATACCACGGCTGCTCAGCCTTACTGCCCGCGTGGAACCTATAATCCTGACTTCGGTAGCACTCATTCATTTCGTTAATGCATTTCTTTGCACATTTAGGTATATATTTTCGTAAAAAAAAAAAAAAAAGAAAAGAAAAGGATACATTGATTTTGCAAAAGAGCGTATAGCATAATCGTGCCAACCAGAATCACCAGAAACCATATCGAAAGTATGATTATCAAATTAAAGCTCTCCAATTAGACAATAATTGTATAAGAATGTGGCAAAACCCATGTTTGTGAAGCAAAAAAAAAAGGTGGATTCTTACATTATAACCATCGGGTCGTATACTTTAACGAGATATTATTCTCAAATTTATTTATTTGATTATTTATTTATATCTTTACATATTTATATATATATATATATATATATATATATATATATATATATAAATTAAAATAATGTCTACTTTTTTGCCTAGGCATGGTTTATGAGAGCGATTGTCAGCCTTGCCTGGGAGGTTATTATTGTTACACCCTGGGAGCGACCGAGTTTGACGCCAGCCTCAATAACACTGGAGTTGGCAAATGCTCCCCACGCTACTATTGCAAGTCAGGTAAATGGTGTCTTTTAAATATTGGTATGCAGATATATGCTTTAGATAAATTCATATTTAAAAAGAGAAAAAATAATTTCCTTAAAGAAATCCGGTGAAAAGCACGAATACTTGTCTTTGACTGGGACAAGGAGAGCAACAAGAAAGAATCACCCTCCAAGGCAAAGTACAATATTCCTAGCCTTTCTTATTGAAAGACCTTGCACAACGACTCAATATAATCTTCATGTTTTAATCTATATCTTCAATTTCCAGGAGTCAACATTAGCACCCCAACCTCTGACACGACTAGCGGTTTGGGAGGTCCTTGCCCCGTAGGTCATTACTGTCCTGAACAGACAGAGGATCCAGAAATGTGTCCTATGGGGACCTACAGGGATGTGGAGCTGGGAGCAGACATCGGCGATTGCTTTCCCTGTATCCTGGGTCATTACTGTGGATCCATGGGATTGTCGAATGTCACTGGTCCTTGTGATCCAGGTTTCTACTGTCTCTATGGCAGCAGCGACGCGGCCCCGACTGGTAAAGAGATTTTTTTTTCTGCCTGATAGGCCTATAACTGTATGGCCTCTATCTTGGTAAAGCTGCTTTAAAGATTTTGGCTGCTTTTGTTGGGAGACAACTTAATGGTGGCTAAATTTTGGGTTGATTTTTGGGGTGTGTTTGATGTTTGGAAAATTGTTAGGTTCATTGTTTTGGTTAGTGTTTCTAGCTAAAGGGCATTTTTTTTTAACTGAAGAGGCACAATGTTACCATTCGTACAAGTTCTTTTAAGGACCCTTTTTATTATTTAGCGCTTTCCTCTGCTCTGTCTTTAGTCAAATATTTTTAAACGTATTTTATATTAAAGTAATTTATTTTATGCCAATAACAAAACCTGGCTGGTGACAAGGATAGAATCTACATTCATCAATTAATACACATTATGTCATGTCATAGTGTGTTCTGATATTTTTTTTTTCCTTTTTTACTTTCGTGTCCCGGGATTATCTAAAACGCTCCTTTCTATCTTCATATTTGCATGAGCCAGGATCTGATCCGAACAAAGGTGGACCTTGTCCTGTTGGTCACTACTGTCCAGAGGGCACCTCATATCCTCTAGCGTGTCCGTCAGGCACCTATAACAACGTTACCGGTGTAGACACCTGCTTCGCCTGTCCGGAGTCCTACTACTGTCCGGAGAACATCACCGACTTCTCAGGCTATCCTTGTCCAGAAGGGTAAGCCCTCACAAATACTGAGAAAACCTTTATCTTTTTTGTTTTGTGTGAAGGAAAAAAATGTGGTTTCCTCAGCGCAGAAAATGTGGGAATATAATTCAGATTCTTTTCTTCTGGAGGCGACGGTCTTAATAATATAATTTATGGATATGTATTTTTTTATTGTTAGAAAGATTCGCTTATCTTCTTAGCGAAAATATAGACCAAACACCAGAGCTACACGAAATTGCACACATTGAGATTGATTTTAAGAAATGAACTGTAACGCCTGTCTTTTCATCTCCAATCATACTTCTTTAAACAGCAATTATCTTATTAAATCTTCAATTTATAATTATATTGATGTGTAAAATTTTCACAAGGGTGTTGTTAGGCCTATTTCATACCTAATGTAAAGCTTGGCATTTGCTTGCCGCCCATAAGTTGCTTTTTTTTTTTTAATAATTTTGTTTGAATAGTTTGAAAAACTGGGAATGGTGTACTTAGTTCTGATTTTATTTCCAGAGAACCCATGTTTAAAATCAATCTAAGTTCTTAAAAAATAACATATTTAATCGACTGTCATTTTTATGCTATCAGCAATTTAAAACGCATTAGAGAATGAGCAAAGCTATGTAAAACATTGTGCATCATCGATGTACTCCAAATATCAATTTTTTTACCTCACTGTGTTTCTTTAGCCATTACTGTCCAGTGGGCACCACGGGAGCGCTGGAGTTCCCTTGCCCAAAGGGTAGTTACCGTAACCTTACAAGGGGAGTAAGTCGAGATGATTGCTTTGCTTGTCCACCTGGGTCTTATTGTGGAAGTGAGGGTCTGAGCTTACCCACTGGAGAGTGTGATCAAGGTAGGTTTAGAATCTCCTAGTTTTTTTTTTTTTTTTTTTTTTTTGTTTGTTTGGTTGGTTGGTTGGTTTTTTCATTTTTCATCTTATTTAAACGAGTTGCATTTGACCATCATTCATTGTAAATACTTATGATGAATAAATGCCAAATCAATGAAAATGATTTCCTGCCTGAGTTTAAAGACTTTAAAAAGTCTTTAAAAATTTCCTATTTTGTCTGCTTATTGTTTAACATCGATGGTGCTCTATTCTTGAATTGGAAGTGGGTGTTTTGTATCAAAAACGATACGCAGTCTTTCGATGTTTCAATAATTATTAATCTAGTTTCTTGTCACTACCATTTAGAGTAAAGATTCACTATGAATACATGCCAATGAAAATAATCTATAGGATGAGTGTAGAGGAGTTAAACGTTTTCAAGAACTTCTGATTCTGCTTATTGTTTAATGTCGTGATGCTCTATGCTTGTTCACGTCTTCAAAATTTCGGGTTTGAATCGCATAACCTAAATCTGAATATGCCGCTATGTCAGAAATTGTATCTGTTTATATCCACGTTTACCAGGCTACTTCTGTGTTGTCGGAGCGTGGTCAGCACAACCATCAGAGTATGATAACTTCACCGTCGGCGACTGTCTGTGTCCAAGCAACGTCACTGGTGGTCAATGCCAACCAGGCTTCTACTGCCCGCAAGGGTCTCACGAGCCTGTGGCCTGCACGGAGGGAAATTTCTGTGCTACTCCGGGTAGGTCAAAACTCAGTCTCTTTAGATGTCAGGAAATAAAACTAAATGCTACGGTTATTTTTTGTGTTTCTAGTATCATAATTTATGTGGATAAACTGACTATTATTCTTCCACATCAGATCTTATATATATATATATAAAAAAGTAGCCAATATTTAGCACTAACTTTATTGAAAGCCTTAGAGTTCTTGTTATCCTCCTAGCAGAGGTGTTTACAATAATATAACCATAATTGGCCGATGAAGATTTTTCGTTTTTGAAAAGACATTTAGGTATTGATGTTTTGTTCTTCCATTGCATATTTTGATAATGGGTATCATTTATTGCCGATTTACTATTCAGAAATTCTGTGTTATGCTTTCTTATGGATATCTCCTCAATGACATCAGAGAATTCAAGCTATCAAGGTTGACTGTTTTGTTTTTTCCTTAGACTATGATTTATGATTATGTTTACACTCGGCTATTTTACAAACTTTCTATTTCTATGTCAGGCTTATACGCAGTGACTGGTCAGTGTAAAGCGGGTTACTACTGCGACAGAGGGGCAAGCATCGAGGATCCTACAGATGGCATCACAGGGGATATCTGCCCGCCTGGACGTTATTGTGGTAAGGTGATGTCTTCAGCACCTCCCGTAATCTCTCTCTCTCTCTCTCTCTCTCTCTCTCTCTCTCTCTCTCTCTCTATCTATCTATCTATCTATCTATCTATCTATCTCTCTCTCTCTCTTCTCCCTCTTTCTCTCACACACACACTCACTCATATATTCTCTCTCTCTCTCTCTCTCTCTCTCTCTCTCTCTCTCTCTCTCTCTCTCTCTCTCTCTCTCTCTCTCTCTCCGTGAGATTGGTAAATGATGAAAAAATTTATCAATACAATTATAATTTTTTTTTTTTAATTTGATGTTATCTTCCTAATTGAGATGAAATATTTATATTTAGTTAGAAGGGAATGTTGAAACAAACTCTCTAATTTCTACATGACAAAATACTGTGCTTTGTGTTGAGTATTTTGTTTGTTTCGTTTGAAAGGTAGTCCGCAGCAGTATCTTTCATATATGCAATCCTCTACCCATTGAATCACAATGACCATTGCCCTCAGGTATTGGGACTGGAGTTGACCAACCGCGCTGCCCACTTGGGACATTCTCAAACCAGACTGGAAACCAAGTGGTCAGTGACTGTACAAACTGTACCCAGGGTTACTACTGTGGCAGCCTAGGTCTTACGGAGCCTACAGGGAAATGTGCCGAAGGTAAAAGAATTTATTTTTTGTCTCTTTGACATCAGCAATATTTGATGTACATCATTTGCATCATGTCCATGTGGTCTTCTCTATTTCGGTAGCTTTCAGAATCACTTGACTAATTTCCCCATGATATTTTCCTTCCAACCTTTCGTAAACAATTTGATATACAATCGAATTATGGAAAATAGAATTGGATGAGAAAAACGACAACTTCAAAGTGGGCTTTCATACGGTTTTCTCTCTTCAGGCTTCTATTGTCCGACGGGTCAGGAGATCGCCTCTCCTTTCCCTTGCCAACAAGGCTACTACTGCCCTGAGGGAAGTCACGAGATGATCCACTGCACGTCAGGAACATACCAGGATGAGACTGCACAAGGATCCTGCAAAACTTGTCCTTCAGGTGAGAGTAACTTTATAGATACATTCATTGATCTGGAGAACGTCTTCTCATGTAATTACTAGTCAAAATTAATAAAGCGGACTGACAGTAAGATTCATGCGTGTCTCATTACACGTTTTGTGCTCCTGGCCTTAATTAATTAATTAATTAATTATTGATATTATGATTGTTGTTATAAAGTAAATAGATTACCGTTATATCCATATTGGTATATTTAATGGTTTACTGTACAAAAACATGTGCTTTTCTGTGGTAACCGTTATCAACAGTATATAGGGTTTATAATTTATTATTATTGTAGTTTAATTATATTGCAAACGTTGCGTTAAAACTGCGGCGAAGATAAAACTCATAAAGCTTTGATCCTAATATCCTAATATTTCTTTCCGATTCTTATACGCCCTATCTTCCGCTTATCTACAACTCAGGATATTACTGTAACGTTGCCAATGATCTGTCATCATACACAAGCTACATATGCCCAGAGGGCCAGTACTGCCCTAACGGCACGCAATGGTCTACCCAATATCCATGTCCAGCGGGCACGTATAATCCATACACCCAGCTAGAGGATATATCTCAATGCACGGCTTGTGACCCAGGCAAATACTGTGACTCACCTGGACAGACAAACTATACAGGTTCGGCCTTTCCCTCAGTTTAAATCTTGTTCATGGTAGCTCTGATATAAGGTAAAGTCTTAACTATGAAAAACATTTTTTTTTTTCAAAATATTTCAATAACTGCATTAGATCTCAATGATAGAAAACAAATGTACCGTAACGTACGAGTAATCTTTATTTAACAAAGTATGTAACTTTAAAAAAAGTATTCGCACTGAAGAATGTATGGGTAAAAATTTAGGTCATAAATAATTAGCATCACTTTATTTAAAACGTTTCTTTGTTTTATTCAGCCACAGTTTACAATTACGCTTAATCTTAATGTTCCTTGTCTTTCTCTTCCGTAGGCGACTGCTCAGCGCGCTACTGGTGTATCAACGGCTCTGCCACAGCGACTCCCACTGATGGCATCACCGGTGACCAATGTCCAGCTGGTCATTACTGCACTAGAGGAACGCCCGATCCTACACCCTGCCCAACAGGAACTTGGTCCAGTGGCCAGGGGCTGGGTCTGGAAGCAGAGTGCAGCAGCTGCACAGGAGGGTAAGTTGGCGGAGATGTTATTTTGCATCATATCTAGAAAGTTTGGAAATGGTATTTGATGGTTGTTGTCATTTTATAATCCCTCGCACAGCGTTACTGTTCCCTGAAAGGATTGTGCAGATAGTATGAGTAGATTTGAGCACTTTGTCAAAACTTACCTTTGGTGTTATCAGGATTTTTGTTATTTTCCTTCCCTTGCGTAGGTCACTCACGGTGGACTAGAGATGCTAAAGTAGTAGTTTTGCTTTTTTATATGAGGATATTTCCGAAATGCGCATATTAAACAAATATCTATCAAAGGCCACGAGAGTCAAGTATTTCAAACATAAAGCCTTGCGATTAAGTGTGATAAATGAAAATTTTAGTTTTTGAAATAATTATTGAGCGAAATAAAAGCGATAATCCTAGCAAAAAGTAAATTAATAGAATCAACTTTGATGTCCGAATCGACTCTGCTGGTGGCAAGGTACTTTGTTTTTTATTCTTGATGTTTTCTATGCCTATTCAGTTTTGACTTTTACTGGATTCTTTGGTATACAAGCCTATTGAACAACCAATTTTTATACATATCAGATACTTCTGTAACGGCACTGGACTGACTGCACCATCAGGGCCGTGTTCACCAGGCTTCTTCTGCAGCCAACAGGCCGTGACCCCTGTGCCTGACGACGGAGGCGTGACTGGCGCGCCATGCACTGTAGGACACTATTGCCCAGAAGCCACGGCTGTTCCGGTACCTTGTGCGCATGGCACGTACATGAACGAGACAGGAGCTGCTGCGTGTTGGAACTGTACTCCTGGGTGAGTTGAGCTTTTTTCAGCCACGAGTTTAATGCGAACCATTATATTTAATTTCAAATTCAATTAAGCGATAGTAATGGTAAAAAGTAGTTTTAAAAATTTTGCTTTGTACAGCGTTGAATATGTTCAAGTGGTTCTTGAAGTATTCCTCAGAACAATCACCCATCAATTTAAATTTTCAACTTTAAAGGGAGTGTTTTGGGATTGCAGCCGTTAAGAAAAACCCAATATTCCTGGGGTTTTTTTACTGATAAAGTATCCATCTACTTACTTTTAGTTTGCAATTTTTCAACTGTGTGGAGTCACGAAATATGTGTAACAATCTTTTTCAATGACTCAATACTGCATATGGCACAGCAAGAAATCATATCTCATTGCTCAAGTACCTCTATGTCTTCACCAAAATGTTATTTTTATATTGTAGTTAAATAAAACCTGCCATTTTAATGAAAGTTTTAAGGAATGTTTTTTTAGAAATGTCCATGCATTATAGACGAGAGCCTATATTTTCTTTTTACCTTTAGCTTATAATAACTAATCAAAATTAATTGCTTAATGTGTCTTGGATCATTGATCATTTAACTGTTAAAAAAGTTCTCTGAGGCGTTTTCTGGAAAAAAATAGTGCCAATGTGCATTAGCAATGATGTGCAAGCAGCCTCATTCACCATGACTCGATGTGTAGTAAATTGATTTAGCAACGCAATTTTTCTGAATATGAACTCATGGTCCATCTTAACGAGTTCGAGTCCTGATGACACCTTCCATCCAGCTATTATTGCGTGTCTGCTGTCGAACCGGAACTTTGTCCACCTGGGTACTACTGCCCCGAAGGCACGGGCCTCGTCTGGCAATCTTGTCCAACAGGCACCTACAGCTCCGCGTTAGGACTGTACGAGGAGGCACAGTGTACCCAGTGTCCTGGAGGTAGCTACTGTGGTTCACCCAACGCGACCACTCCTACAGGTCTGTGTGACCAGGGCTACTACTGCACGCTTGGCTCTGACACAGCCACGCCCGATGTTGGCTTCAAGGGCACGGCTGGACCTTGCCCCACTGGTCACTACTGCCCAACAAACACCACAACACCAGAGCCTTGCCCCATGGGCACTTACAATAACGATACAAAGGCAAGTATCAAAAGTTTAGACGTTTTTTCTTTTTTCATGTTTTTCCTACTCAATTGTATTATATCTAAAAAAAAAAAAAAGGCAGAGAGGTATTTTAAAGTATATATGCTTTACATAATTATTTCAATCAACATCCTCAAATATCCTTAGATTGCAAATGTAAATAATATGTTTATAAACTAAACATAAAGCCGGCAAAACATTGGTATGATTCGTTCACAGTGGTTTTATTTGAATTTCTAGAATAGTTTATTCCGACCAAAATCTAACCAACAAGACTCGTTCAGAAATACCACTTTTTTCATTATGCGTAAAACACTAAAATAAAATGATTGTTTTTTTTTCTTTTATTGTCCTACTTTATCAATCTCCCAATAACTCCAAACAGGCCATCTCAGTATCTGGTTGTGTTTCCTGCTCCTATGGCAAGTACTGCGGTGACACTGGCCTGACCGCGCCATCTGGTGACTGCTGGGCCGGATTTTACTGTTTACAGGGGGCGCAAGTGCCAAACAACCCTGTGGAAGATTCTACAGGTAAGGATTAGCGTTGAATTAAGCCACTGGCATTTATAAATAGACTGTCTATGAAACCATAAAAAACTTTGGTTTGGAAAAAATTGCTTATATACTGATCATTCAAAACGGCAGATACTATGCATTATAGATTTGATCTCTACACGTGCAAATATGGCATTTTCTTTTTTTTTTTTGTATTCCTAGTGAAAAAAGCAAATTTGAAAAGAGAAGCGTGTCGAAAGACGTAAAATAAGGTTTTTGAAAAAAAAAAGGAAATAAGCATGCAAATCGGGACCCGCAGAACAAAGCACTTAACATTTGCAGGACTCGACTGTGAAATTTTGTAGTGAGTTGTAATAATCTCTTTATCATTGATAATAAAGCTTGGACTTAAGTCACACTCAAAAAAGCGTTTCACTCTAAAGTGTTAATTGTAACATTAGACAACTCGGAACTTCTCGCCCCAAACATAATTACACAATGCTTTAAGAGCTATTTTTTATCTTCACATTTTACATCTTTTATCTTAAAGGTGGACCATGTCCTGTGGGTCACTACTGTCCTAACGGCACGTCCTATCCTCTGGGATGTCCTGGCGGCACGTACAGTCCCACCACTGGTTTGAGTGAGTGCTATAACTGCCCAGTGGGCTACTACTGCACTCTCAACACCACCGACTATTCCAGCTTCGACTGTCCGGCTGGTCACTACTGTCCAGAAGGAACCGCCTATTCCACCCAGTTCCCGTGTGAGAAGGGAACCTACAACTCTCAAACAGGTAAGGCAATGGTTGGAAGCCAGAATTGAACTTACAACCCTCAAACAGGTAAGGCGATGGTTGGAAGCCAGAAGGGAACTTACAACCCTCAAACAGGTAAGGCAATGGTTGGAAGCCAGAAGGGAACTTACAACCCTCAAACAGGTAAGGCAATGGTTGGAAGCCAGAAGGGAACTTACAACCCTCAAACAGGTAAGGCAATGGTTGGAAGCCAGAAGAGAACTTACAACCCTCAAACAGGTAACGCACTGATACGTGCATATTTGGCCCGACTAGTAAACGCATACATCGCCTGAAACGTATAATAATTTTTTGCTACTTTTTTTTTAAAATGATTGGTTCATGTATGGTTAAAAAACATGTCTAAATTATTTTTTGGCCTGCTATACCGCGTTATCCGCATGTCAATGATAGACACCTGCGAGGCACATAAAATGAGAGCCAAACTTAAGGTCAAGATTTTGAATATTAATCTTTTAGAAACCAAAAGAACATCAAAAGTTTTGAACAGCTTTTTGTACACTATACATAAGAAACGGGTGTTAAAATTGTTTGTAAAAAATTAGAGAGTTTCAAATCAAATAAGGCACCCGTATTTTATTTGTACATGCCTGGTTGATGACTGAATAAATTACACTCACTGAAGTCAGATACGTTTCAAAGAGGTTTCAATTTAAACAAGTAATCCCCCATTGTGATAATTACCATGAACCATAAACAAGGGAGCAAAGCGAGTATAATTATTATTCTTATTGATACCGACGGAACTACTTGTTTCTTTTTGTAATAAATCTACTAAAACAGCCAAAGATATTTTTTTAAAAAAAGCAACTCAAAATGGGATTTTTTTTTTATGTTGATGAAACATCCATCAGTAATCAAGACAAGTAAAACGTATTTTCTGCAGAACAAACTTAATGACATGATATCATCAAATAGCCGAATGCAGTCAAGCGATCAGGGCAGGGCGAGTCAGGTCAAGGTACCAATGCCGTATGAATGGATAGTCCTGAAATCACCTCAAAAAGTTAAAGATAACACAGCGAGTGAGAGAGGTAGTGAAATCACGCGGAAATGTACTCGAGATCAAATGCGAATACAAAAACAATTATAAGTAAAAAATTGGTATCTCTACGTGATTGTAAGATTTGTTCCCCAGAAATTTGTTTTGAAATGATGTAAACACATATATTTTAACTTCACTTTTTCTACAGGCAGGCAAAGCGATGCAGATTGTCTCCCGTGCGACCCTGGTCAGTTCTGCTCCAGCTCAGGCTTGACCGGAACCAGTGGACACTGCGCCTCTGGTTGGTACTGTGTACGAGGCGCGTGGTCAGACACCCCGACGGACATTGCCAACTACAGCGCTCCGCTGTGCCACTGTCCAGTCAACTCAACTGGTGGTCAGTGTCAGCCCGGACAATACTGTCCAGCAGGGTCATCCCAGCCACTGAGTTGCCCTTCAGGTAAATATTGTCAATTTTGTAGTTATTAAATTTCTGAAGAACAGTTTTATAAGAGAAAGTGTAATTTATATCTTTTGAATTTTTAGATAATGGATGTTTGATGTTGCAAAAGTGAAATTTCTAGGATATCAAACAAGTAGTCCTCAATTTCCGTGTAGCTTTTTTTAATTCTTAAAGTTCACCCTAGCTGACATTTCGCAGTAGTCATTTTATAGCCGTCTTTCAGATTTGACAACTAACAGAATCCATTAAAAATAATTATATAACAGAAACTCTCTTATCTCTTTGGTTTCATTTTTAAAACTACTACATGTCTGCATTGCATAGTTGTAATAATTATGTTACATTGGCGTAAATAAGTAGGTAACACTACATGCATTAATGTTACAGGTTCTTACTGTGAGGTAGCAGGTCTAGCCAATGCCACAGGTCCCTGTGACCCGGGCTACTATTGCACCTCTGATGCTCTACAACCTGACCCTACTGATGGTGTGACGGGTGACGAGTGCCCAACAGGACATTTCTGCCCTCAGGGCACTGGCATCCCGATCCCTTGTCCATTGGGTTACTATAGCAACGCTACACGCAACACTGAGCTGTCGGATTGTTTGGCTTGCGCTCCAGGTAAAATAATGTCAGGAATAAATATACACTTTGAGGAATAGTGGGCTTAAAGAAAGTAACATTTCTGCTTTCAATAATAATAATAATAATAATAATAATGATGATGATAACAATAATAATAATAATAATAATAATAATAATAATAATAATAATAATAATAATAATGATAATAATAATAATAATAATAATAATAATAATAATAATAATAATAATAATAATAATAATATTAATTGTAATGATAATAATAATAATAATAATAATAATAATAATAATAATAATAATAATAATAATAATAATAATAATAATAATAATAATAATAATAATAATAGTAATAATAATAATAATAATGATAATAATAATAATAATAATAATAATAATAATAATAATAATAATAATAATAATAATAATAATAATAATAAAATGACACACTCTGGAATTCTCTTAGAGCAACTATTTAATGTCAGGAATAAATATACACTTTGAGGAATAGTGGGCTTAAAGAAAATAACATTTCTGCTTTCAATAATTAAAATAATGATAAAATGACACATTTTCCTTATTGTTTTGTTTTGTTTAGTTTTTCCGTAATAATTTACAAATAAAAAGAGACAAGAGTTCAAAAACTTTGAGAACTTTTTCTATGGATCGTTGAACAACTTCACTTAGTGTCACGTCGTATCAAAGATATTCACGTGTGCCATGCTTTGGCTGCTCTGCACAAGATGTTTAGTATTCTTTTCGTAAATATTTCCTTGATTGAATGTAAAAAGCCTTGCTTGCCGATTATACAGGGGACAATTAAATTATCTGGTGCTCTTTTCAGTTTCTTTCGTCTTAACATCTTCATTCTGTAGCAACAAAGCAATTCAAAATACTAGAGAAGTGAAAATTACATTTTTTATGAATTTTTTTTTTACCCAGGTTCCTACTGTGATAACAATGGTCTGTCTGCACCCACTGGTCCATGCGCTGCGGGATTCTACTGCCCAGGTGGTCAGAACACGAGTAGCCCTGTAGACTATGTGTGCTCCCCTGGACATTATTGCCCTATTGGGAGCTCTGCCGAGTTGTCTTGCGCGTCTGGAGCATACCAAGATGACTTCGGCCAGGTAAAGGCATAGAAAATTTATGGTTCCACCTTCAATATTTAGTCTTTCACTTTTTCATTATTACTCTTATTTCTCAACGACTTTATCCTATTATCCCTGTATCTAAGTCGAGATATAATGTTCTATTTTCCTTCGAACATTAACATCTTATGAGAAGCAGGACTTTTTTTAACAGTGCTAACTGTTACAAGGCTCAGAATCAATTATCAATGATCAATATACCTAACACGTTATGAAGAATGATCCAACGGTCTCTTAGTTTAATTTTTGAAAACTGAAATAGATTTTATCTTTTATTTCTTTATATTTAAGCTATATGATGAACATTTTCCGCGGTATTTATTCCATTAAGGGATCATGCAAGGAATGCCCTGAGGGTTATTACTGCGATGGAACGTTGTATAACAACACTGTTTGCTCCCATGGTGTGTCCAATCCCGTGCTCTGCCCAACTGGTCATTTCTGCCTTAACGGAACTCGCTACGCCACTGAGTACAAGTGTCCAAATGGAACCTTCTCTGGTCAGCAGGGCTTAAAGACTTCTGGAGAGTGCACACCTTGTCCAGGGGGATCTTTCTGTGACACCGAAGGTGCCTAGCAATCACATTTTTTCAGCTTGATAGAGCCAGGGGAGTTGGCAGTAAAGTCATATTTTCAGCTCGATGTTAGCACATTGTATATGGCCTTATACCACGGAAAAACTGGTGACCTATATCCAACTAATAATATTATACTGTAGGTCTAACTCCCTCTAGGACATCAGTAGGAATCATTAGGAATCCGTGGCTTTTACGGAGCCTAACGTAAGCATTTCAGATAATCGTATTGAGGTGTATTAAATATTGAAACTCCATCCTTAATCTATCCGACCTTACATTTCCAGGCCTATCCAGCCCAGCTGGTCCATGCAGTGCTGGTTACTTCTGCACGCTGGGCTCCTCTAGTCCTAGCCCAACTGACGGTACCACAGGAGATGTTTGCGAGCCCGGCGGCTACTGTCCTCAGGGATCCAACACCACATTGCTGTGTCCAGCAGGGACGTATAATGGCATGTATGGTATGTATACACTTTTTTCACTCTAATGCTGCCTTCTTAGTGTTGTCCTCTTAAAAACACCCTTTTCTTAAAGATAGTACTTCAGTTTGTTTCTTTTCTCTATGCTTATATTTCACTTTTTTACTTTACGCCTTCGATATTTCCTTTTCGCCTCCAAATTACAGGCAGAATACTTGCTTGAGTCAATTAAGTCTCTTTTATATACCAATTGTTGTAAAATTCGCTTTTGCAAAAAACTATTCAAACACTTAATTATCGTATTTCCGCTTGTTCAATAATGTAAAATTAAAAACGTCTCTCTGTTCCTATTATTTCTTCTATTGCTTCTGATCGTGTCCCATCCCAGGTCTTCAGGAAGAGAGCGAGTGTGCCGGCTGCGAACCTGGCATGTACTGCCCTGTCCCAGGACTCACGTCACCCCAGGGTAACTGCTCCGCCCGCTACTACTGCCTGGGCAACGCCACCAACAGTGCTCCCACAGACGGCGTTACGGGCAACAAGTGTCCAGTGGGCTCATATTGCCCGCCTGGTAGCGGCAACCCTGTGCCCTGCCCCGATGGCTCCTTCACGGATACCGAACTCAACGAGGAGTGTCTGCCCTGCACGCCAGGACACTACTGTGTAAATGGCGTCACTCCACCTGTGGATTGCCCTGCTGGATTTTATTGTCCCGAGGGTGAGTCTGAGTTAACTTATTGCAAGAATCAAGACTAGCTAGAGAGAGAACTGGTCATTTGCAAAGACCAAAGTAAGTATAATTAAACAATCCAATAGTTGTTATCAAAAACCAGCGATGATTTTAAGCTCTTAAGTTTTAAGTATGATGATGTTAAATTTTGAGACATTTATTTGCTCGTATGTATGGCAGGAATTAAATTGTCAGATCGCATTTCGTGTCGCTCAGTCTTGCTTGAGTGGAAGAGCGAAAGGGAGTAAATCTTCAAGATTACAATTTATAGGAGGCATAACCGGTACAGTTAACCATGTAAGTAATAATCCTTCTGTGCTAAAACAAACCCATCAGGCACCGGTGTAGTATGGCAGTCCTGCCCTGCAGGCACCTTCAGCCCCAACACTGGCCTCGCCAACGTGACCCAGTGCACGCAGTGTTCTGGAGGTTTTTACTGCGGCCAGCCCAACATGACGGCAGTGAGCGGTCCGTGCGACGCTGGCTTCTTCTGCAGGAGCGGCTCAGACGACCCACAGCCTTCAGGCCTCACAGCTGGAGATGCAGGTAAATGGCCAGGAGAGGAGAGATGGGGGAAACATCCGGATATTTTTTCCATTGCTATATGAAGCATTTGATCTCTTTTTCTACTATCTTTTTATTCATATCTCTTTCTCTATCCATCTATCCAATCATCTACCCATCGATCTAATTTTCTATCTAACTATCTATTATTATCTCACGCTCTCTCTCTCTCCCTCTCAATATTTAGTGCGTTCAGTGCTTGTAAGCCATAACGGCATCATATCAATTTTTATGCTTAGACTATGACATCTCACATAAATAACGTAAAATTTGTATTTTATTAAGATGTGCGCATTGGTGTAGTTAAAACCAAAGATTTTACAACTGATTTTTTTTTCGCTCCGTCAGATTTAAGGCATTAGGTAAAGGATCACCATTCAACATTAGTTTCATGGAATACGAAATCAAGGCTGGCCCGTGTAACTCTTTTATTATCTTTTCCCATCTAGATGTTTGCCCTGAGGGTCATTACTGTGTCCAGCAAACACAGGAACCAGAGCCCTGCCCTGCTGGAACTTTCAATAATCGGACTATGTTGACCGCAGAGAGTGAGTGCCAACCCTGCTTGCCCGGCTTTTATTGTGATACGCCAGGTCTCGTCTATCCGACAGGGCCGTGCGAAGCTGGTAAGACTTGGCTTGATTTGTTCATTAACCTACCTTGATATCTGCCCTGTCACCATGAGGCGCTGACACTTTGAATATTTAAATTTTGTTTCTTTTTATTTCATTGATTTATTTATCTTTTGATTGATCGATTAATGAATTGATTATTTTGGGGGGCGCTTTTGTTAAGAAAAAGAAAATTATATCTGCCCTTCTCACCATGAAGCGATGACGCTTTGAATGGTTTAATTCTGTTTGTTATGTATCTATTTATTTATCTTTTGATTGATGGATACATTGTTTTCTGTTGTTTTTGTTTTTTGTTTTGTTTTGTTGTTTTTTTTTTGTTGTTGTTTTTTGTTTTTTGGGGGGCTTTTTGTGGGGTGTTTTTTTGTTGTTTTTTTTGGGGGGAGGGGCGCTTTTTAAGGAAAAAGAGTTGTAAGAAACAGTTTTCTTTTGTTTTCTTTTGCGAATCCTCTCAAAAAAGGTCAACATGATTCTTCACATAGTTTCATCAAGTTTTCCTCCTTATTTTACCCTCTTTATCCCAATATTAATCTTCACTCCAGGCTACTACTGCACAGAAGCGTCAAACACATCAAACCCAAGCGTGACGAATGCTCAAGGTGGACCTTGTCCAGTGGGATCGTTCTGTCCTGAGGGCTCCAGTCTGGCCCAGCCTTGCTCTCCAGGCACCTACGCTCCCACAACCCAGATGTCCAACTGTACGGTATGCCCTGCCGGATACTACTGTGTCGCTGGAAGCAGCATCACGGTCGAGTGTCCTCGAGGTATGGACAATTTTATCTCAAATTGTTGTGAGAATCTTTCAATATTTTCAAACGTTTTGCTTTGGATATTCCTTTATGTAGTTTTGTAATTTTTTAGAGACTTTTGATGTTCTTGTTATGAAAGAGGGTTTAAGAAACTTTTGTTTAACATAGAATGGTCTAAAACTTATTTTTAAGATTATAGCTATCTTTTCTCTATAATTATCCATTATATTTATCTGTCTATTTTGTATATATACCTGTCTATCAATTCATTTTTCTTTCTCTTTCTCTTTCTCTCGCTCTCTCTCTCTCTCTATCTCTCTCTCTCTCTCTCTCTCCTCTCTCCCTCCCTCCTCTTTCTCTCTCTTCTCTCTCCCTCCTTCCTCTCTCTCTCTCTTTCTCTCTCTCTCTCTCTCTCTCTCTCTCTCTCTCTCTCTCTCTCTCTCTCTCTCTCTCTCTCTCTCTCTCTCTCTGTATATTTCACTTTATATATGTAGGCGTACTTTTGAAGTCTTCATCAGCATGACTTTCTGTATTTCCGCACAGGTCATTACTGCGAGGAAGGTACAGAATTCGCCACTCAGTATCAATGTCCTAACGGCACTTACAATAACGTGACGGCTAGTACAAGCTCCGCGGCCTGTCAGCTCTGTACTCCAGGATCTTACTGTGATAGGCCAGGCCTTGAGGAACCGACAGGTAAGTAATGGGCATATATGTAACCAGGGAATGTGATACCATCGTGCATTTTTTTTTAATTTCGCTAAGATTAAAATTAAAAGAAAGCTGTTGTATTTAGGCGTTATTTTGGTTATCAGTTTACAAAGATAATAACGTCAAATACTTTTACATTGTACAAGGAAGATGAGAAAATCTCGAGAATTCTTCAGCTTAAATCACGAAATGCAGAACTGAAGATATACAACGCCAGACTTACCAGCTGTATACTACTTGCCCCATATTCACCATGCGGATGGTAAGAAAGGTGAACTGTAACCCGTCTCTATAGGAGCTAAAACTTGGAACAATTATTATTTAAAAAAAAATTTCTACAACTTCAAACCGAATCTGTCTCTCAGCAAATAAAGCGCAATATCTATTTTTAATCAGGGCTGTGTTCGGGTGGCTTCTTCTGCACCTTGGGGGCGTGGTCCAGAGAGCCGAGTACACTAGGAAACTACACGTCTGGCTTGTGTGATTGCCCGGCTCAAACAACAGGTGGACAATGCAAGACTGGCAGCTTCTGCCCTGAAGGATCCTCCGCACCAGTTCCATGCACTGGTAGATTATTATTATTATTATTATCATCATCATCAATAAGAATAGTTAGCTAATTTTGTGAAAATTAAATTTCTTTATGGATCATTCACTAACTTATAGATTTAGATAAATGCAAGCCTTCTTTTTTTTCTTCAAGAATTCCAAGATCTCTAATAAGTTTTTAAAAGGATTTTAAAATAGATTTGGAGAGTACAGAAAGCTGATTTTCACATACATGTATTTTTTGTCATAATGAAAACCGTTCATTCAAAGATATATAATTATTATTTTGATCCTCATCGTTATCACCATAAACATTTTTATAATCATCAAAAGTATCTTGGTATGCGTCTTTATCTTTTCAATGATCATTATTCACTTAAAAAGAGGGGAAAAATCAACAATTGTAAAAAAAAATCATCAGCATTCAACAAAAATGATAATCCATAAAGGCAATAACAATATTCACAAGTTTTATTAAAGCAATTTTAGTAGCGATGACTTTCTTTATCTGATTGTCTCAATGACTCTTTGATGACAGGCGGCTACTACTGTGGCTCTGACGGACTCTCCAATGAAACAGGAAAATGTTATGCTGGCTATTATTGCAGCGGCAATGCAACAATACCAAATCCGGTGAATGAAACTTACGGAGATGCTTGCCCCAGTGGTCACTACTGCTCAGAAGGCAGCTCAGCCCCTGTACCCTGTGATGCTGGTACCTACTCAAGTTTGTTCTACAACCAGAACGTCAGCAGCTGTCTGCCTTGCACTGCTGGAAGTTATTGTTCCAGTACAGGCTTATCCCAGCCTGTGGACCTCTGCGACGAGGGCTGGTTCTGCCCAGAAGGTCAGACTGTTCCACAACCGCCTGGGAACGAGTGTCTAGCGGGACACATGTGTCCGCAAGGCAGCCCAGACCAGGTTGCTTGTCCATCTGGGTTCTATCAACCTCTGACAGGCCAGGGTCAGTGTGTGGATTGCCCAGCAGGCATGTACTGTGACCAGACTGAAGCAACAGCAGAACTTCAGAGCGGAGTATCAGCTCCGTCTCATGGCGTGGTCACTCCTAAGGTATGTCCTGCAGGCTACTACTGTCCCAACAACACGGAGACGGACAGGCAGTTTCCATGCCCTCTGGGAACGTTTGGTAATGTCACAGGATTGGAGGACTCTACTCAGTGTGTGGATTGTCTTCCCGGCTACTATTGCCAGGCAGAGGGCATTACTGAGCCTTCAGGTTTGTGCAATGCCGGCTATTTCTGTGTTCTCAATCAGACGTCGCCTTCTCCTTCAGATAACAGCCAAGGCGGCCCCTGTCCACAAGGAACTTACTGTACCCAAGGTTCGTCTATGTATGAGTTCTGCCCCAAGGGAACATACGGCTCTACCAATTTGCTTACGGCTCTATCGGATTGCACGTTCTGCCCACCGGGTGAGTTCTGTGATCAACCTGGTCTCTCTGCTCCCAACGGATCCTGCTTGGCTGGCTACTACTGCTCCAATGCATCAGAGGAGGCTAGCCCAGTGGCAAAGAGCTACGGTGACGAGTGTCCAACAGGCTCCTACTGCCCCGATCACAGCTACCAGCCCACAGCCTGTCCACAGGGCACGTATCAGCCATATCCCCAGCGTGTCTCAATCAACGATTGTCTCCAGTGTGATCCTGGCTTCTATTGTAACTCTACAGGCAGTGCAGCAGTTGCTGGTCCCTGTCAAGAGGGTTTCTATTGTATGGGCGGGGCGAACTCTTCAGCCCCAAGAGACGGAGTCACAGGCGATATCTGCCCAGCTGGTTCTTATTGTCCCGAACAATCGGCTCAGCACATATACTGCCCCAATGGAACTTACACCAACCATTCTGGCGCTGCCCAATGCTATGACTGTCCCGAAGGTATGCCTTTCCAAGATGATCCAAGGCCACACATCTTTCCATCTATGCCTATAATATTCTTTCAATGTTTTCCCAGCGCAATTTAATTTCAGTACATAGCACTTTTGATTTGATAATTTCAAAGGAACAATTTGTGTTAACAATACTACTACTACTACTACTACTACTACTACTACTACTACTACTACTACTACTACTACTACTACTACTACTACTACTACTACTACTACTACTGCTGCTGCTGCTGCTGCTGCTGCTGCTACTACTACTACTACTACTACTATTGATAATAATGATGATAAGAAGAAGAAGAAGAAGAAGAAGAAGAAGAAGAAGAAGAAGAAGAAGAAGAAGAAGAAGAAGAAGAAGAAGAAGAAGAAGAAGAAGAAGAAGAAGAAGAAGAAGAAGAAGAAGAAGAAGAAGAAGAAGAAGAAGAAGAAGAAGAAGAAGAAGAAGAAGAAGAACAATAATATTCTTTCGTGTTTTATGTTTGATGATACATTCCATAGTGTCAAATTTCATTTGGTATTTTTTTCTTACTATTCATATTACATGGTTTAAAATGCGACAATGTTTAAAGATATAAAAGCTAAATTTCAACATTAGAAATTTGATTTATTCTAACTAGAAGAATCCAAATCTCTTCACTAGAAATCAACAAACAAACCCAACAACTCTATGCTTCTCTTTCAATAGAAATTTTAAAAAAATTTCTTACAGATATTTGCTCTTTGAATTCTTAACTTAGAAATCTAAGTTAGGAATACAAAGAGCAAATATCTGTAAGAATTTTTTTTTTTTTAATTTCTATTGAAAGAGAAGCATAGAGTAGTTGGGTTTGTTTGTTTGTTTGTTTGTTTTTTAACCATTATTGTTGTTCTACGTGCCATGTTTGTTAATTATGAACTGTCCATGTTTGTCCTATGTCAGGCTACTACTGCATCAACCGAGACCGCGCCGATAGCTGCCTTCCTGGCTACTACTGTCCGGCCCGGACAGGGGCTGACCTCCAGGCGTGTCCTGCCGGAACCTACAACCCTGTCTTCGGTCTGGCGAGAGAAGACCAGTGTACAGAGTGTGACGGCGGCAGATACTGCGGCAGTCCTCATCTGGACAGTGTATCAGGCAACTGCCAATCTGGATATTACTGCAGATACGGTAAGCTGGTTCTTTAGGTTTATCATTTTTTTTTTTATAAATTATACGCAGTTTCATCTATAAAGAATATTCGTTTGAGTTGTTATTTATGGTATTTCATGTTCTTAATTCTGAGTTCAAGTACTTTCGGCATTTTTCACCAAATTAATTTTGATGAATGAGGAGGACGCATTGGAATAACGCTCTCTGCTGTTGTGTCGTGTGTCTTGACGATCTCGGTTGTTGTTGTTGTTGTTGTTGTTGTTGTTGTTGTTGTTGTTGTTGTTGCCGTTTAACTTTTTATTGAAGCCCAGTGCATTAGGACATGTTTTGGATATCGCAGGTTTTCCAGATTGAAGTTTCAGCAAGCGAGATGGTGGAGTACCGAATTAATTTAAAACAATTATCACAACGAAAAAGAACTAATTCATTTATTAAAGAAATCTATTCGTCTTTTCCCTCTCCTTTTTAAAGGAGAGATAAATACCTTTTTGAGAAATTTATGTGAATAGAAATCATCAACACTGAATAAGTGTTATAAATTGTCAGCTGTAAGATATTTCTAATCAGTAAAGGAAGTTGACTAAAATATGAAATGATCGTCATGTTTTTCACTTTCAGGGGTTGACACAGCAACTCCTTCTGGTAACCACACCGGGGATGGAGGCATCTGTCCTGTTGGGTTCTATTGTCCTACTGGCACATCTGAGCCCCTGGCGTGCCCTGCCGGCGAGTACAGGTAAAACACGTTTGTATACGTTGCATGTGTACTTATACAATGGGGCTTATATGCACAATTTTAATCCCACATAATATGTCAGGACTTTCATACAAAAATAATTTTGGTAATGAAATTTGATAATTCCCACACAATATGTCAGGACTTTGATACAAAATAATTTTGGTTATGGAATTGGAATGAGGGAACATTCGTTTAGAAAGTAATATAAGCAAAAAATATACACCTATCTTCCTACTGAGGTCAAGAGGCAGCTCCATAATGCATAACTGTAAAAGTGCCTATAATCTCTAGTTATCGGGATGTTCTTGCACACTAACTCTAACAGCAACCTTTATCGTCGGTTTATGGTTTTTTTTAATTTGATTTAAGAAGTTGGGCTCTTTTTTCATAAATTACTCCAGTAGTAGGTACAATGTAAACAATATCAAAACAATATCAACTAACAATATAAACAAGAGACTCAGCAAACACGCCAAAAGTGGCATCGAGAAAAACATTAACCTTGAATAACATAGCTCTGAAACACAAATGCCCCAAAGACGCATCTCTAACCCTCTCATGTAGAAGAAGCAAAGTGTCTATCCCTAGCTTCCTTTACCCACATTCACCCACTTGCTCTTTGTTTTTTTGTTTTTTTTTTTTTTGCAGTGACAGTCCAGGCCAGTCTTTGTGCACGGCCTGTCCAGCAGGATATTACTGTCTAGAGAACTCTACAGACTACAGTCACCAGATCTGTCCCTCTGGTCACTACTGCCCACAAGGCACCACCTCACCCTATGCCAATCCGTGCCTCAAGGGAACTTATAACCCAGTCAATGGAAGCCAAGATGATGGAGACTGCCTGCCCTGTCCAGCCGGGCAGTATTGTGAAAGTGAGCAATATGTAGATGTGTTCATCCTTGATCTTACTGGTCTTTGTAAACTGTGTGTTTGAAAAGAGATAAAAGTGCGATGTCACGGCTGGTTCTCTTCAATTTGAGAGCGAAAGGGGCCAGGCTCAATCGAATGTAAACCGCTTTAAATGTTATTTTAAGATATTAATTGTTCCCAATAGCAAATAATGTCATTTGAATGTGAAATTAAACTAAGCCGTTCATGTTTTAAATGCAGCTAAGACAATCTTGTTGTTGAGGGGCCATGAAAACTTAAATAATAAATTGCTAGGGTCCATAATGGAACTTGTTTTCTATGCTGCACAATTTTTTAGGGGAAGGGGTTTATCAAGTTCAATCACTAACACATTTTTGTTTTAAAATTATAAGCGCTTTCACTTTTTAAACGTTTACTGCTTTTGTCATAAAGAGATCAAAATAGCTGGCTTTTATCCTACATTCTTTGGGGTCTATATGATATGATTCGCGTGGATCAATCTGAAGCGTGATCTTTCCAACCCTGCTTGCTCAATGGGGCTAGGAATATCTCTAAAAACTTTTTCTTCCATCGATCATTCCAGCTGATGGTCTGTCTTCACCATCTGGGAATTGTAGCGGAGGTTGGTACTGTACCAGCGGAGCCTGGCTCTCTCAGCCCACCTTCAGTGACAACACAACGGCCAACCTGTCGGAATGTAGCTGCCCTCTGGCCAACTACACTGGCGGGCAGTGCTGGCAGGGCACCTACTGCCCTAGCGGCACTAATTATCCCGTGCCCTGCACACCCGGGCAGTACTGTGGAATAGCTGGGCTGGTTGAGCCTGAGGGAGAGTGCGACGCAGGGTAAGTTGTCATTTATCTTTGGTCTGTTGCCTCAACTTTTAATTTCATGGAGCAGGGCTTTATCAAATGTGCTCTAAAAGGAATATTGAAGCCTATTGTTCATGACATTGAATGAAATTAATGAACGGAAATAGAGAAGCAAATAATGAGAATAAAAATATGCGAAATAGAGGAAAAATTAACGAGCAAAATTTGAAGCATAGAAAATGCTTCAGGGAGAGAGAGACAGAGACAGAGACAGAGAGAGACAGACAGACAAAGAAGGAGAGAGACAGGGAGAAAGAGAGATATATTCATAGACTGACGCTACTCAAAGAAGAAACACAGAGAAGCATTAATTTCCGGGACAGAACCAACTGGATGTTTCCTAAGAATGTTTGCACACGAAAAGAATTATGCTGGTACAAATATGATCAAGCTTTAGTCCAAAGATGTGTTATTGGACAACTATTGGTTTAGATTACTTTTCAAATCAATACTATAATCAAATTATAACTTTGTAGATCATACAACGTTCTCCACCTTTCAGCTTTTACTGCCCTGGTGGAGATATACAGCCAGACCCACCCTCAACGCCATGTCCATCTGGTCAATACTGCCCCTTGGGTTCGGCCACTCCAACACCATGTCCACGCGGTACCTTCAGCTTCACTCCAGGCAACACCAACCTGTCCAACTGCGACGCCTGCACACCTGGATATTACTGCGCTGGGGTTGGTAACACAAACTACACTGGTCCTTGTCTGGCTGGTTTTTACTGTCCAGCTGGTCAGGACAGTGCAAGTCCACCAGAGTTTAACTGCACACTTGGACACTACTGTCCAGAGGCTAGCGGTCAACCGGTCACCTGTGAACCAGGATACTATCAGGATGACGTGGGACAGAGCGTGTGCAAGAATTGCCCTGCAGGAAGGTTAGTATTTTATAAAATATCGTTTTCGAGCAAGACATAATACTATTCATTTCAATTTCGTTTTCTTTTTGTTTTAAAGTTAGCCTCTATCCTAGACGCAAATCATGAAAAATATTAAATGTTGAAGACAGAGTCCCTCTTGAGAATTTAATACCATATTAGTACGTATGCCATCTGTTTAAACCTTTATTTACTTTCATCTTTAGTTATTGTGACCCGGTTGAGGTGGCTAGTATATCTGGAAATCCCGGCGATGGAGTGACCATTCCCGCGGTGTGTCCAGAAGGTTACTACTGTCCGGCCAACACTGGGGCAAAGACCAGTCACCCTTGTCCCGCAGGGACATTCAGCAATACCACGCAGCTGCAGACCAAGGCTGAGTGTATGATGTGTACTGGCGGACAGTTCTGTGATTCAGATGGTCAGTGCGTTGATTTAAATTCGCAGGTTCTCCAAATTATGCTGATATAAAATAATGGTAGTGAACTTTTCGGCGAATGGTAATCCAAATTAAAATCATTTTGCTATACAACTATTGTAAAGCTGATGCCGGCCTAACCTTCGAATCCTCAGCATCTTAAATTTTTTATTGCAAGTTTTCCTGAACAAGATTTTGATCAAACGGAACACAGTCGTAAAGCACATCTGCGGTTATAATTTTTTTTCCTGGGGATTCTTCTGTTTTTGGGTTCCTTTACCTCACGCTACTTTTCACTGTACAAAATTTTATTATTCTTTATGGATTGGCACCCGATCTAAGGAAAGCATAAAGTGTTGGTTGCTTTCTTTTCAGTACAAAATAGAAAGTTAAAAGATTATTGATTCAAACCATACATCCTTGAATTTCCAGGGGGGGGGGGGGGGTTATAGCTCTAGGATTTTTTAATCCTCAGTTTGTTCTACACGTATTTAAAATGCATCATCTACAATCTCTAACCGTGTCCATGTAGGCAGGTATTTTGGGATACCGAATTCATAAGTATGCCCTGATTGATGGGGGTTTGTGGCCATAAATAATGTTGCTGCAAAAGACGAGTTTTATGGGGTGTAAAATGATAGATCATTCATTCTATATCAGTCTTGATAAACTTTAAGATCGCCATTTAGAATAGACTTTACTTGCACAACAATATAACTTTTTATTGTCTCCCAGGCTTGACAGCCCCAGTGGATCTGTGCGATGCTGGATATGTGTGTGTGAGTGGCTCAAACTCGTCCCATCCAACAGACGGGATCACTGGATATGAATGCCAACCTGGCTATTACTGTCCCAAGGGCTCTGACCAGGGCACAAAGTGTCCAGCAGGAACCTTCAGTGATGGTCTTGGCCTTGAGAATTCCACAGAGTGTCAACAGTGTACTCCAGGAACTTACTGCGATGTAGATGGTAAGAAGTTTTGAAACCCCGTGATTAGAAAGATCAAAATGTTTAAATCACGTGGATGTATCGATCAATAACAATCCTTAGTTTTTTTGTGTGTGTGTGTGTTTTCTTTTTTTTGTTTTTTTGTTTTATTTTTTTTTTTTGTTTTTGGTTAATGATATTTTCTTCATTGAAATAAATAATGTCCTCTTAGCTCTTCAACGATGTGTGAATTACAAACTTTGCGAGTACCAAAATGTAGAAATAACGAAAATACTACTTGTAAAGTCTGAAATGTGTGAAAGATTGCGTTTTTGCTTACGTTACTACTTTTATATTTTTAATAGAGAGTTTAAGACTAGAGTATTTACGATGATACAAAAACTGTTATTTTGACAAAAAATTTTAGATCTTTGCCAGCTCCAGGAGATCGTGCTGCAGCTAAAGTACCTATATTTTTTCTGCTGTTTAATGCATATGGAATATTGTGTTTATTTTCCTCTCTTAACTTTCATGTTGCTACTTTCCTGCTGATCAGGTTTGACTGCACCTGCCGGTAACTGCACCGCTGGACATTATTGTACTCTTGGCTCGGACACTCAGTCTCCCATTGGACAAGCGTATGGAGATTATTGTCCCAGTGGTCATTACTGTCCAGAGGGCACTGGTTCTCCGGTTCCATGTCCCTCAGGGACTTACCAGCCAGACACAGCTCGGACATTGCTACTTCATTGTCTGGACTGTCCGGGTGGAAAATATTGTGATGCGGCAGGCCAGTCTAACTATACAGGTTAGAACTATGGTTTAAAGTGAAAGATGTGAAGAATCTGTGAAGTAAAACAAATATTATTGATTTTGCACACTTTTACAGCGGTTACCTTTGCAATTTTTGCGACGATTGTGCATTTAAAAAGAACATTTAGAATCAATGTGAAAACACCAGAACAAAAAGCAACAACAAAAACATCGTTTATTTCACAATAAATACCTGCTTTATAAGATAATATAATGACTTTTTCTTTTTCTAACTTGCACTTATTTAATTCCATTGAATTAAAAAAAAACAATTGAGTACCAACAACCAGACTTTATCTTAACGAGACAGCCCATTGCTTTTGTATGCCGTGCCATTACATTTTAGTTTAATCCATTGTGAAACGATATGACAACTTTATTATATGTGGTTCAGTTGTATTTGTGTTGTAGAAAACACAATTGATACATATGTATTGAATACGTTCCTTAAGAAAAATAACATATTTATCACTGCTTTCATGTACAAGGGATCAAAATATTGTAACACTTTTGAAAAAATACATGCAAATGCTAAGTCCCACATATTTTGCTTAAGAAAACTGAAATATAAAATCATAAACAACAAAAAAGGGCTATCTTGCGATACAAATGACACTTTTGCTTCTCTATTGTGTTGTTTTGTTTTGTTTTGTTTTGTTTTTGTTTTTGTTGTTGTTTGTTTGTTTTTTTTGTTTTTTTGTTGTTTTTTTTTTTTTTTTTTTTTTTTTTTTTTGTTTTTTGTTTTTTTTTGGGGGGGGAGGTAATGGGCATTTAGCACAGTTGTTTGTTTGGAGTTTTTTTGTGTATGGTCTTATAACAGCAAGAACTGATATTGATTGTCCGTCCCACCCCCTTGTAACCCCATCGCTTGCAGGCGAGTGTTCCCCAGGGTACTTCTGTCACTCCGCGGCCAACACGAGTACCCCGACAGACGGTGTCACTGGAGACATCTGTCCTGCTGGTACATACTGTCCCACCGGCACAGCCAGCGCCCTGCCATGTGAAGACGGTAAGCATCATTGAAGAAGTCCTAAAATGGCCATTGTTGATTAAGAATTTGCAAATATTGACCTCTAAAGCGTGATCATTTTCAATACATTTAAATTTTCCATGATCACTGTCATCGTTTTCACCATCATTGTAATTATCATTTTAATCCTTCATAGCCGTTGATGTTCTCTCCTCTAGTAAAACAGCCGAGGTCAGGCTTTTTTATTCTTGTTTTTTTCATATGACCATTTCTTTATAGTTATAGTGCATCCTTAAATAGGAGAAAAAGTTTTATGCCACTCCTTGTTTGAAGTAATTTGAGAACAAGAAGAGTGAGGCATTACTGCTACTAACCCACTACCATCTTTCTTCTCCTTCTCCGCCCAGGTACCTACATGAATCACACTCAGGCCTCAGCCTGCGAACCATGCCCTGCTCGCTACTACTGCGTCAACAAGGACAGAGTTGACCCGTGTCCGCTCGGCCGCTACTGCCAAGGCGATACAGGCTTCAACATGTCTCTTTGCCCTGCTGGTACATATGGTCCGGTAAGATTTTTTTTTTACTCTTAGCACCACATTGAAGAATTTACGACAGTCTCTTTAATGATGAAAGTCTGGAACACATGGGAACCAAGATAGGTGGGTGTTTTTTTTCTTATTCCATTAAGAACGCTCTTTGCAAAGCGCATTTGTCATGTCTTCAGTAAGTTTTACTCAAAAGCCAGAATTGCTCACTGAAAGTATGGAAAAAATGGGTGGAGCGGTGTGATTTACTGTTGTATTAAAAGCCTAATGTCTATGGCATGTTCCAGACAATCTTGTCTATTATGTCTTGACAACTTTATTCTCATAATGATTTGATAATTTAGGTGGAAATGTTGGCCGCTGCCTTTGAGTGCACGCAGTGTGATGGAGGCAAGTATTGTGACTCCCCTGGCCTGTTTGCGGTCAGCGGTCCGTGCAGTGGTGGCTACTACTGCAGCAGCGGCGTGGACACTGCCACACCCAATGGCGGCCACACGGGCATTGGAGGTGAGTCCATCATGCTTAGAAGTAAATTGGGTCTTAGATAAAGTCCGGGAAAAACGGTTAAAACTGTTTTTGGTGGTAAAATTTCTTTTAAGACAAAAGCCTCTTTTCTTTAATATTTTATTTTATTTTGATCTTTCAGCTGGGTGTTGCAATGTGTTCTGTATCATACTTGTTAAAGTTAAATTTCATTTGCCCATGACATGGACAAGGGTTTTACTGCAGTTAGAATGTCTTCAACCATATGGTGGAAGCGATTCCAATGATGAAAGTCCCCCGTAATATACATCATACTGATTCAAACTAAACAATGATTATTATTTCTTTTAAATCAGTTTCCATTTTAGTTGGACTGGCCTGCCGCATCACAGTATAATTTCCTCATTTCTTACTTAAACTTGAATTTCCCATATCAGAACCTTTTTCTTTGATATTCTTCTTATTCTTATCTCCCGTACCCTTCTCTCCAAAGGCGACTGCCCCATTGGTCACTATTGCCCTCAAGGCACAGCTGATCCTATTGGCTGCTCAGCAGGCAGTTACAATGATCTGACCAATCAAGATGCATGTCAGACCTGTGAAGCTGGTTATTACTGTCTGGCCAATTCCACCACCTACCTGTCTACCCCTTGTCCAACTGGTCAGTAACAATGGCTGAATAATTCGAAAATTCTTATTGAGCATTCTATTATTATTCATAATCAGGATTTTTTTCCTTTTTTTTCTTTTCAAGTGTTCAATATCAATATCAAGACCAAAGTAATAAAAGAATTCAGTGATTTTCACAATTGAATCTGCATGTAATTTATGCATTGCCATTTAACCTACGAAAATAATATTTGAGTTGCCATATAGTTACAGAGGAAATGTTCCACAAATGTAGTGAGAACGCCTTATTCAATCTTGTTTATCTATTTTTCAGTAAGTATCATCTTGTATTAATGACTATGCTCACACTTTCCGTTATAGGTTCCTACTGCCCATCTGGCACCGAGTTTGCCCACCAGAACGATTGTCCTGCCGGGACCTACAACAACAGAACTCATGGCAGCAGCATGTTTGATTGCTTACCCTGCACTGGTGAGTTCTGTAACTGAACAAATTGTGCAATGATATAACATTTGATTAAACAACATTGAATTCACCGTGACGATTTACAATTTTTGTTTGATTGCTACAAATTTAAATAAGAACAGAACTTAAATTACAATGACCACTCTATGAGACTGAATTACACTTAGCTGAAGACCTAACACAGGCGAAATAGGATTGCCTTGGCTTTTGTCTTTCCAGATTAAAACTAAGTTGTGTGTGGCCTGCGTGTGTTATTATCCAATGATTATTTATGTTTTAAGCGCATTATTCATCTCTCTTTTATTTACGTTTCTGGGATGATAACAGTGATGACCATTGTTTTTCATTCAAATATTTCCCAAATTTTCTCAATCCGATCATCAGGTGGCCAGTATTGCGGCAGTGCTGGCCTGGCAGAACCGAGTGGTCCATGTTCAGCGGGCTGGTACTGTGAGTCAGGGGCGTATTCTGACAAACCTAGTCCTTGGGTCAATGTTACAGTGAGCGACGGGTACAACTCCACCTGCCCCATATACTCACTCAACAATACTGGTGATGTCTGCGCCCCAGGTAAAAATCTCAAAAAACATTTTAAATGTATTATAAAAATGATACAAAAAAAAAAAAAAAGAATTGCCAAGGAAAATAATTTCAGAAAAAGATTTTATTTACAAATTGTTCTTTTCCTTATTAATATTATCTCTTAAGTTAATGAGAGAGTTATTATTCAACTGATTTGGTTCATTCCTTGGAATCATACATATGACATACAGCATTGCATAGGTTTGATTTTAGTATAGAACCTGCGGTTTCGCTTCTAGCCTTAATTTTCCCAAATTAAATTTTCTGTTTATTCTGGATAAACATATAGATATATATATTTAAATATAGATTAAATATCACAATTATGTTTCTGATTGAAGTTACTGAAAATAAATTTCGAATATACAAATACTGTTTTTCAAAAGCAAATTCAAAGTAATTTGTACTAACACGGCTAAATGATTTCTACCAGACAATTGGCATCTTTATGTGTAATATTCTACAAAAACTTTTAATTCTGTACTATCCCCAGGCACATACTGTCCAGAGGGCAGTTCCCACGCCTTGCCTTGCCCACTGGGTCAGTTCTGTGAGAATTACGCCCTTGCGTCTCCGAGCGGTAACTGTTACGAGGGTTTCTTCTGCAACGGCAGCGCCTCACAGCCAGATCCCCAACCCTGCTCCAAAGGACATTACTGTCCAGAGGGCACAACTGTCGAGGTGCCATGCTCTCCCGGAACCTTTTCAGGTGAACCTGATATTGCGTGATATCTACAGCTGGTAACCAATAGAATATGAACCGTATGCATGTCTCTATCCTCTTTTTTTCTTCCACTATTTTCATCGCTCTATTACTTTAACGGGGATTAACAAAAGATCTGGTCATACAGTTCTTTTGCTTGTTGTTAAAAGCTTGAATTACTCTATGAAAAATATATACGCATTTTCTTTAAAGATATTTTTTTAACTTATTATGGGAAGATAAGCGAGAAGTAGAACAATTTGATCACCCTTTGATTAACCCTTGTAAATGATGGTTATGATGAGGGAAATGACTAAAACAAGATAAGAGTTTTTAAATAGAATCTCTTTAAATCAACACAAAAGATTACTGGTAAAACAGTTTCCTGCTTAAGTTGGAATCGATCTAAGTATATATATATATGTATGTATATATATATATATATATATATATATATATATATATAAATAACACCTTCCTATTCCCAGATCGTGAAGGAAACGCTAACGTTACTGGCTGCGACCCGTGCACACCTGGCTACTACTGTCTTGAATACGGCCTGTCTAGTCCCACTGGTCAGTGCGATGCTGGATTCTTCTGTCCCGAGGGCCAGAGCGTCCCTAGACCAACTGATCTGCCGTGCAGCCCTGGCCACTTCTGCATGGTTGGAAGCCACAACCAAACCGGTTGTCCTTCTGGGACATACCAGCCTCATTGGCAGCAGAGTGATTGTGACATCTGCCCAGCTGGATTTTTCTGCAAAGCATTTGGTAATTTGCATTGTTTCATCCCATAATCTGCGTTGGAAGAAGAGAAAAACATAACAATTGAAATAATTTGAATTACCCCACCATCACCACCATCACCACTACCGAAAAAAAGTTCATTGAGATTAGACAAAATGGTTTCTTTCTTTCTCTTTTTTTTTTTTCAAAATATATTCAAATCACTGGTTAGAGTACAACTTTTAAAAATATTTCTTGGTTTTGATTTAGAATGTCAGTAGCTTTTGAAACCGAGCATTCTAATTTTCATACCAGGAGACTATCAAGACCTAGACGCTGCCAACGTCACCAACGGAAATGTGAGCTACAGAGGTGTATCCGTCCCCGACACTTGCCCACCGGGATCCTACTGCCCTGAGGGCACACAGTTCGAAACTCACTACCTCTGTCCAGCAGGCTCGTACAGCAACGCAACTGGGTTGTCTAACGCAACTCAATGTACACCATGTGATCCCGGCATGTTCTGTCTCGGACAGGGTGAGTAATAGACTTCATTCTCTTGAACATACTGTTCTTTCTTTGAGATAACATTTCTAGAACGCGGGTTCTACATGCTTTTTCTTTGTTGATTATTTCAATGAATCATCTCCTCTTTCAGGTGTCTCATATCTGCAGATCGGACTCCTTCCATTAATCTTTTCCCACCAGGCTAAATCAGGACAAAATCTTCATAAGTTACTTAAGCCGGTTACTATTGAGAAGAGGATAAAAGAAAATAGAAGAAATATATAATACTTTATCTCTTTATTTACCTTAGCAAGAGTTCCTTTAATCTATGATGAATCTTAAACGCCCATCGATCAGACTGGTAGAGTTAATCAGCTTTATTCCAAAGTTTATGCATACAAGCTTTTGAGTAATTTATAGTGATATCCAGATGAAAAACTATTATGTTTTGCGAAAAAAGACGATTCTTGCTGTAGCTAGCTTTCTTTTGCAACGTTTTGTCAACTAATTACAATTGACAAGTTCATGTGTATTTTGATCCAAAAGCTGTCTCACAATTGTCCTTCTTTTTTATTATTTCAGTTTGAATATCTTTCGCCTTGTTCTCTTATTGGTTAAGCAAGTCGTAATGAATATTCAAAAAATAATCTGGTATTTAAAAAGATTATCCACTGAAGTTAATGTCTTTTCTACAAAGAAAAACGAGTCATTATATATTTTAAATAGGTAACTAACGTTTGAAATATTGACACTGTTTTAAGTATGGACTTTTTCGTTAGGTGCTGCAAATCAAACACTTAGATTTATAACAGTTTCTAAAGATGGTAATGTCAAGCACGTTCACAGCCCATACTTCTCTCCCTCCCCAGGTAACACTTCGCCTACCGGACCATGCACTGCTGGTCACTACTGTACCCAAGGAGCCTACACCTCGACGCCCACTGACGGCACGACTGGCGATATCTGTCCGGCAGGTCAGTTCTGTTCAGAGGGCAGCATAACTGGACAGGGTTGTCCAGTGGGCACATTCAGTACCAGAACTGGTCTCACCAACAGTTCGGAGTGTGATTTGTGCACACCTGGGCATTACTGTGGCACCACAGGCCTCACAGCTGTCTCTAACACTTGCTGGGGAGGTAAGAAAGGCTTCTTCACATTGAACACATTTCTGTATAGTTTGCAAAGTATAGTAAGAAATAAATGCGAGTAGTCAGAAAACATAATTTTTTAAGTGTAATTCAGCATTCAGAATATGAAATAACGGTGTTTGGGATACATTTCTCAGGATTGCATTTTGATCTGAATTTCAAAAGCAAAACGTTTAGAATTCAAAATTGTTTTATTCACAAGATATTCAGTTTTATTTGAAGTTCTTTAAGCATTCTTTTCACAATGAAAAATGTGACATCCTTCATAATCGACATTGTGTTTGTTTATTGTTGGCGTCTTCTGTATTCATTTCTGTAAGTTAGAATGTTTTAGTTTGTTTTTGTTTTTTTGTGGGGTTTTTTTTCTTGATAGCGAAAATCATTTATTTATAAAATAGAAGACATGAACTAAGCATTGAACAAAGATAACATTTTCTATTCCAAATAAGTATTGTTTTGTTTTCCAAATCTTCAAACACATTGATTTTGTTTTCTTAATTAGGGTTTTACTGTTCCCTGGGATCTGAAGAACGTGCACCGATTTCTCAGAGTTTTGGTGACGTCTGCCCAGCCGGAAGTTATTGTCCCAATGGGACGGCAGTTCCTGCTCCATGTCCCAGCGGTACTTACCTGGACACGACTGGAGCCTCAGACGTCAGCGATTGCATCATGTGTAGCCCAGGTACTTTACCGATATCCATGTGGCATGTTAGGTAGCTGAAACAGCACTCTAAAATAATTGACCCAAATTTTTTTTACCTTGAGAGTATGATCAGATTCAAGCGTTGCGCAACACAGATACCAGCTTTAATAATTTTCAGAACACGCACAATTTAAGTATATTAGATTCATTTGCATTTGTAACGTACTCCTAAAATTTTCGAAAAACGTGTTCTTGGTGTACTAATAATTGATTTTTTTTATATTACTTTTAGAAGAAAAAAATCGGGACTAAAAGCTCAAATTTTTGTATCTTTGCAAAGTCTTACTCTTACGTGACAATATTTCTTCTTTGGTGATTTACACCTTATCAGTGAAGTCCATAATTCGAACTCGTTAATAGGAAATAAATGGCCCACTCGAATGACTTGGCATCACCAAAGCTAGGTCTGAACGAATTATAACACTTTTTTGTAGGATAAAAGCTTTGCATTGTAAGAAAATAAATGGCTTTATGTTTTGTTAATGAATGAATTTGATGTAAATGGACTGTACAATGAGTATTCTTTGAAATTATCTATTTATCTATCCATCCATCTATTTATCTGTCTGTCTGTCTGTCTATCTATATATATATATATATATATATATATATATATATATATATATATATATATATATATATATGTATATGAATGAATGAAATGATATATTCATCGGACTTTTGACATTCAAATTTTTGGTTAAATTAAATGGTCATCGACGACTTTTGAAATTCAATGGAAGAAGAAAAAAAATCAGAACACTATTTTCTCAATTTTATAATGTCCATAAACTGCTTTTCCCTGGTTTATGCTAACTGAAACGAACCACTTACTCTATTATTTTCAGGGTTTTATTGTGAGAGCACAGGCCAGACAAACTACACTGGGCCTTGTGCTGATGGTTACTACTGCTCTCTCGGTGCTAATACTAGCACCCCGACAGATGGAACCACAGGTTAAATAAAAAGTTGATACAATCAGTTGATTATAAGATAATTATAGGCAAACGCATGTTTTAAATTTGTTGCCATTAAAAAGATTGAGATTGAATTTGAAAAATAAGTATTTACAGAATGCAAATAATTGCAATTCATTCTCAAATAGACGTTATTGAACAGAGAAGTTATGTGAGACAAATTTTTCAAGTAGGGCATACGTTTTTGCCTTGAACTTTTAACAAAGTCAACATAACTAAAATAAGTATGTTTTTTTTTTTTTCAAATTTTAGTTGGTAGGCAGGATTTCACGGACTCGTAAAATTATAAACCTGCACTAGTTGTTAGATGGATCTCTTTCTTTTGAAAATTTTCTTTGTCATTAAACATCTCAGAAATATGCACTTGCATTTTTCTAAGCGTCTTTCAAAAAATGTGAAATGCTTTTAGTAGTTTCTCTTTTCTATATCATTTCTGCTGGATGTAATAAAGTTTTAATAAGGGTTTTAAGTTTCTTTTTTGTAACCTATACTTCCCATTTCAATTCCCAGTACCAATCTGTTCTTTCAGATTTTGTATTTTCGTTTGAATGTTAACTTACCTGTGACAATAAGTAATTTTTTATCATTACTTTCGTTTTCTCAAGTGCCATCAAACTTTTTCTTCTTTGTCTACATGAATTGAGATTGATGCCTTGATTTTTTTTTATTCTAAAAGCTCTTGTTTAACTGGCGTGGGAGAACAAAACTTACCCCAAAAACTGTAAAGCAAAGCTTTATATATTCCTTTAACCCTGCCTCTAGGCGATATCTGCCCTGAAGGCTTTTACTGCTCCGGTGGCGCCGACAGCCCTGTGCCGTGCCCTAACGCAACCTTTGTGAACCACACGGGAGCTTCCTACTGCTACACGTGCCCTGCTGGTAGCTACTGCGTCAACAGAGACCGTGCAGATGACTGTCTCCAGGGCTACTATTGCCCAGAGGGCACCGGGGCGGACCTGCAGCCGTGTCCACTGGGAACTTTTGGCAACACGACAGGCCTCTCTGAAGTCGGACACTGTACACAATGTACTGGTGAGTGACGGGGTCAGTTAAACTGTTGGATTTATAGCCTCTCGCGGGTTTGAAACTAAGTGGTGGTGTCCATTGAACCCAAAGGCTGGGGGAAAAGGATGAAGTAATGTGATTGCCTGGTCATTAAAGTTGGTGGTGGAAGTAATAGTAGCATATAGTAAAAGTAGAGACAGTAGTAATGTAAGCAGCAACAGCTGTAATAATAGCAGCAATAAAAGTTGGCAGTTGGTTTTGTTTTTATAAAGGAGGCAAAATTATGGCTATTGAAACTATTTTTCGTATGGATTTTGGTTGCTGCTTAAATCACAAATTAGATATTTGTCAGGTGAGATCACCTAACAAACTCATCTGTAAAATCAGAGTTGTATTTTCACCATGTAAAATCTACAAATAGGCTTTGCAAACCAATGCGTTCTAATAGAATCCCAGTTGTTTCTTTTACGCTCTTGGCAGTTTTTTTTTATTGGGAGGAGGAGGAAGGGGGAGTGATAAATGATCATAACCTAAATTTTTTTTGCGAGAAAAGCCATATCACTGGGTTAACATTTATGACTATTATTACAAATTAACGAAACAAAAAAAAACATATTCTAAATTTGTCTCATCTTTTCCCAGGTGGCTATTATTGCGGTACTCCAGGATCACCTGATGTGGACGGCCCGTGTCAGGCAGGCTATTACTGCGAAAGTGGAGTGGACACTGCCACACCCACAGACACCAATGTCCACACCGGTGTTGGAGGAGAGTGTCCAGTCGGGTCTTACTGCCCACGGGGCTCACCATTGCCAATTATCTGCGCGGCTGGAACATACACGGGTATCAAAGGTGAGCATAGCTTGAGAGATTTAAACAGTAACTTATTTGAATTATTTTTTTAATCGCTTTTCTTAGTTCGAATATTAACTGTAACTTTTAGACTGTTTTCTTTATTGGGAGTTTCTTTGTCTCTGTTATATGAAACTACCGATTCCTTTTCAATCCCTTACTTTGAGGTCCATTTTTCTTTGCTACTCTCTTTATCCTTTGATTGCATCTCTGTCTCAAATGGGACATGATATTATTAAGAATTGTTTACTAGATTCCCTTCTCAAAAATAAATCCAACAAGTGTTATCAATTACTTTATGTCGAAGCTTTCCGCAAGGAGCAGACTCACCATTAAATATTCGTTTTTTTATCTTGAATAAATGTAAATGAAAAGTTATATCCCTTAGAAAAATTGAAAGATTGTTATAGTTTTGACGTGGTGTCATTCGTATATATCTTTGAACTCCGAACTTCCAAAAATATTTTTTGGTGTGAGTTTGTTCTAGCTGTCTTGGGACGTCTTACTACGACGTGAATGACGGGACTGAAATTGTTTCATATTCTCCATTGTTAGCGATCTATAAAAACTAAGTCGAACATTTCATAATGATTTGAAGTTGGCGGACTAAGCCAAGCCATAAACTATGTATTTTTGTTCCACCAGGCAAGTCCTCCTGCGACAGTTGTGTAGCAGGCTTCTACTGCGTGGCCAACACAAGTGACTACAACGCTACTCCATGCGACCCCGGCTTCTACTGCCCTACAGGCACTCAACATGCGGCCCAGTATCCATGTTCTGCGGGCACATACAACCCTGTCGGAGGCCAGACTGCAGTGTCTGCGTGCCTGGCTTGTCCCCCTGGCCAATATTGTGGGACATCTGGCTTATCTGCTCCAACAGCAAACTGCAGTGCTGGCTGGTTCTGCACGGGTGGGGCTTACCAGGCTATGCCAACAGTGATGGGTAAGACTAACTAATCTCCTCTTGCATGGTTTTTTTTTTTATTTTCTTTAGTTTCGTTCTTCTTGCATCGTTCTTTTTTTATATAATCATCATCATCATCATCATCATCATCATCATCATCATCATCATCATCATCATCATCATCATCATCATCATCATCATCATCATCATATAATAAATGATTATCACCAATGCCTGCATCATCATGCATCCCCGTTATCACTAAAACAGTTTTTATTGTAATGATTGTAACACTAATTATCCCCATCAACATAAGCATTAGTACAATTATACTCATCGCCATCATCACTATGCTTGTAATATGCATCACCAATGGTTCATAATTATTTGTCACTCATTATTTGCGTTATTTTTCCTGTCATTTATATCATCATTGTGTTTCGGTTTATTTTAATTAATATTCATTGACTGTCGAGTCGGCTTTTTTTTTTTTAGTATCATCCTACCGAAAAAAACATCCTTGTGCAACTAACCCTTAACATTTGCTAACTTCAGGTAACTACAGCAGCATCGACGTGTGCACCTGCCCCGAGCTAAACACCACGGGTGGGCGATGTCAGCCTGGAGATTACTGCCCAGAAGGATCGGATGCTCCTGTCAAGTGTACCTCAGGATTCTACTGTGATGACTATGAGCTGGCAGTGCCCAAAGGTCCTCTTTACTCAGTAGATTTAATGCTTGTTCTATTTATGTGTTGTTGTTTTTTTTTTAGTTTTGTTTTAAAATTAACCAAATTTAATAGTTGCGGTAAGTTTTCGCACATCAGGAAATTGTTTGGATTGATGAAAGCGTTTCGAAATGTCATATTGTGCATCTGTTGCCAAATTATCCATAGTACGTGTGGATATGGCGCGCGGAATCTTTTTTTTTCTTTTATTTAAGGACTCTACAAGACATTTTTTTTTCTTTCAAAATCCGTATAAAGATTATCAGGTCTTTACGAAGATGATTCATACAAAATTTTACATTATGCCAACGAGGAACCTTTCGTTGTCATTTTTGAGGGCATAACTAAACTTCAGCACAAAGCCCAACTTTTATAGATTTTTTTTCTCCACCATCATGACGTCTCTTTTTCTGTCTTGCTAGGCGAGTGTAACGCCGGATATTACTGCCCTATGGGTCAGAGCGAACCAAATCCAGCCCCGTTCCTGTGCACCCCTGGCCATTACTGCCTCGTGGGATCGGCCACGCCCACTCCTTGTCCAGCCGGGACTTTCTCCAACACTTCGGGCAACACGAACCTCACGCAATGTATTGAATGCACGCCTGGTAAGTTGTGAAGGCTGAGGAGAGACCACAGATATAGTTTAAATAATAATGACGATAAACTACTGTAAGGGGAGACCACAGAGATAATTTAAATAATAATGAGGATAAACTACTGTGAGAAAAGACCACGAGATAGCTTAAATAATAGTGAGGATGAACTACTGTTTGAAGAAAAAATGTTAACCATACGAATTTCATACGCTGAGGAAAGATGAGATTCCAAACGCTACAAACTAACAAAATTTAGCTCTGGCGTTATCAATTTTGCCAGAACAAGATTCTTTGAAACTTGCATTCTTTGTTTAATTGATTTGCGGAGACCTTGTTATTATGTTTTGGGTTAATTAACTTGAGCATGCGCCGTAAGGAATAAAAAGGTTAGGATTAACTTGGGAATCAAGCTGAACCGAGCAAGGAAAAATAGAAGAGGATTAGCCATGTGCAATGAATGTACCAATGTCAACATCATCTAAAGACTTAAACTCAAATTTGCGTGAGGTGTCTTTTAGAAAAAAATAATGAAGGCGTGATCCGGAGAGGATATTCACCCTATTTCTAGAGAATATAACTTATCAAAAAGTTAGAAATTACCATAGCATACATTGCTTGATCAAGTCATTAAAGAATGAAGAAAAAAAAAAAAGACATGGCAGGCAAGTGTTCCGATTCAGAATGGTATTATCATGGGCCAAAAGTGACTTTTTTAAAAACAAGTATGAATTAAAATTAAAGAGGTCATCATAAGATTTGTTATGAAAAGAAATTATTGTGATTGCTACAATATTTATAATACATCAAATGAAATATCTCTCAGGGAAACTTCATTTCTCATAATGGATATAATTAAATTGTGATTTATGTAGCACTTGCAGTTCTTTGATTTTGCTTTTCCTTTCCTTCACAGGCTTTTACTGTGGAGCTCATGGTTTAACTGAGGAAAGTGGTCAGTGCAGCGCTGGTTTCTACTGTCCTGCTGGTCAAACAAGTGCTTCACCAACAAACTATCAATGTCCTCAAGGCTTCTACTGCCCTGTGGGCTCTGACCAACCAATTATGTGTGAAAGAGGTAGGGAAAACTTTTATTTTAATTCTGAAATAATATTGGGTAGTAGGTGGTAGTGAAGAAAAAGAAAGTTATAGAACATATAATATAATATTATAATTGCAAAGTCCTCTAATCGTTACTCATTTTATCTCCAAAACCAATACCAAGTTGGAGATTTCCAAAAATATAATCTTACTTCATCCTAAAAAAAAAACGATGGGGGAGGGAGACAATGGAATGAAACTGGGAAAGGATAATCAGTTTTTATGGCATTAAAATGACAGGAAAGTACCAAGACTTGACGCAGCAAGCTACTTGCGCGGACTGTCTGAAAGAGTTCTACTGTGACCCATTCGAGCTGGGCAATGTGACTGGAGTGATTACACCTGTGACTTGCCCCGCTGGCTACTACTGCCCTACTGGAACCGGTGATAAGTACACCAACCCGTGCCCTCTGGGAACTTACAGCGCTAGCACAGGCCTGGAGGATTCATGTAAGTGGGCTTAGTATATTTTGACAAGTATTTCAAAAACAAACGCTGATTATGTGAAATTAACCAAGTATTTCAAAAACAAACACTGATTATGTGAAATTAACCAAGATACCAAGAGACCATCTGATTGATAAGAGATTTAAATGAAGAGATATTTATTTTAGATAGAAACTATCATGTTTTTCGATCTTTTTGCATAACTATGGATGTTTATCTTATATTTATATATATACCATAGAGTTCGAAAACGAATCTGTGCTTAAAACCTTGGTTTGAAGAAAGAAAGTTCTTCACTATTTCATTCCTACACGTAGTCTAAAAAAAAATATAATATACATAGCATGCAAAGTCATTTTTTTCTGAATTATTATTTCAAACTTTTTGTAGCTTAAACATTTATTCTGTATACCATAATACTCCAGCTGAGTGTACCAGTTGCGACCTGGGCAAGTATTGTGGAAGCCTGGGACTAACTTCATCACAAGGAGATTGTGACGCCGGATATTATTGCCTTATCGGAGCCTCTAGCCCAACGCCAACTGACGGCGTTACTGGAGACTTATGCCCAGAGGGTCGCTATTGTCCTCAAGGGTCATATGTAGGTCAGTATCTGCTTAAGGCTTGATGATAAACTTTCAACTAGAAAGCGAAAACTACTTTTAAATCAGAAATCTCAACACTTTTGAACTCATGCGTATTTATTTCATCCGTTGTAATCGGACTTTGGTGCTGTGTTTTTATTTTGTATGTGAGATACAATTTTTTGTGCTATGAAACTATGAAACAGGCGATATTGTTTATTAAAACGATCATGTCCAAAAGTCTAGAAATAGTGTGTATCGCATATTTCACTCGACAGGCTGCCGAAGAAACGTGGCTTCTGCCCAAGCTTTTAACCCATTTTAAGTGATATTCACGCTTTTGTGTTTATTTGAGAGAAATTGTATTTTATTTTTCAAGTATTTCTTGTAGAAATGCACGATACGTAATTTTATAAATATGCATGATTTAGAATTTGTGAAATGAGTTTGAACAGCCGTCTCAATGCTTCAAAGATCCTGCTATTAATGAAGTTAATGGCCACAATACATTAATGGAGTTTTGTAAAATGATATCTAAGCTTGTCTCTCTATTGTTCATTGTTTTACTTTCTCTAATAAATATTATTCTTCAGACCATAATTTGTATATATATGTGTATATATATATATATATATATATATATATATATATATATATATATATGATTGGGTTGGGAAGAACTTTTCAAAAAATTAGGATGTTATATCCATACCACATCTCTCAGTCATGAGCATTTCATATTTCGAATCTTCAGGAGATTTTTGTCCAGTCGGCACCTTCAATAACATAACTGGACTGCGAGCAGCCAATGACTGCTTTCCGTGCGAGCCAGGCTTCTACTGTCCGACAGATGGTCTGCTTGAGTCCTACGCAGAGTGTTCTGCTGGACATTACTGTGAGCTAGGCTCGACAGAGCCCTCTCCAGTGGCTCAGACCTATGGCTATCGATGTCCAGTTGGTCATTACTGTCCACAAGGAACTCCAGCTCCAGTACCATGTCTGGCCGGCACCTACCAACCAGCGGAAGGTAAGAGGGATGCGAAAAAGAATTGTTGCAAGTCGTTTACGTTGACAATAAAATAAAAATTGCACAATGGACATTGAGGTCTAAGATCACAAGGTTCATACCAAAAGTTTATCATGTTTATTGTGCTATTTCTGTAAATGAGAATATTGCCTTTTTTTCCATAGTTGACATACGTGTACCCTTCAAGCTCTACCTTAAAGAAACTATTCCTCATCTCCACTTTTTTTTACTCTTCTCACACTCCAGGCAAGCAATCCTCCACAGCCTGTGTGCCCTGTGATGCTGGCGACTATTGTCTTCACGAGGGCAACAGTTCGGTTACTGGCCAGTGTTCCGCTGGGTACTACTGCATTCAAGGCGCTAGTTTGGCCACTCCTACAGGTAAGGTTATATTGATCTCCACTCAGGATCTTCAATTTATTGTTTGCGCATAACAGGAAACTTTGAAATTATCGTAACATTAGATTCAAAAGCAACTTTCAGGCTAAAAAGATGTATATTTGATATCTTGATTTAATAAGCACATTAAATTTATGTCGCTGAACATTTCTGAAGACGTAAGAAACAGCCAATGAAAAATATATATTCTTCATATTCAAAAGGAGAGCAATATAAATTTTTGTGAACTGAATTAAATGCACTGCAAGCCATGTCTTTATAAATTCTACTTATTGGATCATATTGAGGCAACATTTTGTAATTATTGTAAATAACGCATTGACTTTTTGCAGATGGCATCACGGGAGACATCTGTCCTGTTGGCAATTACTGTCCTATTGGGTCCTCCTCTCCTACACCATGTTCTATCACCACCTACATGAACCACACAGGGGGCGCTGTGTGCGATATCTGCCCTGCAGGCTACTTCTGCGTAGACGGTGCCCAGGCAGAACCGTGTCCTCAGGGCAGCTACTGTCCCGAAGGAACTGGCTCTAATGCCCAGTCTTGCCCGCAAGGAACTTATGGATCCAGAGACAGGTTGTCCAATGAAACTGAGTGCACAGCATGTACTGGAGGTTACTACTGCCCCAGTCCTGGTCTCACCGCGCCATCAGCACAGTGCAGCGGCGGATACTATTGTGTCTCAGGTGGAGTCGACTGTAGAAGTGTTTATCCTCAGCTCTTTGAAAACAGTCAGAGAGTTTAATTTAAGAAGAAGGCGCATGCGTGAAATTGTACTGGTTTAGTGTTAAGCGAAACAATTTTAAATTGAAAAACTAGAGAGAAAAAATGATATGAGTTATTTTATAGCGCTAACCCATTAATTTACTAAAATGCTAAAATGCTTAAAGTGCATAATAAGGTTCCCTCACTGACCATTGCCAACTAATGTACCTTTCTGAACTCACATAGTGTAACTATTAGAAATCTACAAGATCTTTCACTATCTGTTGTCGGGTACTCATTGATAAACTAAATAAAGTGAGGATATGTAAGTAAAGAACCATTTCTTAGAATTCAACTATAGAGCCTGGTCTTGGCAAGGTTCGAATCCTTGACTTTGTGATCATCGAGCTGGAAGTCTACCATCAGACCATGATTTCTGTGAAATTGTTAACGTCACTGCCACGCGTCATCTAAAGTCTACTTCTAAAACATCTCGCTTGATGCCATGTTCCTCACTCTATCTTTTGTTCAAAAGTCAATGGCTTTGAAAAATATCTAATTTTGTATGTTTATGAAAGTGACTGGGTTTACATATCAGTTTTCGTTATTATACGAGCAAGAATAGTTAAAGTCCTTTCCTGGATTGCTTTCAATCAGCTGTTTAAATGCATTAAAGATTTATTAATCAGTTAAAGGTTTAAATAGGGTAAGAACTGGACTGTACGACACATTGCGCACCATAAAGCGGTGTTGATCATAAATATTACGCATTATTCTGCGAATACCTGGACAGTAATGATGAACTCCAGTTGCTCTTACTAAAACAGAAATCCGTCATTAAGAATTCTTAAAAATCCAACTCTCCGGTCAACCATTTTGTGTTTTCAAAATAATTTTGCTTATTTCAACCTCACGGCCGAAGGTAAATAAGAAAGCGACGAGACTCATGACTACATAAAAATGCTTTTTTAATCAACTGTTTAAACTTATAGTGAAATGCTTATCAAATCATTTTCTGAAATTAAAAAAAAATAGATTTCACTGCCACGTTATCACGATTGATTATCGGTGAGCCACACTTTTTTCTTGTGATAACCCTGCAATACAATCTTATTCTCCAGGTGTGGATGTTCCCAATCCAAACAGCGGAATAACTCATACAGGCGAGGGTGACGTCTGCCCAAGTGGTCACCAGTGTCCGGTGGGATCTAGCTCCCCCACGCCATGTCCGGCTGGAGAATACAGTCCCAGTACTGCCCTGGCTCTGTGCTCGGTGTGTCCAGAAGGTGAGATAGTATTTGAGCATAGTATTGATTGTAATTGGGATAGTAGGGGCGTTATCGTTATTGGTGATGATAGCGATGGTTGTGTAATTGTGGTGTTAGTGGTGGTAATGTAACATGATGATGATTGTAAGTAAGAAGATAACCATGATTGATATTAGGAGGAGGAGGAGGATGGTTATGATGATATTAATACTGATGATGATGATGATGATGATGAATAGATATAATGATGTTGGCAATAAGTGGATTTTTTTTCTTGATGATAATGAAAATGATGACGGCATTGACATCAATGGTGGTCATATTTCTGTTGATTGAGACGATATCGTTAACGCGGATAGTTATGAGAACGATGATGACAATTAAGTTGATTATTTGCTCATATTTTTTAATCATTTTATTTGCCTATTTTTCGGCTCATCATAGATTTACTTTTAAACCAAATCCCGTTACTTAATTTATTTTAATTAATGACCGATTGAGAGCTAAAACTAAGCCAGAAGTTACCATTTCTGTCAGGCTACTTTTGCATCAATGAAACCATCACCCCGGTAGAATGCCCCACTGGACATTATTGTCCAGCAGGCACAGAGTTTGATGTCCAGTATGCTTGTCCACCTGGGACTTACAACAACGTTACAGGTAAAAATTTATCTTTTTCTTCATCAAAACTATTCTGGGTTAATCATAATGAAATGATTAATATAAGATTTCTAAAAAGACACGTAACTTGCACGTTCAACATTTGATATCAGGTGAGTAATTATAAAAATATAAGTGGTTTACATAGAAAATAGACAAGCCTTTATAGAATACTCGTCCATCTAAGGCCTGATATATTAACTAAGTTCTGATATCCTTTAAACCGGAACGATTAAATAACACGCAATGAAATTAGGAATGGAGAAGCTGAGCGCTTTACTTTGTAATCTGTATGGTTAAACCAAACGACTCTTGAATAGGACATATTTTTACCAATACTGTTGCATTTCTAAAGGACAACCAATATATAGATAGATGTTAGAGATAGGCAAGTATCGAACATCATGGTTTTCTCAAAAGTCGGATGAAACAATTGACAACGCCAGACCAACACATACAAAGTTCAAATCAGATCCTTTCAATTGAAGTTCTACACCTAACTTATTTGTCCTCTATAATACGTTTAAAAAAATTGAAAGCATTTTAAATCCATTTCTTTTTCATATCGGGAAGAAATAAAACATTCTTCTGTACGAGTCATGCCAGAATGAATGGGAAAAAATATCGGATCAATTAATTGTATAAAATTGCGGAATTCACAGATTTCATAGCAGTATAATAAAAAAGAAAGGTATTGTACTTTTTTTTTTTCTTTTTTTTTTTTTTTTTTTTTTTGGGTGGGGGATTAATATTGTCTTTCTCTCTGCATTTATATCAATTTATTGTCAATACGTAAAATATATACCATAAACATTTATTTCTCCACAGGAAATACTACGTACTGTATAACCAAATGTTTATCAACTTTTTATGCTTTTGATTGTTTTACTACCCCCAATGCCCTCAACTGAAAGAGCCTCTGGTTTTTCTCTTCCTCCTGCAGGCGCCACTAATGAGACAAGCTGCCTGGACTGTCCACCAGGCGAGTACTGTGAGGGTCACGGCAACGTGATCCCCTCGGGCTTGTGTGATCCAGGCTTCTTCTGTGCTGGCAGAGCCTCTCAGAGAAGACCCTATGATCCGGGCTATCTGTCTACTGCCAATGGCACTCTCACGTAAGTTCAGCATATCATTCAAAATTCATTGAAAACCCTTTTTGTAAAAACGGCAATCACGTAATTCATCTAGGTAAGAACAAGAAAAAAAAAGATGTAGATCATATTAAATTAAGATGGTAATAATTAAGGAGTACATGAAGGTGAGCCAAATCATAGAAAGTATCCTAATTCTTGCAGCTGGATGATGGAAAACCTGCGATGATGCAGTTATGGTTTCTTTTTTGTTCTATATCCCTGTTGAGGGTCCCTTGTGATCGTGATCTTATTTCTTAACATATGGGTAAATAAAATCGTTCTTTAGATAGTATGAAACAATAATAATTTTGCTCGTATGAAGTGTCGATGGTCTGATATAAATATTTGTGTTTTAGGAGGAAAACATAATTGAGATCACATCGCAATGGACATGTTATGTTTACAATACATTTTTCAACGCTAACAAAATTAAACTTATGAATAGTGTTCATTTCAATATCATTGTTTTTGCTTCCTTTTGTTTTTTTGTCATGGGTCTAAATCAAATGATGTTATCACCGATCCTTAAAATACAATCCTTTTCATTTAAAAAAAAAACATGAACTGCACCATCATCTTTGATCTCTTTTTAGAATAACTGATTAGTTGCTTTTTTTTTTTTGACCAGATGAGCATACAACCATTACTCGAAATGGGTTCACGCAGCATACACCTATCAATTTTTTTCTTTTAAAGTTCATTTCCTTTATTTTTGGGGCAATGTCAAACAAAACATACGATCTTCCATCTCTCATTTCCGACCTCATTCAAACAGAGACCTGTATGCAAACGACACCTGCACACCGATGTGGGACTGCGTGTGTCCGTCCTTCTTGCTAACCAGTGGAGGCTTGTGTCCTATTGGCTACTACTGTCCACAAGGGTCGCCAAAGCCTACAGCTTGTGACCCTGGTACTTACTGTGAACTTCCGGGACTGTCTATTCCAACAGGTACGTACTTTCTTTTGAATTTCTTCTTTTTTATGTATTCCATTCATGAAGTGCATCAGTGATTTCATTGGAAGATTATTTTTTTTATTATTTTTTTACCACTGAAACAGTTAATTAAAATGCCGCTTTGAAGAAGAAAAAGGTATAAAAAAGACTCTTAGTCTAATGTCAACAAGTCTCATGAAAATCTTTGAATCTTAGATTAGACCTTACCATTTGCAAGTAGTAGATAGGAATTTTCATCTAATAAAGTCAAAATTATTTCAGAAATGGCGAATGAAAACTTAAAAGCGTTTTAAAAAATTAAACAAGTGAGCACCAGATGGTTCAGTCGGTAGAGCATATTGGACTTAATAAGGTGATCAAGTTTCGATCCCTTCCTAGCTCATCTGATGGCGAGGGTCGCATCTTATATAATCAGACTTAACCTTGTTTTGGCTTAGAATCATCGCGTCTGTATAAAGATATTCTGTAAACTTCAGGGACGCAAAATCAATACTGTTCTTTAATTTTCATAACTTTAACGAATAAAATAATAATAACAACATGCGATTCACTTTATGAGATGTTTGTTTTTACTAAGGAGTTCTTAGAAATTTTTTTTCGTTAGAGAAACTGTCATTTTTTTTTTTAATGAATCATATCATAATTAACTTAATTAATGCTTTATTGACCATAAACACATAATTACCCAGGCAACTGCAGCGCCGGGTTCTACTGCAACGGCACCAGTGACCGACCTGACCAGCATGTGTGTCCGGCAGGCTACTACTGTGAAATGGGCACCAGCATCCCAGAGCCTTGCCCGGCTGGAACGTTCTCTGGCAGCGAGCAGGGCGAGAGCGTGGGTCACTGCACCAACTGTACCGCCGGGTATTATTGTCAAGGTTCGTGGTGTCAGCTCTGCCGTAGTGTGGTCAATGATGCTTATAGTATGGGTATGGTGGTTTATACGAAGGGAAGAGGAGAATTATAATGCCAAGTACTTGCTTGTCGCGCGTGGTATAATTATAGTCAATGGGTCTGAGGGATCAGGCTATCCTTCATTGCTAATTACTTTGACTCTTCTAATTTGTACTTATTTACTTCTTTTCACCATTTACCTCTCTCTGTCGTTCGACCTGTTTCTTTCTCTAAACTTTATGTTCTCGCCCGTTTATTTATGTCTGTATGCTGTATATTTCTGTCAGTTTTTCTTTTTATGTTTCTCATATCTCTTTGCCTGTCGTCTCAATTTCTCCCTCTTCCCCTCTATCTCTCTCTTTCTCTCTCTCTCTCTCTCTCTCTCTCTCTCTCTCTCTCTCTCTCTCTCTCTCTCTCTCTCTCTCTCTCTCTCTCTCTCTCTCACTCATTCTCTCTCTCTTGCTCTATCTCTCTCTTTCTCTCTCTCTGTCTCTATCTCTCTCTCTCTCTCTCTCTCTCTCTCTCTCTCTCTCTCTCTCTCTCTCTCTCTCTCTCTCTCTCTCTCTCTCTCTCTATCTCTCTCTCTTTGTCTGCCCCTCTCATTCTCTTATCGAAATTGTCTCAAATCGTTGAATTTTTTTAGGCATTTAGAAAACTCTTTATTCGCAGAGGGGATAAGTTGTAAACAATATGTTTATAATCAGTTTCAAAGCGTTGTTATCATAGATACTTCTTGTTCTTACCTAAATGATTACTTAGTTTCATGAACTGCCAAACTTCTTGCTGAATTTACTTAAAAATGCCCATTCCTATTTGTTACTCCTCCTGATTCCTGTCCCAGGAGTGGCTAACACAGCTCCAACTGACCAGTGCAGCGCTGGCTACTACTGTCCTGGTGGTCAGGACACGCCTTCGCCCAGCGAGTATCTATGTTGGCAGGGACATTATTGTGAAATAGGCTCGACCACGCCCACCGCTTGTCTGAACGGAACTTATCAGCTCAACCAGGGCCAGAGCGCGTGCATTGATTGCTCACCAGGTTACTACTGTGATCCTTTTGAAGGTAGGCGGGGCTCAAATCCTTTTTAAAGTTCAATTTGGTCTCGTTGAGTGAATTCAAACTAAGCTTATTCAACAGTTGTACTAAATGATGAGTAAGGGTCTATTAGAAAGTCACAATAAACTAAATTTCTATGTCAAATATTTTGAAAAAAGTCTTTAATCTGTTGGGGGTTTTTTAATTCTCCTAATTTCAAATTTTAAAAAGTTTTATAATTTTTTCTAACCTGATGTAACAGTTTTTAAAAGTGAGTAGATTCATGTTTTCTTCGATTTTTCCAATTGTGCGACAAAGATGAAGGATTGTATTGTGCAGTGGTGGCGTTTAGTTGATTGAGAAAAACCGTGAGCAGACATTCATACTAATTTTAAGTAGTGCAAAATTTAGTTTTTCAGTGTTTTAAATTTTTTTTAGATCCGGTTCAGGATGGTTGTACAAATTTCCTAAATTACTGAGCTAATCTTCAGATTAAGACTTAAATAGCCTGAAATCATCAAAAAATCCGAAATATTGGACATACACATAGAACTAGTAATGTGTCGAGTGACAACTTAGATTATTCTATAGGATTTTGAAAATTAGGTTTATATTAGGTTTTTGTTGATATGGAGGTTGTTTTGTTTTTTGTTTTTTGTTGTTTTTTTTTTTTTGTTGTTTTTATTTTTTTGTTTTTTTTTTTGGTGTTTTTTTTTTTTTGTTTTTTTTTTTTTTGTTTTTTTTTTGTTTTTTTTTTGGGGGGGGGATTGGTTTTGTTTTTATTTTTTATTTTTAAGTAAAAACTGGTAAGCTTTGCAAGGAATGAACAATGCAATATTCTAAAAATGAGATTGACACACATTATTTTATGATTTAAGATAGCTATGTTCGGAGTCAATGGCATCGCTCTCTGACTTCGATTCCCAACCGATCTATTGTCATAATACATGAACGTTTATATTTCAAAATTATTTTTACTTTAGAAAACTGACATAAAATTGTTTCAAAAAATGCTGCAAGCAGGAATGCTGTTTGATCAGGAAAATCATAATCGATCTTTAATGCAGGAAGTTATAGCTAAGTTTGTGTCTTGTCAGAACAAGCACGACTGATCTAAAATGTCTGAAATCCTAAAAACAATGTAAGATAACGAAATTATTTTCTCTCACTAAATGTAACTAGTGGTAATCAAAGAAATAGTTTCGTGTATTACTTTGGTCAATAGTATAGTATACTATGAATCTGTGGAGGGCGAGATCTAATAATTTAGAGCAAACATTTGGGACTACAAAGTAGCAAGACCAAAAAAACTTTATATATTTCTCGTAACATACTAATTTTTTTAAAATAATTTTCTCATTGTTGTGTAATTTAACCCTACTCCTCAGCCAATGTTACGATACCAAACGGTAAATCATCACTCAACGTTTGAGTAATATTGATTTCATTATTGCATTTCTTTACATATTTTTGGTACACTTAAAATTAGTGCCAGTTGTTTGTGCATCTGCATGCAGTGATTATATATTTTTATTGTTCTATTGATTTTTGTGCTATCGGTGTTACGATTGCCATGATCCACTAGGTTGCTATGAGCTTTCTTTTTTTTTTGTCATTTAATTATTCTTCATGTTTTTAGAAGCCATATTCTTTTTTTTTTTTATTTTTGATCTCAGTCTAAGAGCTTTACGTTTTAAGGTGTACGTGTGACTCAAAGCTAACGTGCTTATTTATTGAATGTATTTATATATGTGAAAGCAAACTTCTCTTTAATCAAATTTTTATTTATTTCATACTGCAATTCTTTGTTATTAGAATAAATTTGTAATCAACAATGTATTTGAATGAAAATATGAGACAAAACACATAGAAAGGATTTTAAACTTTTTTTCAATATGTCTTGAATAATGAAAATGTTTTATTACACGGCCGTTTCTTTCGCTTTTACACTCAATTTAAACTAACTGAAAAATATTACGATTTTTCTTTTTTGCCTTTTTCACACGGTGTCCTTTCAGAATAATAGTTGTTTCAATGGCACAAAAACATATTCACATGTGGCACCAAATTTAAAATAAGCGAAATGACAAATAGTTATAAGAATACACCGACAGAAAAAATAGCCTTTTCCCTTTTCAAAGCATTATAAACAACAAAAGAAGCAAGTTTAACAAACTTTGCTAAATATACCGTAGGTAATGTGTGCACTATTTATGCAAAAAAAAAATTTACTATTTAAAACCTCTCAGACATAATTATTTAGAACTAACGAATATTACTATTATTATCATTATTAAAATTATCACTTTCTTCTTTATCATCACCATAGCTGTCGTCACCATCATTATCTTTATCATCATCGTAATCATTGTTACCATCCTCGTCAACGACGGTACTAGCAACTTGAGAATGATTTCACCTTTATCACATTTATAAATGTTCTTGAATTGAAATAAAAAAAAAGAACTACCGACCTTAGAGGCTCATGCAGATCAACATATTGTCTGTTAAGCGTAAACTTTCATCTCTCTGTTATCCTTATTTGATCGCTTCCTTAACATCGCAGACTAAACAGTTTATTTTTCAGGATGTTTGTTTGTTTTTTTGTTTTGTTTTTTGTTGTTGTATTTTTTTTTTTTTTTGTTTTTTTTTTTTTTCATGTCCGGACATCATGATTATTTGTTAATCCCCTAGCTTGTTCAATCACAAAAGATTTCGGATAGTGTACCATTTAAGTAAACAAACAAACAAACAAACAAAAAAAACATCTATCTCCTACAATAGCAACGTCAGAATATTATTTTAATGTTCACTTTATTTCGTATGATAATTTCAACTAGGGTAACATTTGACGATATAAAATATGAAAAGGATGTGGAGCAGCGATCAGATGGTTAATACATTATACACACTTGTTTAAACATAAAAATTCCTATCAAACAACTTCCTTACATTTGATATTTGTAAACTCTTCATCTTATTTTAGAAAATGTATGCCAGCTTTTTTTATATTTGTTCGTGTTAGTCAATTACATAAAAGATTCATTTGATGTAGAAATTTTGCGTCAGCACACATATACCACATATATTACCTAGTGTGACAAGTCAGTCAAAAGTGTGAACCTAGTAATGGCAAATACAATGAAGTTATAAGGAAAAAAAGAAAACTATCTAAAAACTAAATCAGAGCAGATCGTAGTAAAAATAGATTTTAGTCTGCTTTCAAAACATTGGCATGAGTGCATGATAGTCAATTTTGCACGCTTTGATTTTGTTTTTGTTTGGTTTGTTTAAATCTGTTTTAATATATCATAATACTTAATGTTTCATCGAGATATTGGCACAATTTTTATGGAACGTGTGGCGAGAAAATCATTATATTTCGATACTTTCATTATATTATGATGCTATTCGTTTTTCTAACTATCCAATTTACCTAATAGATTATTGTCGAAACAATTATAACTTTTCTTCAGAGTACAGTTTTCTTTCATCAACTTTATTGTGTGTTTAGGAATGTTTAGTTCCTCGACCCCACCCTTACCACTGTTTCTCTGTCTCTCTGTCGTTATCTCTCTGTCTCTCTGCCGTTATCTCTCGGTCTCTCTGTCTCTCTATCTCTCTCTCTCTCTCTCTCTCTCTCTCTCTCTCTCTCTCTCTCTCTCTCTCTCTCTCTCTCTCTCTCTCTCTCTCTCTCTCTCTCTTCACTCTACCACTCTCGTTCTCTTACGTTTCGATAACTTAATTTTTGTTTAATGCTCCTAGCACTGTATTTTTATTCGATGTGTTTTGTTCGTTAAGTTATGTTTCTTTTACAGCTGTCCATCCGACATCGGAAGAGATGTGCTTATACTCGAATTTTCACATGAATATCAGAATATATTATGAATATGTTAATATATAAACTTTTAGAAGTAGTATTTTTGGTGTGTTTAAAGTATCTATTCACAAATTTACTTATATTTGTAATGAGAGTGGGCAGGCGGTCTAACATTTCTCAACAAAATTGTTACTATTAAATCAACCTCCAAGTTACTTTTACTTTTAATGCATGCTATTTTTTAGTGTATTCTGTTCTCTTTAATTTTTTTTCATCTTTTGGATATCAAAACTGTTATATAATGCCACACCGTACATTTTAATGAGAAACACAAGTAATTAAAAAAATAGTTTTAACTTTGAGCCAACTATTACTGCATTTGTGCCTCTTCTTTCTATCTATCCATCTTTTATTTATAAATTTAGGGTATTAAATCTTAAGAAGTATAGGACATTTTATACTAAGAAGAGAGAGTTGCATATTGGAATACAATTTTGTTTTAAAAAGGGGTGGGGGGGGAGGAATAAAGGTTCTCTCACCATGAGCTGTCAGGCCTAGATATAAAATTTTAGGGTTTTTCTTTCTTTCTGATAAAGCTTTTCATTTAACTTAGAACTATATTTTCTTGTAAAAACCCTTTTATATAGAGAGTGAATTTTGGGCAACATGGCATGTCTCTCAATTTTCTATCTAACTTACCCGTAAGAACCTTTTCTAGTTTTTGTTGAGAAATTTCTCTCCAAATTCGTGTCAACTGAAGAGCGTTCTCTTTTTTTTTTTTTTTTTTTTTTTTCGAAATCCATGATAATTCCTGTAAAGGGTATGAATTCTTTTTAAATAATTGATTCAATATTTTGTTAATTATTTAGATGCAGATAATAAACCCACTCTATTATTTCCTGTGTTGGTTTACCAGCCGGCCCTGTGGTCAGTCCATCACCGTGTCCAGTCGGCTACTACTGTCCAGCAAAGACCTCAGCTAAGCAGTCCTTCCCTTGCCCGGCGGGCACTTTTGGTCCAGACGAGTATTACTCGGACATCAGCAACTGCACTGAGTGCACAGCCGGCTCCTACTGCGAGAGGGACGGGTTGTCTGCCCCTACTGGCGAGTGCTGGGCGGGCTTCTACTGCACGGGCGGGGCCTCATCTCCGACGCCGATATTTGATAACGTGAGCAGTGATGCCGATACCTGGTTACATAGAACAACTAGTTTGATTGAATGTGCTTATAAGTTATTTTTCTTTTTTTTTATCATTTCTATTTAACTTCCATCCTCATTACTTGTCAATCTTTCTACCCCCTTTCGATCTCTTCTTTTTAATTTTTTTAGTTCACTTTTTTATCTGTATATCTTCCTACATGCCCATCGGTCTGTCTGTCTATATATTTATCTATTTATCTATCTATCTATCTATCCTCTCTCTCTCTCTCTCTCTCTATATATATATATATATATATATATATATATATATATATATATATATGAGCAATGATGTCTATTTTTGTGTCTCATGATTAATACTGAGTATTGGTATATCATAAGATCGAAACATTGGATATGTGGTTTATAAAACAGCAATCCTTTTTTTACATATATAAACACGAGCAATAAGGCTTGTTAAACAAAACAGAGCAGTTTTGTTTCCAGTAGCAAATGTTAGAAAGGAACATGTTTTTTTTTTTTCATTGCCATACATTTATTTTTATAATTTGAATTATATTCTCGAACATGGCATCTAAACGGAAGATTCAACTATTTAGGTAAACACGACCGACAACTCAACATTCACGGGGAATGACCGCTGTCCAGTGGGATACTACTGTACTAATGGAACGACCTACCCCATACCTTGTCCGCGAGGAACTTTCTCCATCGTGCGGGAGGTGACCAGTCCTGATGGGTGTGAGCCATGCCCAAAGGGGCGTTACTGCGATATTCAGGCTTTCACCAAAGTGGATGATGCCCCGCTCTGCTCTCCTGGGTGAGTCTCGCTGTGTCTTGATCTTAAAATGGGTTGGAGTGAAGCCGACGGGTAGATGTTCACTCTGAAAGGTTTTATTCCCTTTTTTTATTTTTATTTTTAAGAGGTTCAGGACATAAGTTTCATATAATTTCAAACACTCACAACATTGACCTAGTTGAAGTTTTATTATCTTTGTATTTATGTAGGTTATAATGAGATTCTGCGTAAATCTGGACGATATTATATTTCTACGTAAAGCAAAATAGTTCAAGAATATTTAGTAGAGAAAGCCAATGGGATTTTTAAAATTTGGACAGCTGTTGGATTTCTTTGGTTCATCGTTTATATTGCTACTTCCATCGCTACTCAGAGTCAACACTTGCAGAGTATTATTTTTAATTCTTGATTTTTTAAATGGACAGATTTTTTTCTCGAATTAAAATTTTTAAAAATCTATTGAAAAAAAAATTGACATTCTATTATTTTCCAAGTGTTACAATGTTAACGTTTTTTTTTGTTTTGTTTTTTTGTTTGACGTTTTTTTGTTTTATTTTTTTGTTTTTTTTATTATAATTATTATTTGATCATAACAAGCTCACAAGCTTCAAGAAAACGTTATATATAAAGGAATGGAAAGACAATATTACTTTTTCTCAAGTCTCCTTCGATCTATGGAGATTCTAATTTCCGATGGGCTAGCCCTAGAGCACACAAAAAATGCCATTTTTATTGCTTTTTATGATTGATTTTAACATTCCCCTCGCTTTTCTAACATCAACTGACATCTTCACCCACCGCCATCACAGTTACATCTGTATCGGGGGCAGCACCACGCCCACTCCCACTGACAACATCGAGGGTTATGTCTGTCCGGCTGGCCACTTCTGTGTTGCCGGAGCCCTTGTTGAAGAGGGATGTCCTATAGGGACATTCCAGCCGTCGCAGGGCATGGACAACTGCACCGTGTGTCCTGCTGGCTACATGTGTCCAGATGTAAACATGACCATGGCGGAGGACTGTCAGTCGGGTGAGACACCTGACATCTATCTCTTACCGCTAAATTTAAATCTCAAACTTGTCAATAATTATGGATTCGTAAACTATATTTTCAAATTAAAGTGGTTTGGTGTTTCTCTTATCAGTTTTTTTTTTGTTTTGGTTGTTTGTTGTTGGGGATTTTTTTTTTTTTTTTTTTTTTTTGGGGGGGGGATGTGGGGTGGGGATTGTTTTGAGTTTTTTTTTTTTTTTGTTTCAGTTTGTTGGGTTTTTGTTGTTGTTGTTGTTGTTTGTTTTTTTGTTGTTGTTTTTTTGTTTTGTTGTTGTTGTTTTTTTTGTTTTGTTGTTGTTTTTTTTTTGGTTTTTTTTGCTTCACTGAAAAAATTTACTTTCTTTGGTTCTATTTAAGTGAGGAAATAAGAACTGTATAATTACATCAAACAGTCGCTTCCTAAGCAAAATTTTTAGATTCATGTTTTCCAATCGCACCGAATGAATCAGCTCTCTGCAGTATGGTGTATGAGATATTTCGTATTGTTTTCTCGATCTGACCAGGATACTATTGTCCTGAGGGAAGTCTTCTCCCCTGCCCGGCAGGCACCTACAACAACAAGACTGGTATGTCCCTGGTTACACACTGCACCGACTGCTCGCCTGGCAAGTTCTGTGAAGGAGTTGGCAACAGCTTCCCCAACGGTACGTATCTGCACAGAAAATAGTTTAACAAATCTGTGAAGAATGTATCATAGTCTTTCACATTTGATTGTGATTTTGAAGGCAGTAGATTGTGTCATAACTTATAGTTTCATTGTTGGGGGTTCTGTAGAAAGCCAAGATTAATATTAGATTCCTGCTTTTGTGTGAACGAGTACACGTTGGTGTTTTTTTTTTCCCGGGAATTGGGATGAGATAGAGGGAAGATTCACTGAAGTAATTTCCCGATAGATCGAAAAACTCCCTGTTCTTGCAAGAACATTATTCATTCCAAATAAAACTGTTGTGTTTTCTCAATCAGAATCAAAATACATGAAAAGATTAAAGGGATAAAAGAGCAAAAAAAATCACCTCAAAGCGGCTGAATGATCAGATTTAAGCAACTGATAAACGTTGCAATACAAATGTTTCCAAACTTCCAAGTCAGAATATTCAACTATAAATACAACAAAAAAGCATTTAAAAGTTTAAATTTTTTTTCGTGTAAATGAATCTATACCAATTTGCGTGTGTCTTATGAGCCTTGCAATGCTCACACACCCGGCACATGCTATAATAAACTTTGAAAGTAAGATTGGGCGAAAGGTCAGTCTAATCTTTTTAGCCCACCTGAGTCGGGTTGGAGCTTTTAAACATGCTGTGGACGCCTGGTATTACGAAAAAGGGGGAAAAGGTCGTATCCATCAATTCTATTTACAACTATTAATCAGTAATCACTGAGTTTTTCCATAGTCTGTCTCAAAGCAAAGTATACCTATCAATCCATCTCAGGTGACTGTGACGCCGGCTATTTCTGTGAGGGCGGGTCAGATAAGGGAAAGGGTCGTACCCATCAATTCTATTTACAACTATTAATCAGTAATCACTGAGTTTTTCCATAGTCTGTCTCATAACAAAGCATACCTATCAATCCATCTCAGGTGACTGTGACGCCGGTTATTTCTGTGAGGGCGGGTCAGACAGCCGAGCACCATCCAGTCATCTTGTCTACACCCAGAATGGCGAGTGTATAGTGGGTCACTACTGTCCAGAGGGAACTACGCTTATGATACCCTGCCCGGCTGGGACCATCAGAAACAGCACAGGTTAATCCCCGACTGATTATTTTTTGTTTTATTTCTCTTCTCTTCCTCTTATTTGTTTATTTATCTTATCAAAGTCAAAATTATCAGCCATGACCAAAATATTATCAGCAAGCAGGAAAAAAATATGATCTTAAGTTTTTTTTTTGTTTTTTTTCCCTTTGTTATTTATTACTTTTTTTTTTTTTTGGGCATTATTTCCGTGCTGAAAGATCTTATGTTAAGGAACATCGAAATTAAAGTTTAAAATTCTAAACACCCGCCTTTTTACAGCTTTTTTTTATTAGTTTTCGCATGTGTCAATAGAGTCTTAGGCTGCTGTTATATTAAACATTTTTTTTTTTCATATATTTATATGGTTGTATCGTGGAGATGTTTAGCTTGTGAAAGTGCACCAGTTAAATGATCTTTTCTTCCATTATCATCAGTTTGTTAGAAATTTTTCTGTTTAATGAAAATACCGTTCCAATGGTTTTCTACCAATGCTTCGTCCTCCTTTTTTCAGGTGGCCGTGCAGAGTCCGACTGCTTGCCTTGTCCAGGTGGCTACTACTGTGACCAGGACGGTCAAGTCGCCGCGGCCGGTCAGTGCTCACAAGGCTACTATTGTCCAGCAAACGCTACGGTCATTTCGCCTACGCCGTCCAACTACCTCTGTCCAGTGGGATACTATTGTCCGACAGGTTCTCCAGACCCAGTGCCATGTCCAGCCGGCTTGTTCCAGATCAGTAGTGGACAATGGACTTGTGATTCATGTCCTGCAGGGTCATACTGTCCGAGCGCTATCCCCCCTGAACTCATTGACTGTCCACCTTACAACTACTGCCCTAATGGTACGTGGCTATCTATGTACATGAATCAGAACCTGAAAATATCTACGCAAAAGCATAGACAATAGATAGCACTCGAATCTATGAAGAGTCGAATTGAGGAACTGTCAGTCACGACATAAACAAGGCTACACATAAATCACCAATACTTAACGAGTTTTGGTAAATTTATCTAATTTGATTATACAAAGAGCACTTTAGATATAAAAGAAAAATATAGGTGTGTTACTTCTTCCTTTTCAGGAATAATTCCTTCAATATCAAGTTCGAAAAAAGGCAAAGAAATCATGTGATTCGGATTTATTTAAGAAGTTTTTGTTCACATTTAAATAATCAAAGTTTTTTTTTTTCAATTTCTGTTTGTCATGTGCAATGAATGAATACCTCTACAATTAAACCGATGTAAAAAAAAACTATCATTTTGATGTGCTTCAAATCAGTCAAGCCATTGATTTTATATTGATACAATATATTAATTAAGCTAAACCTTTAAAGGGATAAGATTATAAAATTAGAGAATTTCCAGTATTTAATTTCTTCTAAGCACCTTGACTTACCAAGCAACTCGTCTCTCTATATCAGGCACAGTAAACCCCATTCCCTGTGAAGACGGAACGTTCACTTATGACAACATGACCAAACTCCAGACACAGTCAGATTGTTTGCCGTGTGAGGCTGGCCAATTCTGCAGGTATGCGATGACTTTAGACCCTATTTCAAATCAATGTTTTTCAGGATTTTGTGATTTAAGTACGCTAGTCAAAGTTTAAAAAAGGCACATAATGTTTATTATCATACATATTTATTCTATTTAATTAACTGTTGGTCTTCACCTACAATTTATACTCTGACGCTTTCTACTGAATTCTTTTTTATTCAAGAAACTTCTGAATCATATACTAGGAGATTATTTCGAATCATTTTTCATCTCCAGCAACTATTAACGCTCGTAGATCAAATAACATTATTATTATTATTATTATTATTATTATTATTATTATTATTATTATTATTATTATTATTATTATTATTATTATTATTATTATTATTATTATTATTATTATTATTATTATTATTATTATTACTATTATTATTATTATTAATATTATTAATATTACTGTCTCTTAAATTCGAATAAGTGTGGTCCAACAGTGTACACATTAATCTACAAACTGTTAAGACTTTCTTTTGCAAGTTCAATACGTGCACCACTTATCTCACAGCAGGACTTCATTTTAATGCTGCTTTGTGTGAAATCTTTCACGCGGCGCCAACAGTTGGTGAGATAGAAATTTTACCTGCCTCATACCTGACCAATACTTGACAACTGAGTGACCAAAGTAACAGGAATGACATTTGGTTATTACGGACGAGTTATACGAGCAAATCCAATCTTAATTTAAAAACTGTTTCTTCTCAGGAACGGCCAGCTGTACGGCAACTGCTCTGCGGGTTATTACTGCAAGTCGGGCTCCTCTCAGAACATGCCCAACTCCACCGCAGATTTTGACGTGTGCGTCTCTGATGACGTGTGTGCCGGCTTCTGTCCGACAGGGGCTTACTGTCCCGCCGGTACCCTGCTGCCTGTACCTTGCCCAGAGAACACTTACAGGGATACGGTTGGAGCAGAACAGGAAGTAGATTGTGCCAGCTGTCTTGCCGGATTTTTATGTCCTGAAGGTCAGTTTATTGTGTGCGTGTTTGTGTTTTATCCGTCCTAGTTACATTATTTTTCAATTGTGCAATAGTCTCCCTTCTTTTTTTTTTTTATAGATGTCACTCCTATGCTACTTTTCTAAATCTTTCATGCACTTTCAAAGATGTTTAGGTTCGTGTTGTACACTGAAAGACGATTATTTAGACAAAAACGATTATTATTGTACTTCCACCTGATGTGGCTAGACTCTCCAAAAGAAACAAGTATTGGCTTTAAGTCCTTTCATGTTCTGGAATGTTTTTGGGGTGAAAAGGGTTAAACAAATTGTGAATGCTTGCAGACCTTTAAACCAGTTTAAGATCTTGACAATATCTGACATGGAAAAAAATAATAACACTCAAGCATATCAATAGCAATTGGTTAGATAATTCCTATTTTAAGTATAATTCTGAAATTCGCCCTAAATGAAGTCAGTTTACCTCATACATCCATCATTGCATTGCTCATTGCCTCTAATTCGCGTTCCATTCAGGTTCCCATGTGTCTTATACTTATCGCGGTGGGAAATGCTAAGCAGAATTTGTTAAACCCAAACTCCTATCTTGAGTCTCTATGATTCTATGTCTATGTTGTTATCCCCTATATCCCAGGCACGAGTAACCCAGAGCCTTGCCCTGTGGGTCAGTACTGTCTCAAGGGTAACGGGACAGAGCCATGTCCTAGACTAACCTACAGGGACACGACCGGCGCAGCGGTCATCACAGATTGCTTCCCTTGCCCAGCCGGCTACTGGTGTAACTACACAGGTTGGTGCTCAAGGCTCATCAAACACTGCTGTGTGGAAAACATTTCATATTAATTACTTATCGCTTTTTCTTCCTTCACAATTTGTTTATTGCTAACTCGCAGATTAATGTACAGTTCAAACAATCAGCATTTTAAAAAAAAATATATTATTTAACTTTCATAGATTTACAGATTTCATAAAGCTTATTGACAAAACAAATTTACTTTTATTTTCCTTCATTTATTAATACTTAGATGATCTGTATTCATTAAATGAATATCGGTTTATTTGTTTTTTGCAATTAGCATTTTTATTACTGTACAACTCTTTCGGTTAGATTTTTTTATAAGATTCTGTATGGGTGCTTTATAGCTAAAGCAGTTAATCTTGAATAGTTTATGGAAATAATGCTTTAACAAAATATTATTAAACAAAATATTTGGCAATAGAGGCTACAAGTGGCTAATTATAGTGGACACTAGAAACTAAATCTTGGCCAAAGTTCCAAAATATGCTTCTGTAATTTTTAATGTCATTCCGTCAGCTTACTAATGTAGGTTGCACTCAAATATTTCATATTGTCAAGGGATATCTTCGTTATAATTTCCTCAGGAATGGCCGACTACTCCAACAACCTATGCCCACCTGGCTATTTCTGTCTGGAAGGGGACGAGCCTCGACTCTGTCCGGCCGGGCGCATGCGCGATACGCCTGGAGCAATCAATGCGACAGATTGTCCACTGTGCCGACCTGGCTACTACTGCCCCAACGATACAGACAACACTCAGGGCATCCCATGTAGGGAGACTTTCGAGTGCCCTGCAGGTAGGTCCCGCACCACGGGAGTTTTCTTGTTTTTTGTTGTTGTTTTTTTTCTTAAACAGAGCAGTAGAAGGATTGCAAATGTTGTTTTGGATATAAGTAAGGGACGGGTAACCATGTCACATTTTTTTACGGCGGAGAAAAAAATTAAGATCCTTAAAGATGTCTTAACATGTCTTTCTTTTTCAAACGAACCCACCCTTTGACTCTATGAATTTTTATCAAACCGAGTGTGAAAAAAAGGTAATGGCATGAAGATTTCCTTATCTATGCCTCACAAGTCTTGTAAGTTTGGTTTTGGTTCCCACATATTTCACCTTAACGCCTTTCGAGGCAACATTGTCAATTTTTCGTGGGTTGCAAGAAGTTTTGTACCTTTTATGGTCATAAACGAAGGATCCTCGCTGGCTTGTTCTTATTACTCAATGTCTAACTACGATATTTAAGAGTGACTAAATCCATTGAAATCAATTCTGAAGGGATGTATCCGACATACCTCTACAGAATTAAAAATAAAACATCTTGTAAATGAAGCTTCGTGCCGAGATCTCATCTTATTTATATAAACAAAACGTTGAATATAGCTATCATCATAATTATTTTCCTCTCCAATTATAAAACCGTCTCAATAATCATAATAAGAAAGTGGTATAAATAGCTAGTCTTCCTTTGCTATCTTTATCCCCTCATCACCAGGTGCTTCTATCGAAATCGACTGCAGGCCTGGGTACTTCTGTAACGGCACAACTGGAGACCCATACATCTGTCCTGGTGGATACTATTGTCCCAACGCTACGGATACTCCCATCCCTTGCAACTACCCTTACTATTGTCCAGAGGGAAGTAATATGACTCTCATTTGTCCACTAGGTAAGCTTCCTTTTGTTTAGTCGTTTTAATTTTTTTGGCAAATAAAATGTAATAAGTAATATTGTTTCACAAAAAAAAAGGAGGAAATGCATTGGCTTTGGGTCTACGTGCCTATTATCATAACATTGTATTTCTTCTTATTATTTGCGATTGCTAACATTGTATTTTAATTGGTTTTATTTCTCACAATTTTCATGGTGTCTGTTTTGTTGGTTGTTGTTTTTTCTCTCAAATTAAGGGCTTTTTAAACATCTAACCCTTCTCAAAATCTGCAAGCTTCAATGCAGCAATAACATTTTGTCCTTGGTTCATGTCCTTCATGATTTTGAATAAACTTATTTGCAAAAGCTAAGAAGACAAGTTGATTGATTTCGATTAGAAATTATATATACGAAAGCTATGTTTAGAATATGGTTGTATGTCTCGCCTGCAGCAATGTTTAATACTTCTCTTTCAAATCTCTCGTCTCATTCGAAAAGAAAATATACTGAAAAATAACAAAGGCGTCAAATGGAAACGATCCTTTAGGTAGATTTATGGTTATTTTTTTTTACTCTTACCAGGTTACGAGGCGGACCGACCTAGTGGTATCAGAGATACACTGGACAAATCTTGCTCGCCTTGTCCAGCTGGTTACTATGGCAACGACACTGACCGCGCCGACTGCTATGTGTGTCCAGCAGGCTACTACTGTCCAGAGAAGACCCATCACGGCACAGATAATGCGTGTCCTGTAGGGTCCTACTGTCCTGAAGGTTCTGCGTGGTACACACCTTGTCCTGCAGTAAGTTTGAAGCCCAATCCATGTCAGCTTCAGTGAGGATTGATTTGTGTTTCTAAACAACGAACATTTTGCACAGTAAACCTTAACTCTATCAAAATGGAATGCTTTACTTTATCAAAATTGGGATAACTGTTAGCATTATCTCTCACCTTGTCCTAAAAAGTTTTCCTACCTAATTTATTTCATCAATCACGAAGTACCATACTTAAGGAATTTTCATCTAATGATTTAGCATCTGGAAGCGTTTTGAGTTTTTTTTTAATCATAACTTATCCTATTTCAAAATGAAACAAAAATGGCTCACATTATTTAAAATGGTAAAGCATTATATTATTTTAATTTTGCTCATGATTAATGAATTGAATCATATAAAAGAAAATTAACCAACACATTATGGAATGATTTTCAGGCACACCGTTTTTCAGTGATTTTATAACTCGATAAATATATGTCTTTACGCAATATTTGTTTCGCTTCCTCGCTTAGTTAGTGATAAATCCTCTTCCTTTTCCCTCATAGAAAAGATATGTTTGTCTTATCCCAAGGATCGAGATTTTCCTGTAGTGCAAACACTATCAGACCTCTTAATATGTTTACCTTATACAACCAGGGTATGTACGGAACAAAGGCTCTAGCAGAAGAATACGGAGACTGCTCACCTTGTCCAGCAGACAATTACAACGACGTGCCTGGCCAGAAGGCATGCCGGAAGTGCGGTAGCTCGGCTACGGCTGAGGCCGGAAGTTCGATGTGCTCGTGCAGGGGCAAGTATCGTTACTATCTGCCATCTGACGGAAGTTGTCTCTGCCTCAGCGGCTACATCTACTATGACGAGGCGAGCGAGCTGGCCAAGGATGGTGACTCAGCGGAGAACTGTCAACAGATCGTCGACTCTATTTGTTCCTCCACAGAGGTGCGCTGGGGTAGTGATCGAAGCTGTGTTAATCCTAACAACATAGACTGCAGCCCCAAGTGCCCAGATGGTGGCAGTGTGGACATCTCCTTGGGAATGTGAGTTTTCTTCACTGATAGTTTGTCTATGGGTAATTTATGTGAGACAATCGATATTTTCTTACTTTTATTGCTACTTAGAGAGTTTTAGGTGTGATATCCAAGTAGTATAAGAACAGAGAGTTGCGTCTGTCTAACCAACTTTTTTGTTCAACGCTCATTAATTACAAATTACATTAGTTATTTGCATTTAGGGCATAAACATGAAAAACAACTCGCTAAACAACTCAAGTGCTAATATTTATGATCCAAACGATTCTTTAGTTAGTATCGAATCCGTTATTTTACCCCACCCACACACACACACATCCCGTTTGGGTTTGGCCTGCTCATACTTGTGAAATCCTAAGGCCGCCACAATTTTTTTTTCTTCACCCGCCTTTGTTCTCCTTCAGTCTGCGTCCCTCTCATTCTACTTTTTCTTTGCGTCTTAATCGGCCTTCTCACCCTTATTCTTATTTTAAAATTTGTACCTTTCTCAGGTGTGATTGTGATACATATACAGAATATGCAGAGCTCTGTGATTCTACATGTCAAACGACTACTCAGCCAACTGTTCAGCTTGAATTACAGTCCAGTGGAGCGGTCACAGTGTCCATCACTGACCCGGTCACCGGCACCACTACACAGTTTGTAAGTAATGGGATCATTTAGTTAAATAAATAATAGGAATCACAGTAATAACAATCAGGTTTTTTTTCTTTAAAAGAATATCAGCTCCCCAATGAAAAGAATACCCCTACCATTTTAAATATATAAGTAATGTCACGGGCATTACCATTTATTTAATAAATTAATATTTAACAAAACTGCATACAGCTATTCTGTATATGCTACTGCTGCTGCTGCTGCCACTACTACTATTACCACTACCACTACAGCAACAACAACAACAACAACTACTACTACTACTATTACTACTACTACTACTACTACTACTACTACTACTACTACTACTACTACTACTACTAGTACTACTACTACTACTACTACTACTACTACTACTACTACTACTACTACTACTACTACTACTACTACTACTACTACTACTACTACTACTACTACTACTACTACTACTACTACTACTACTACAACAACAACAACAACAACTGCTACTATTACTACAACTAACACTAACACTACTAATTCTACTACAACTACTACTACTACTACTACTACTACTACTACTACTACTACTACTACTACTACTACTACTACTACTACTACTACTACTACTACTACTACTACTACTACTACTACTACTACTACTACTACTACTACTGCTGCTGCTGCTGCTGCTGCTACTACTACTACTACTACTACTACTACTACTACTACTACTACTACTACTACTACTACTACTACTACTACTACTACTACTACTTCTACAACAACAACAACAACAACAACAACAACAACTGCTACTACTACTGTTACTATTTCTAATTAGATTATAATGCCAGCACCATAAACACATTTAAGGACCAAAAGACTTAAACTATTCCCTATATTTTGACACGTCCTATTCATGTACTCATAGACAAAAACGGATGTAATCGGTCCCAGTGAGGTGACCACTGGCAGCAGCAATGTCTATGTGATCAACTTTTTCGACACTGGTGTTGCGGGATCAGTCTATGCAGATGCTGCTAGTGCTCAAGATCTGCTATGTAAGTGTGATAGGTATTTTCTTCACGCACGTCAACTTTGATTGATTCTCTTTTAAACCTTTTAATATTGATTAAACTTCAAGATGTTTGTATCATAAATGCACCTTCCAATAACAAGGCTTAAAACAATACAATTTTTTTATGGGGGCAGGGCAAGGTTCATGTCTCCTCCTCCTATTTCATATCTACAACGATAAATTTTTTAAGACCTAATTAAGACTGCTTTCTTTATTTTAATCAACTAAATGACGTTTTTGATTCAGACGATCTTCAGACTCTGACAAGCAACGTTGTAGCTGTGGGACGACGACGCCTCTTGACCACCACGCTCCCAGCCAATCAGATCTTGAACCCTGCTTTGTGCCTGGAACTTGGCGAAATAGTGCTTTTCAATGTTTGGATCGATAGCGTGAACAGAACTGCTAGCCACTATCCTGTAAGTATCACGGATCATGTTTTATTTACAAAGAAGCACCATTGTTATGAGTCATAACTGTTTTTTTTTAATTAAATATTTCTTTTAATTTAATTCTGTGTCTAGATAGGATGTTTGATATATTGTGTTACTCCACACACTCAAATTAAAACTAATGATTCGTCTTTTTATACTATATTTTTAGCATGTAAAACACATACGTTTTGAATGTTTAACTTCTTAAACATTGCTAGACCTGCTTATTTTTTGGAGTTAGCCACGATAACATTACCTCTTGTTTTATTTTTGTTTGTTCATGTTTGTTTGTTTGTTGTTGTTGTCGTTGTTTTTGTTTGGTTGGTTTTTGTTTTTGTTGTTTCTTTTTTCGTTTTTTTTTTTTTTGTTTTGTTTTGGGGGTTTTTTTTAGGGAGGAGGGGGGGGGGGGGGGGGGAGGGGTTGATTTTTTGTTTTTTTGTTTTTTTTTTTTTTTTGTTTCTGTTTGTTGGTTTTTTTTTTTTTGGTGGGTTGGTTTCGGTTGATTTCTTATTAAACGATTACAATTTAACAACTTCTTCTTCTCGTTGTGCTTTATTCTATAGTTTTTTTTTTATGCGGCGATGCAAAGCTAGTTTTGTAATAACTAATCCCCATGATATTTCAGGTGTATGTAAAGAATCATTTGTATAACACAAACCCAACTTTCGACTACGGTGCGTTTACCCAGCTTAAGAACCTGATAGATACCACTAACGTGTCTATCACATCCTTCGCTCATGCCTTTACCGAAGCAGGGACATTCGTGTTTGCTGATGCACAAGTTTCCTCCTGGTGAGTAAAGGTTTTGTTTTTAGTTGTTTTTCTTGTTTTGTTTTGGTTTGGTTTTTGTTGTTGTTGTTTTTTAATCTGAGAATGATATTTGATATTTGCCATATCTAGGACATCAATAATGTAATTTAGTGGTTATGTTGTTATTGTTTATGTAATTTTTTTCTGGGCTTTTTTTTCCTAAATCAGTTTTGTATCTGATTCTTCTGGTCCTTCAGTACTGCCATGTTGGCAGACATTGTCATATTTGTAAGCCAGTCTCTTGGCAAATTTGGCCGTCAGAGTCAGGTCACCAATAATGCAGTTCAGCTTTTGAACGAGGAAGGAGTCTTGTAGCCAGAATAAATATCTAAGTGCGCAGAAAGAGTTGGAGTACAGTCATGTTCTATTGATAGGTGGTGATGGCCACATTGACAACTAGCAGGATTCTCATATCTTAAGATTATTGACCTACGTAATTTAAGCAGTCTTTACTTTCAACTTCTGAGTATGAATGTTGTTGTGATGTGAGATCTTCTCTTTTCTGGGTGTGATAGGGTCTCGTTTGTTAATTCTATTTTGATCGTAAAGGGTCCTTTATCGGTGTCTTTGCCTTTTCCAATAACATTCTTGTGCAGTTTGGGGGGCAATTTATTCCCTTGTGTGAGTAATCTGTCTCCACTTTAATTGGCTCGCATATAGCGTCGATTGAAAATCCATAAGCGAATCACAACAAATTTGCCCTGCCTGTACACAGTTTTGTAACACATGGATATGTGTAATTTTCATTGCACTGGAGTACTTGTAGGGCGGATATAGCACCCTTGGGAAATGAAATGTTAGTCGATTCTACCTCAGGAATGTTTTTCAACAGCAGAGCAGCTTGCTCAAGGGTCCCTCCTTTTTGTAGCTTGAGTATTATGCGCTAGATGGAAATAATTGTATTGGAATTCTATAGTTTCATTTTGTCATACTGTAAGAATTTTGACAATCTTCCACCTAGTTTCCCACAGTTGCAAGTAACAATGGAGAAGATATCTGCAAAGAGGTATTGTGCATTATACCTTTTTCTATGGTTTTGTAATTTGTAGAGTTGCTCTATACGTCTCATTATTTTTTTTCATTGTGCCTTAAAACTGATTTTCGAGTTTCTCTGCTACAATCTGCTAACTAAATTTCGTTACAAACAGTACTTTGGGCAAAAGTACTGGCCATTCGCGCTTTTGTCTTATACGCTCGATGATCCGCAAAAATGTTTCTTATTTAAGTAGTCATACCAGCATGACCTCAAATTTTTTATCTACCAATTTTACGTTTATTTCCAGGGAGTTCATAGTGCAGGTACAGCCCAGTGGCTCCTCCTGCAGCTCCAGCACAGCCCGCATGATGCCAGCCTCAGCTTACAACTTGATCACTTTGGGAGTCTACAAACAGGGCGTCGCCAACACAGAGCCCGACTGGGGGATCATTTTGGGTGGGTGCTTTCATGGCTTTCATCGCTGGTCTGGCACTTGGATGGCAGTGGAACTGTCAGCATAAAAAAAAAACTGAATAGATTTCTAGAGCCAGTGCAAAATTATATGTTTGGGATATTTAGGGCGATAGAATAGCGAACGGCACCATTTTTTGACGACATTTTCTCAAACTTTGAGGTAGGAGATAAATACCGCTTAATTCAATATAGTTATCACTTAATTTTGAAAGGTGCATTCGATCAGAGTCTTGGGCTTTGAGAAAGTAGCTCTGTTGGTTAACTGAAATATCTGTAAAAGATTAGAAATTATGAAACGAAATCTCTTTTTTTTTTCCTTTCCAACAAAACCCAAGGCATTTTCGTTCTTCAGATAAAAGATCTGGAGTATTGTGACGCTTTTAGAAAATACCACTCACTCTATGAAACATGCCAATTTTCACACGTCCGGGGCTTGACTTGTACAGAATGAGATAGCTGCATAACTAAAGAAGAGCTCTATTGTCAGGTCTTTTTTCTCTGGTTTACCAGGTCTAATCGCCTTTTTCGCCGCCCTTGTGGTGCTGCTGGTTGTGGCTGTGATTGTATGGAGACCTCATGACTCTGTCATCTATCCTGTGAAGCACTGGAAGCCACCATACCGGAAACTAGGCACTCCACCACCAGTTCCGTCATACATCAGATATGACCCGGATAACTGGAACGAGAAATACATTATGTGAGTTGGCTTATTTGCTTGCAACTAAATCTAGATTTCATGAAGGAGCAGTTACAACGAAACATAGTCCAATCCGATGATTGATGCAGCAATTAATCTGAGTTAATCAAAATCTCTTTAAACCATAAACAAATTTTAGAACAGTTTCTAGAATGTTGTTTGACACTATCCTTTACTTTTCTTTTCTTTCGTTTTACGTTCTCGTTCTTATTTTGACTGCACAAATCTCTACTCACTTTGATCTTTCAAAAGTTATAACATCGAAAGCTTGCTTTTATTTTCATCACCAGTAATGCTGGTGACCTTGGACCCCGACCGGGCGTTGAAGGAGCAGAAGCAACTGATTTATATGCAGGCAAAGGTGAAAACCTCAATGATAAACAAAATTTATTTTTACATCTTTAAAACATTTGAAATCATATTTAACAATGTCTTGTTTGAATATAACATTTTCTATTGTTATTTGTCGAAGAACATTTTTTCTTAACTTTTTGTCTAAATTAGACAACAAAATACACAATCTTCCGATTTTGTTTGTTTTTTTTTTTTTTAGTTTTGTTTTGGGTTTTTGGTTTTTTTTTTAACCTGGTTAACAAAAATTTATTTTGATAGCTTCTTAAGAGCTGCATAGTAAGATGCTATTTTGAGAAATAAATTAATAAAGAAGATTGCGCTATTGAATGATTATGTAAACATGGACTTTTGGACCTCCTCTTTAGTCAAAGAAGGCGACCTGGAGGAATTCAACGTCCGGGTACTGTATGATAAGCTTGAGGATCAGAATCTTCACCTAGCGTCCCAGCTGGCCAAGCAAAAGGAAGACCTAGACGGCTTCTACAACCGTATCTGCCAACAGAACGAGGAGCTCAAGAAGCTGCTTCACGACCTTGACCCCAGCAAGATAGCAGCCCTGGAGGCGCGTCAAGCTGCTCTAGAAAAGGACGGTCTACAGGGTGCAGCACTGGCTGGGGGAGTAGCTGTAGGCTTGGCTGGTGCTGCAGACCATGGTGCTGGCAAAGGAAGGCCGGGAGGTGAGGTTAAATATCACATTTACGACTAAGCGATCTTTTGAAAAGATCGCGATAGTGTCTATTCACATGCTGCAGTCGTCTGAAATGAAAGTCAGTTTGATAGAATTTCTTTGATTTGCCGTGATGTCACTCAGCCATTATCTCCCAGTGTTATCTCTGTTGTGATCAATAATGCTTGTGCATTTTCTCTTCTAATTTTGAGGCCAAGAAAAATTGCTCATCAGTTAATGTTGTTCATGAATTTCTGAGTATTTTCTCTTCTTGATATCCCTTCTCTATTTTGCTTGTGATTGCTTTGCGTACAGAAATATGAATAGTTTTAAAGTTATAAGATACTTTAGGTACCGGGTATATGAAAACTAGCGTTTATGAAAAAGGTATGCCTCAAAGATGTTTATCTAACTTTTTCCATTTTTATTACTATCCTCATGATTGATTATTATGATTACTCTTTATACCTCAAAAAAAAAAAAAGATAGAATACTTCAGCTAAGTCTAAAATTGATTATAAAAACGCGTCGCTCTCTCAAGATAGTGATGATCATGCATGTAGAGTTCCTGTTGCATTTAGTAGATCTAAATCAATGGAAATCTCTGATCAAGGTTACGAGTGTCCCGTTTTCCTTTTGTCTGCAGCTGATTCTCGGGAAAGCGACCTCATGCTCGCCCTGCAGATGCTTCTGGATAAACTGAACTCCGGAAATATTCCACTCAGCCAGGAGCAGTGGGACAAGATGCAGAGTGGCCAGGCAGCTGGTATGGGCGTCAACACTTCAACCACCACAACCAACATTGTTAATACATCAGGCGGTGCTCATTTGCAGGTATTTATCAAATTGTGTGTTCAAGAATTCGCCGAATTAATTTCCCTCTTCTTTATGGCTGTTTTGATCATGTTATGGACAAATGAATTATCTGTTGCAGGTGAACAATACCAGAAAATGCTTAATCAATATCATGCATTACTTAAAAAATTCTTTATAACTGTGAGGAATAAAAGTGTTGTGAACGAAGGTATCAAACAATAAAGCAACCTGCATTCCCTTATACGGTTGAGGTACAATCAAATATTATCTTGAGGTTCCATGTCTTTGGTTTTACTGTGTGGATGGTTCTTCTTGTATCCCTCATTAAGACAACATAATATGTTAGTAGAAAATATTTCCTCAAATTATTAATATCTAATATTTGTTTTGATTAGCATTGAGAACTGAAAAAGGTACTTGGGTTTTCTCCAGTTGAGTGGCTCTCAAGGTGAGCTGCTTAGACGTCAAAACGGAGAGAGGATTCAGCTAGAGAAAGAGCTGGCCAAGGAGGAGACGGAAGCAATTGATAATTTGCTTTATGATAATGAAAGTAAGCAGAGGCAGATCACTGAATCCATGGCAGAGGGCCTGGCGCTCAAGCTCCAAGGTAACTGCTTTGTTGCTGAAAATGTTTTCTTTAAACACGTATAAAAGAAAGATTTGTGATCTTGAAACATCCCTAATTTTTTTAGCTTTACACTTGAAAACGGTTTGGTGTGAAAAGTGATGGTATATACGAAGAAAAATCATACCACACGCAGTCTTTTTTAGATGCAGCTGTATACATCAACTGTCACACAGCATTCTGTAAGGTCTTCTTTCAAATCAAACTTTCAGGTGATCTTAGTGAGGCTGAGGTCAAGGCCATTCTGAGCCAGCATGAGAAAGATCTACAGGCAGCCCTGGACAAGCACAACTCAGCTAAGGAGAAACAGCTGGCTGACCTTCGGCATAAGCTTGAGGAGAGAAGGCGCAAGAGAGAGAGGGAACTCAGAGACAAACAGAAGAAAGAGGTGGGCAGTTTTAGTCTCACAAGTACAGAACGATTTGTCTCAATGTTAAAATAGAGAAAGAGATAGAAATAAGCAGACAAAGAGAGACAGATTATAGAATAGAGACTGCAGTGAAATGTAAAGAGGGGGCTTAGATCAGTGATAGGGATAGGGGAGGAAAGAAGGTAAAAGTGTGGAAGTTGGGGAAGAGAAGGACAAAGAGCAAGAGATTTGGAAAATGAAGGCGGATAAAGAGAGGAATTGGTTGAGTAGGAGAAGGGAAAAGAAGAAACTGAAGAGCAAGGAAATGGGTTCATAAAAGTAAATGACAAGAAACATAATATTATGAGGGTTATGCTCTATGCCAGATACTTTCTACATCCTTAATATTTCTACAATAGCGATGGGTGCTGTAAACGTTCACTATCCCTAAAGACTTAATATTGTTTTACCTAACTTTTTTGTCATGTGTTCCTGCAGGCGGAGAGTGCTGGTCTGCCCCCTCCTGTAGAGGGTCCAGATGATACGGAGCAGAAACTCAAGACCCAGCAGAATGCCTTGGAAGCTGTCCACTCAGATGAGGTGGCTGGTCTAGCTAAGGCTGATATGGACATTGGCCACCAACAGTCCGATGATCTAAGAAATAAGATGTCTACCAATATGACAGATCAGATTGTGAGTAACGGGCTTTCTTGCTTTTTTCCTCCTTTTCCTCCTTCCTTTTTTTCTTCTTCATCTTGTTCTCATCATTTTTTCGTATTCATCTTGCGTACATAATAATTTAACTAAGGGATATTTCTTTAACATGAGAACAGGTTTTAAAAGTAGTCTTTAAACGAAGACATTTTTATGATAATTATGGACTTGATTAGAATGTCCAGAAAATATTGTTTTTCATGAGATTTTCACTTAAAAGTTAAATTCAAATTATTTATTTATCACCTTGTTTTATCCTGTTAACATTTTATCTTTACTGTATGTTTATGTTATGATTGCTCATGCAGGAAAGTTTCGGAGCTCAGGACCTGCTTACAGCGGAGCAAGCCCAGGCTATCTTGGACAAGCAGCGCCAGATGGAGAGTCGCCTGAATGATAGGTTTGAGAAGGCCAGGCAGTTACAGATGCAGAAGCTTCACGATCAGATGGAGAAAAAGAGACAGCAGAAACTCAAGGCTCTAAAACAGGATAAGGAGAAGGAGAGAGCTGAGGTAAGCTTATTGTGCAATACATTAAGTATTTTATCTCTCTCTCTCTCTCTCTCTCTCTCTCTCTCTCTCTCTCTCTCTCTCTCTCTCTCTCTCTCTCTCTCTCTCTCTCTCTCTCTCTCTCTCTCTCTCTCTCTCTCTCTCTCTCTTTCTCTTTCTCTCTCTCTCTCTCTCTCTCTCTCTCTCCCTCTCTCTGTATATATCTCACTCCCCCCTCTCTCTTTTTTTCTCATTCTCTCTCCCTCTCTCTGTATATATCTCACTCACTCCCTCTCTCTCTCTCCCTCTCTATATATATATCTCACTCCCTCTCTCTCTCTCTCTCTCTCTCTCTCTCTCTCTCTCTCTCTCTCTCTCTTTCTCTCTCTTTCTCTCTGGTTTCTTAAAGCACTTTTAGTTCATGCATTAAATCTTGCTTGGCCTTTTTTTCCCATGACACTTCAAGTCAAAAGAGTTTTCTTTTCATATGATTGTAAACTTGTTTTCGGACTTTTCTCTAATTTTTTAAAACATTTTTATTTTCATTTTAAATACTTTTTTTCTTATTTCGCAGCTTTAACTGGTGTTTTGGTGTACACAGTGCTCCAAAAAGTTAATGTAACCAGTTTAATGAATTTATTTATGGCTTAATTTACATATTCTAGGTATAATGCCACAACACATGATTCATAAGATTAACAGTCATAACGACATGTTCCGTAATTCTTATAAAGATTCATATACTAATTTCCTGTTGAAAAATGGCAGAAAAGTTATCAGTCAAAGAAACAGTATGCATGTATTGAAGAGCAACAGAGGTAGCGAGAGGGAGAGACAGAAAGAGAGAGATAAAATACGGAAAGTATATAAATAGGCTAGCAGATCGAAAATGGCATTTAGAAAACGGAGATAAGCAAGGATTTTTCCTTTATCTTTGTTCTCTCACCACCCCATCCATCCTTGGCATCCGTAGCTGTCTGCCTCTCTGAGTCAGGAGGGCAAGGAGCCTGAAGACAAGGAGCGGATGCTGCGCGGCCTTGACCTTCAGCACATGAGGGAGATGGAAGCTCTGGAGGCTCAACTCGACGCGGAGGAGAACGAGCTGGGCAGGCAGACAGTCAAAGCCTTAGATGGAGACCACACAATCTTGCTTAAAGATGAGCATCAGAAGATAAAGGATGAGGTCAGTATGGTGCTCAATCAAGGTAAAGATTCATAAGAAATTATATCCCCTCGATGTATCGAGTGATTCAGTTTGTCATACAACTATAACACTGGAAAAATAAGAAGGCGCTTAGATTTCAAATATTATTATTGTTGTATGCTTTTTTTTCTCGATCTAATTGCTATTCTCTGTATGTATTATGAGAGACTTACAAGACATTAAAAAATTTTTAGATTCACTTCATACTAACATTTTCCGGCCAATATTCGAACCCAGACTTCCTTGTTTTCAGCCAAATGCTTTTCTGACTGACACATCTCTGGCGCTCTTGCTTAAATGAAGATCTTAGAGTGATTGACGCCAATCACTTAATAAATCATTACAGTGTGTATGAACTGAAGGCTCATTGAAAAAAATAACATGTAAAAAAGGGGGCAAGGAAAGTTGAGGGGTCATTTATCTTTAATTCCTTTTTCGTATTTTTTTTTTTTTTTGCACATTATAGCTCATGTCGCTGTGCCCTCAAGACAACCGCTTAGCAGCACAGAGAATTCTTGACAAGCATAGGAGAGACTTGGAATCTGCCGAACAAGACATTGAAGCTCAGAGAAGTCGCCATATGGCTGATGTTCAAGCCAGACTAGCCTCCAGGAGAGAAAGGTATAGACCGTGGAGAAGCTGCCAAAAGAAATATTATGTTAATAAGAAAAAAATTATTCAATTCTGTTTGCACAATTCTCGTTCAAATGCCGTTGTAGTTCTGCTTTTTAGTTTGCTTAACTAATGACTTTGATTCATATTTTTAACTCACCCAGGAAACTCCGAGAGACGTCGCGAAACCTTGAAGAACTGGCGGCTCAAAAGAGCGTGTCAGAGCAGAACCAGCAGATCAAGTCAGCCACTACAGGGCCCGTAGCGGGCAACGAGATATCTGGTCTGCATCACATGCCGTCCGTAGAGTATAGCGTCAGCATTGAGGAGCACGCCCTCAAGAAAGATCAGGTGAGAGCTGCAGAAAGCTTACTTTTGCCGAGGTTTGTTCAGTGATGTGTCCATATATGTATGTGTAGGTGATTTTATGTCTTGTACTCTCAACTGTTCTTCTCTTTGGTTATCACTCAGTATGTTTCCCTGTATTAAATTTTATCTGATCCCTCTCTCCCACACACACACACACTCACTCTCCCTCTCTTACTCTCTCAATTTCTTTCTTCTCCATATCTGGCTAACCAGTACCAAATGGGTGTCTTCCTATTAGAGCAAGATTGTCAAATTGATTTTGGTGTTGCTGTTATTGATTACTGATTTTCTTTTACAATTTTGTTCAATTCTACTGCCTGAAAAAGACATTTTTTTTATTAAAAAAGATTCATCTTTTCACAGCGTGACTGAACAAGCACTTAATAATTCTATCAAAAATCTTTTTCCTCCTCTCCATCTCGTACGTTCCAGGAACGGGCCCTAGAGGACCTCAAAAAACGACATCAGAATGAGAGGGACCAGCTCGCCAGCAAACTTGACGCTGATGCTCAACAACAGGAGCAGGAAATATCCCGCTCACTCGACGCCCAAATGGAACAGACTGTGCGAGAGCGGCGAAACAAACATGCAGCAGAGCAAGCTGCCAGGCCTGACCTTAGCCAGGAGGAGCTTGCTGCGGTGAGTTGGCTAGCGCTGGTTTATGAACTTTATGTTCGTTGTGTAGATCATTTTTATCGTAACATAATACTCCTAGCAATCAAGCATCTATTTAGTAGTAGTAGTAGTAGTAGTAGTAGTAGTAGTAGTAGTAGTAGTAGTAGTAGTAGTAGTAGTAGTAGTAGTAGTAGTAGTAGTAGTAGTAGTAGTAGTAGTAGTAGTAGTAGTAGTAGTAGTAGTAGTAGTAGTAGTAGTAGCAGCAGCAGCAGCAGCAGCAGCACTATTATTATTATTATTATTATTATTATTATTATTATTATTATTATTATTATTATTATTATTATTATTATTATTATTATTATTATTATTCACACTTTATTTATGTAATTTCTTTAAACCTCTTCAAAATTCATTCTCACCTTAACAAAAGGAGTGAATAAAAGAAACCAATAGCAGCAGACTGCAAATCATTTACTACGGTCTCTAAAAGGATACAATTAAGAATATTTTATGGCCTGTTTGTGACATACTTCTTACGGTCATTCACACATGTGCCTGTGGAAAGCTTTGAGTATATTCATACATAGAAAAAATTCTTTAGGCTAGAGTATTATATAATTCCACTACTATGCCTTTACTACATTAGTTATACAAATCTAGTTCCTTTTACTCGTTCTCAAAACCTACGTGCATTTACCTTTGACGAAACGACTAGATAGAAATTTGAGAGGGAAACAAAACCACTGTATTCTTGGCTTATAAAATTGCAAATTATCAACCAGTTCCATTCTTTTCCAGCTAATGACAGCCCATGCGCAAGATGAGGAGGCGCTTGCCGAACGTCTCGAGATGGAAAAAAGTCGTCGCCAGGCGGCGCTGAGGGATAGACTTGCCGACCAGAGAAGACGCCGTATGGAAGATCTTCGCCGCCGACAGGACGCCGAGATCATGAACGAAATGCTGGATCAGCGCAAGGAAGTTGACGAGATACGTGTGACCCAGGTTGGTATTATATTATTTTTGTTGTTGTTGTTTTTTTTTGTTTTGTTTTGTTGTTTTTTTTGTTTTTTTTTGGGGGGGTGTTTTTTATTTCCACTGATTAGTGTTAGAAGTGTTAACCTGATAAGTATCTAAATAAGAGATTTCGAAAATGTTTGTCCCTAGTTTGCTCCAACCAGCCGTATAATATAATTATCTTTTTAAAGCCAGATTTCAATACAATTTCCAGATCATATAGCCTACCACATATTGTCTTTTTTCCTCTTGTATCTGCAAAGTTTTATTCCCTGAATTATATTAATGCTACATGAATTGTGTTGATATATAAATATCTTCAGACACAAGAGAAAACGTTTACATTTTTTAATCTAATCCTTGTGCTTAATGATATATTCATTATTTCTCAAGTCGTGAATCACATTCAAATGTGTTTTATTCTCTTTCCAGGCTAAAGATGTTGAACACAAAGCGATTGAAGAAGGAATAAAGGAGAATGGCGAAGAGGATAGTGATAAAGTTGTAGAAGCTGTTCTAGCACAAAGACACGCTCAGGTACATTCATCGCTCTATAATCTAATTACCTGTATTTGTATGCCTACAACGTGGCAATATACCAAGCAAAAGATATTGAATAGGTTGACTGATCCATTGATGATTCATTGATTCAATATTTGAATATTTTTTCAAGTTAAGTTTTACATGAACAGCGATCTTAAATAGCAATCTAATTTTTTTCCTGCTTTCTAAATTGACATTCCCTAAATTTCAAAATGATTCTAAATTTATTGTGGATCAAAAAAGGACTGATATAGTGAGCACTTGCTTTGGGTTTGGGTTTGTTTGGTTTTTTTTTGTTTTTGTTTTTTTTTTTGTGTGTGACTATTTTGAAAGGTTTGCTATTTCTCAGTTCTAAAAATGTCAAATAATCTCAAGTATTGTCTATCCTTCTCAATTGTCTTTTGACTATTAAACATTCAATAGTTTAAAGCAATTTTTGAAATAATTCCTTTGCTTTTTTTCCGTAGGAGCTTGCAGACCTGGAGAACCAGTTTGCTGCTCGTAAGAAGGTTGCTGTGGATGATGCCCTGAGTCGACTGGGCCAGAAGTATGATGCTCTCAGGGACCAAATGGCTCAAAGGCACGCCCAGGAACTGGCTGCTTTAGAGGTTCGATAAATCATAGCTTTTATTACCCTTACAATTAGATTATTTGTTTTTTTTTTATATTATAGATATTATAGAATTTACTAAATAAATGTTTAGCTAATAAATAATGCATAGCAGATTGTTTTTTCATATCTCTTTATTACGAGACAAATAAGCATTTCTGTTTTCGAATAGCTACAACGTCTTCTTTGCCATCACGTCATATGTGGTCTACCATTCATTGATATATGCAATGACTGAAATGCACTTTACAACTCATAATCCTCTTACTCTGAATATTTTTATGTGAAAAATGTCAGAAAAAAAATTCCTCCAAACTACCTGGCCTAGTTTAGCGAGCTTTCTTACAAGATTGTAGATTAAAAATAGTACAATTTTGCATGTCTTTGCCAGAAACAAAAGCTCAGTGCGGAGGAGAAGCAGGAAAAGCGGTCGGAACTGCTGAACCGCCAGCATCTGGAGCAAGCCAGGCTGGATAGACAGCTTGCACAGGAGGAGGGTCAGATCAAAGAGGGGGCTCTCAAAGACTGGGAGGTCGACTTTGCGAGGGCCAAGTTAGCGCTCAAGGAAAAACATTACAAGGTAGGAGGTTTGGTCTCATATAATTATGAAACCCGATATGTATTCAAGTTTTGTGGGGCAATCGTTTAAAGTTTAACTTTTTTATATTGATATGTTTTGGTTTGGTATTTTTCTGCTGTTGTTGGTTTTGTTTCTGGTTTTTTTTTTTTTGTTTCTTTTTTTGCTTGTTTTTGTTTTTGTTTCGGTTTTTTTAATTTCTTTTTTTTTTTTTTTAGTTTTTTTTTTTTTTTTTTTTTTTGTTGGTTTTTTTTTGGGGGGGGGGGGTTGTTTGTTTGTTGTTTTTCCTTTTTTTTTTTTTTTTTTTTTTTTTGGGGGGGGGGGTTGTTTGTTTGTTGTTTTTCCTTTTTTTTTTTTTGGGGGGGGGGGTGGTGGGGGGGGAGGGCTGTATGTTTTTGTTTTATTTTTCTGATAAAAAAAACACTTAGCAAGTTAGCAAGCAGACATTTTTGTTAAGATTAAAAAATAATAATAATTGTGCTTGTATTCCGAAACATATGAAGTCCCTTTTTCAATCTTTTTACTTTTGACTTTTCATTTAAAAAAAGGAATTTGCAGAGGCGTTGCGAGATTTTTCCCCTGACCATCCAAGCATCAGAAATGCCGAGGAGTCCAGCAGAGAACTCGAGAAGGTCAGGGATGAACTGGACAAGCGCAGAAAGGACAAAGAGGAGGAGATGAGGAGGGAGCAGGAAGGTATAATCCTATAATCGATACAATGCTAAGCTCTAATTACTATCTTAAAAATAATTAATGGAAATAATGCGATGAAGCACATCAAGCAGAACAGGAAGAAGAAGAAGAAGAGGAAGAAGAAGAAGAAGAAGAAGAAGAAGAAGAAGAAGAAGAAGAAGAAGAAGAAGAAGAAGAAGAAGAAGAAGAAGAAGAAGAAGAAGAAGAAGAAGAAAGAGAAGATTAAGACTATGGAGAGAGAAGAAGAGAAGAGGAGAAGGAAGAAAACGAAGAAGAAGAATATGGTAAGGCAAAATTCATTACTAGTCAAGATGTCACACTTTCACTGGGCAAATTCATAAGGAAGTGGCAATGTCTAAATTCATTACTGGTGAACATTTCTGCGGCTTGGTTGTTTGTTTAAGGTTTTGTTTTGGTTTGGTTTCGGCTTGCACTAAATCTGATAATTCATGAAGCTGTGATGTCTGATTTGTCGTTCTTTTTTTTTTCCTTCCATGCAGCTTTTGAGAAATCTGAAGAGAAACGTCTTGAGGCCGAAATGGCAGCTTTCGCCAAAGAACTTGACTTAGAGACGCAACAAGAGACTGAAAAACAAGAGAAAAATATTGAAGCTTTGGCCAGGAGAAAAGAGGAACTTATTCAAGAAAATAAACAAAAGCTTAAGGTAGGCACTGTATATTCTTTGTCCTTGAGAAAATTTCATTAAGAATGATCGCAAGATTTCTTTGTATCCCCTAATGAGGATTTGAAAAAGAAAGAGAATACACAATACCGTATTTACCTTCATCAAAAGAGAAAGAGAAAATGAGAGAAATATATATATTATATATACAGGGGGAGAGAGAGAGAGGGAGAGAGAGAGAGAGAGAGAGAGAGAGGGAGAGAGAGAGAGAGAGAAATAAAATGAAATGTGGAAAAATATTGCAAAAACATGCTCAAAAATTTCTTCTCATGGTTATAGTGAACTAGTTCGTTCATAAGTTTGAAATCAGAGAATGTTTTTTCTAGTCTAACAACTTTTTACGATGCATTTAAGAAACAAGGTTTTCTGAAACTCCACCACACACACACACACACACAGCCATCCACCCTATAATTTTGCTCTTCTAAAATCGATCGCATCTGGCCGTCCTTTAGGATGACTTAGAAAAGATGAAGGCGAATGGAGCCAGTAAGGAGGAACAGGATCGCCTCATTCGAGAACACGAGAAATCCACAGACCAGATGGTAGCCAGGCTAGAGGCTGACCGGCTCCGCATGCAGGGCAACTTGCAGGTATGTTTCTGACTGCACTGATTCAGATGTGTATATATATTTTTAGGAACTAAACTGTTTGTTTTTTTTTTATATTATTCATTGGTCAGATATTACTATTCACACAAATGTGTCACCTGTGTGTTTGACCATTAGAATGTCCTAATGAACTGAATGTATTTAGGATTATTTATCATCGCAGCACTATGTCATAAGCATGTTCATGGGTGACTTTATGCTGTAATAATTGTAAAGCACAATGACCTTGTAAAAAAAAAAGCAATTTATATATCCCAATATCATTATTGCTCACCTTAGATTCTCTTCCAAATGGATTGTACTTGTATATCTGCTGCCAATATACTAATATCTTTACTGTATCTGGGTTAAGGACAAGTTGAAGAGACGTCGCCAAGAGAAGATGAAGCAGCATGAGGGCGAGGTGAGAGATAACCTGGCTGAGCAGAAGGCGGAGCTCGAGTCTCAGCAACGCAACGACAGGGCCAGGCTCCAGACGGACGAGGTAAGCTCTCAGCAGTCTATTCCTCCCTTAGATCATGGATTGTTTTTAGAAATTCTTTCTCTCTATCTCTCTCTATTTATCTATCTATCTATCTATCTATCTATCTATCTATCTATCTATCTATCTATCTATCTATCTATCTATCTATCTATCTATCTATCTATCTATCTATCTATCTATCTATCAGTCTGTCTATCTATCTCTCTCTTTTTCTTCGGACCACCATTTTGTAACCTCTATATCTTAAAGTTAAAGTATGCCAATAAGCAAAGCTCTTTCATAGAGTTGTCAATCTTAATACCCAGATTTTCACATATAGCCTGTTGAGCATAGTAATTGCGTTTATTATTACTTTAAAAAGATTCAAAGATATTCGGAGGCAGTTGACTAATTCTTCGGGGATTTTTTTGTTGTTTTTTTTTAAACAGCATCGTTGTGAAAGCCAACATTTCTTGTTGCGTTAAGGTGTCTTTTTTCCTTCCGTATCAAATATAGATTGTGACACTTTCGGAAACATTGAATATGGATGGTCTAAGCAAGCGTATCGACGCAGCGCCCCTACTTACGGCCGCCCCTGCACTTCCCCAATCTTCTGAAACACAAAAGAGTTCCGCCTCTGAGCCCCCTTCCGCCATGTCTAGTGGTCCACAACAGCAGGAGATGCCGGCCACCTTCTCTATGGCGGCGCCACTTAATGAGGCAGAGCTCACTGCCCTGCTGATGGCATCACCTCTCTATAAGAAGCTGGAGAGCATGAAGAATGCGGTGGCTGGAGGAAACTTCAAGTCTGCTCCTACTGTTGCACCAGGTGAGAGGAGTTCGTGTAGGAAATAAACTTGACAATCTTTTTAAATCAGTATCTGCGAGGTATGAAATAGGCAGAGGTGTACGGAGAAGATTGTGCGCATGTGAGGCAGAACAATTAAGGCGGTAGCTTCCATCTTCAAACCTGAGCATGCGTCTCCAAAGCAATAGCACTAGGGGCTCTGTTCATGAACGTCTCACTAAATCTAAAGTCTCGGATAGCACTCTAGAATAAAACATCTTGCCGTCTTTGTTACCCCAAGAAAGGGCTTTTTGCCAGATTTTTAAATATATAACAATACCAAATTCTCACTGATATATTTCCTTTCAATCCATTGTTAGAAAAGAAAGTGGTGAATATTTTACGTTACGCATAGGTTTTTGCTTTAGATAAAATATGCCACAGAATGTATCAATTTTGGTACTGCTTGATCAATTTTCATTTTGTTTGTTAGCATTAGTGTATTTACCCTTGAATGCAACTCTGCAATCCTTGATTGTAGCATGGCACAATGTAAATAACCTTTTAAAACAGCTTTTTTTATATCTGTATAGACACCTATGTAACTATCTCTGTCAAAGCTGAAAATTCAAAAAAAATAACTTTAATTATGTTTTTAAAAAAGCAATTTATTTATCTGCTACAAGGTGAAGGTCATCTGGATGAGCGTGATATGACTTGGGAGAATGACTCGGAACTTAAACCTGTTGACTTAAATAAACTGGCTGCCCGTCACTTTGTTGTCTACAAGTTTGGCTGCCATGTAGCCGATCTTATCAGGTAATATTACCAAAAAATTCACTTCATATTTGGACATGGTATCGAGTCTTCCATGCATCTTTTTATCTATATTTCTGCATCCAAAAATAACTTATCCTGTTTACTTATTCCGTGTCTTCTCCTCATCATCTTTCTTTTGCTCTCTTCATTATTGAGATTCTCTTAAATCTAACTGCTTTGGAAGAGTTGAAACAAGTCGATTTATCAGATTTTTAACGGAAGCATAGCCTAAGTATAGAAAGTAATTGATTTGTGACTAAGATTTCGGTTTGAGGTGTATCTAAATTCCACTTTAAAAATTTAGGGGAGAAACTTAAAGGATACTGATTTTGGGATCATTTTCAAGTGACCAAAGCCGTGGATCATATAAAAAATGTTTCTAATATTTTTAACTCAACATAATTCATTGAAGGAAAGATGCGGGTAGAATTCGTTATTTTTTATGATCATGAAAAAAAGAATATATCTTTATTTTTTTTAATAACAATGTTACCCATTACCCATTGTTTTATAGGGAAGATTCAAGACCAAAAATGAGTTTTCTTGGTCTTCACGTCACAGAGGAAAGCTTATTAACAAAAGACACTTATTTTTTGAATACTTATTTTTGGCATCCTTTATATTTTCATCTTTAGACTCATGAGAAGATTTCTCATGGTTTAACCAATTTATGTTTACCCATAGCTTTCTCTCTATTCCATAATTTTTTAATAAAGTCTGCATTTTCAAATAGTATTCATGGGTTTTTTTTTCTCTCTCTCTTCACTGTGTATTTTAATAGTTTTCTCACAAGCATCATCACTGTTTGTGTTAGCGAGAGAAAAAAAATGAATCTGTCGGTGGAATATTTATGACAAAACAAAGTATTAGGCTTCCTGGTCTGCAAAGAAGCAAAAAATTATTGGCAAAAGATCTATCTCATTTGATTAAGCATGCTCTAGCAATGATCAAATAGGCATCAAGAGTATATGTGGCTACTCTAAAATTTGGACATTATGTGCAGACAAAGGGGTTGCAATTTTCGTTTAAACTGCATAACTATTACTATCAATTAAATGAATATTTTTCCAATCCAATTTATAGGGGTCTTATAATAATCCTTTCAAAAACTGCTGTGAAAATAATAATATCTATTCTCTACTATATATGAATGAATGATTTTTTTTTCGTATAAACTTTAACGTATGCGCTTTGTAAACTTCCAATATGCAGAGTAATATGAATCTCTGCGTTCTTATGAACCTTAATCTCATCAACTAAAAGATAAATACCCTTATGGACTTTCTTTCGTAAAGATCATCTCAGTCTTATGTATTAATAACCTTGTGCATGGAATTTTTTTTTAAGTTTTGTATCCAAATAATAGTGTTTTTATTTGGTTTATGGTAGCAAACAATGGACCTGCAAAATTTCTCTTACCTTTTCATAGCCGACGGTGCCAGCACTCTCCGGTGACTCTTTTGTTAGCGGACACTGTTCCATCTACAACTCAAAAGGAGCAGCTTTCCAGAAACATGTACAGAAACTCTTTCACCTATGACGCAAACAATCGGATTCTGTATATCCGAGCAGCTAGGCTGGAGCCAGTAGGGGACTTCCTCTTAGTGCTCGTTCACTGCTTGGCCCATATCAAGTCTGGTTAGTAAAGGAACTCTTGCTGGATAAATTCATTTCTTAGGTGTTGCACGCAAAAAAGATACTTGAAGATATGATTCAAGTAGTTATGTGTTTTAATGCGTTTTCAGAAAGATTGCTCAAAAAAGTAATAAAACAAAAGGTGCTCCAGTTCGTTTCTCATTTCTTAAAACATTTTTTATTCTGCAGTTCATATCAAACTCTTCAAATATAGTGGGGATTATGTCATCAAATCTCATCTCTGTAGAAGGGGATAAGTATAAAGTTATTTTGACATCAAGAGAAACTTAATTTGTATATTAAGTATAAGCAGGATAAGTTGAAAAGCAGAGAAAGATGGAAAAAAACGATCATATTTATATATGTTTTTAAATGAAAAATAGAAAAAAGCTATTTTTATTAATATGCAATAGAATTATCTCCTTGCGAATGCATTTTAAACATCTCTCTCTCTCTCTCTCTCTCTCTCTCTCTCTCTCTCTCTCTCTCTCTCTCTCTCTCTCTCTCTCTCTCTCTCTCTCTCTCTCTCTCTCTCTCTCTCTCTCTCTCTCTCTCTCTCTGTAACTATCTATCTAGCCATCTATCTAACTATCTGTCTATCTATCTGTTTATCTATCTATCTATCTATCTCTCTATTTCTCTCTCTCATATCTTTTCTTTCATTTCTCATTACGCCATCGCCATTTTACAATCACATACTCAAAAATCATATATCTTTTCTAAAGGCGACTTGCGAGATGACAGCAACCCCAACTTCATAAAGGAATATCAGCGTGCTCTGTCTGTGATGTGCGACGACCTCTTTTTCTCCAAGACAAAGCGTCCTGAGCTTGCAGCTGAGCCGCCGAGCCAGATAGAGCCTCAAGCGGCACAACAGTTGCTCCAGTCTATGTTTGACAACTTTCAGAGCGATGATTGCAAGACAGCCATGATGGAAGAGCTCCTAGATGTGAAGATTCAGCCTAACACGACCCGAGACGGGTTGCAGCTCACTAAAGAGCGACTTGCCCAAAGGTAATTCAAATGGTCGATACCGGTATAGAGATGGATTAAAATTGTTTTGATTAGTTTGATAAAAGAAAAGACGAAAGGCTTAGTTTGTTCTGTTAAAAGCGTGAAACTATAGCAAGATGCTAAATGGGAGAACAATCAAGCAGAACAGATTCAGACAAAAGAAAGAATCTACGAAGCCTTTGTAGAATACAACATAAATTAATGGTCTCTGATTGGGATGGTAAATTACACAAAAACACAAAATCTTAAAGATTCTGAGATCAAAGCCAGAGGATTTCAAAGGGTTACGTATTACATCTTTTCTGTACATTTTGCAATAGTTAAGTATGCACATTGTTCATGTAATCAGTTGCTTTCATTGAAACTTATTCTTGCAGAAACACAACTTTAAAAACTGAGTAGAACTAAAATGTTTTTTTTTATAAAGTTGACAACTTTTAAAGCAAGCATTGCTAAAAAAAAAAAAACCAATATAACAGCCAATTATCATTTCAATTACAGAATATATAAAAAAAACATGACAAGGCATACATTCCTGAATAATTTGCATAAGGATCATAAACAATGGCAGTTTCAGATACATAGAAAATTTCTTTTAAACCAGCTTCACTAACAACTTTAACACATAAGTTGGGAATCTTTTCAATAATAATACACAAAGTACTAATTACATACTACCATCTGCAATATCACTTTTTAGAAACTAGTCGGGAATGGGAATCCTTCAATATTATCTATTTATATTTAGAACGTTACTTTGAAGCAGGCATTATTGAATGCTCAACATAATACTTGGTTATCTATAAAATTCTTTAAGAGCTGCTAACAAAATCACTTTGAAGCAAACATAATCTCATTATTGGCTTAATAATCAGAAACTGTTTCCATTTCTACCACATATTACGTCAAATCATTTGTTAAAATCCCCATTTGATGAGTATCGAGAGATGTTTCAGGCTCTGTGACAGATTTTGAAATATTGTTCCACTTTACTTTAGGCTTGCCAAATACGCAGACTTCTCATCAATTGATAAACTGTCGAATATGTTGGGAGATTTGGAGACCAAGGTCCACCAAGCCGAAGGACAAGGACCTGCTAGAAATATTGGTGAGCAACTGGCAGCGCTCAGTAGCAAATTTACAACAGCAGGTGAGTTGACGGTCCAGAGGATTGATTGGTTAGTTTTGCCTTGTGTAGGTTTCATGTCCAAGTTTTTACATGTCAAACTAGTTTTGATTGAGAGATGAAGGTTCAGGTCAACTCATTGGTCATTGCGTGGGTGGAGCCATTTATGAAAGATAGCCTATGATGTGCAGGTCAAGGTGGAAAAATGGAAGAGGATGAGGTTACTCTTTATATGGCCACAGGTCTATGCCTTCAGTTTCAGTTAGCAACACTAAAGGATACATACAAACCTGTAAACTTGAGTACTTGAATACCAAGCGATAAGCACAACTCTGAAATTGCATCAAGAATAGCGCAAGCAAAAAGGTTTTCCAGAGAACCAAATTGGTACTAACAAATGTATGGGTGCAAGGCCTAGACAATTTAAAAACAGTTACAAAAGAAACAGGAGGCAACAGAAATGTGATTCCTACGGAGAATGCTACGAATCTCATAAATTGCAAAGAAATCAAACGAACCTATTACGAGAAGTTGGCACAACAAGATGATTCATAAATGTATATAGCATGTAAACGCTAGGCAACCTTTTTGGGCCATGTGATGGGAAGACAGAAACTATAACATCTAGTTGAAACTGAATGATTGAAGCAAAACGCAGCAAGGGAAAATCAGCAAAAAAGATGTTGGAGAGACTAACAAAATGTCTAAAAAGAGGACGAGATCCTTCGTGCACTGAAAGCGACGAGGGATAGAGATGCGCGGAAGGTCATGATCGTTTACACTTAAGAGCAGGGCACCTGATTGATTGATTGTTCAACCTTTTGCAGATTATCTCGATAGGCTACATGCAAAAATGTAAAAATGTTGAAGTAAGATTCTTCCAGAAATGTAAAAGGCATAAAAATTATAAAGCATCAGCGTAATTTGACAGCAATTAAGAAATAAATCAAATAGTTTTTCTGGTATTTCCCTAATGCAGTCTCTTTTAAGGGAGGAGATTTGTCTCTTTTAAGGGAAGGTGATTTCTTGTCCATTTAATTTTCTTACATTCTTTATGATTTTATTTTCAATGCTCTAACTTCCTTCCTTCTCCTCCTTCTTCCCAAATAAGCCATACCTCAAAGTCCACACGACCAGGACCCTCAGTCTTTTGTGATGGCAAATATGACTGGAAATGCTTTATACCAGATGTTTGAAAACACCAGAGATATCCCTGACGGTCAAGCAACAAGCAAGCCAGCAACTGATGATTCAGCTCAGGTGAAAATAAAAAATTTAGCTCATGGTTTTAGTGTAAAAAAAACGTAAGTATAAAAGATGTGATTAAAATCATGGCATCTTTATGAGATTTTTGAAAGTTTTTGGGAAGGGGGAGGTGTAGATGTTGGAGACTTCTTCATGCCAAAATATTTAATCCTACTACATTAATTTGGAGAGGACCTATCCCATTTCATCGGAAAAAGAAACTTTGAAATTAACGACAATGTACAAATGATGATGCCTTTTTTTCTTGCCTTTGCAAATTTTTAAATGGGTTTCCTGCCTGTGAATAAGACAGGAACTACTTATCTGCAATCCTAGTGACTACATGTGGGTGTATATAAGTATTTGAAAGTTACAACAGCAGTTTAATCTGCTTTCCTGTTTTAACTTGTTTAGATCGTCTAGTTTTTCATACAGTTGTTGTTACGTAATGAGCCAACGTTAGCGAAGGTTAATAAATGAAAATACTTATTTCTGATCACCCCATAAAGCATGATATCAGAATCGATGTCCATTGTTATTTTGCTAAAGCACTGAATTTTTTTAAACCATTTAATGAACTTTTAGTACTGCTTTTATGGATTTGTAAAATAGAATTTCAATTCTATTTTTACTTTTGAACGCAGAGATAATTATTTGGAAAGGTATATGCCTCAGGCAATTATCCAATAATAAAAATTCCTTTTTTTCTGTTTTTACTCATTAATTGCCTCCCAGGAGCGTCAAGACAGTCTAGACGCAGAGTTTGCGAGGGTGAGCCAGCAACTGGTGAAGGCCAGGGATCAGGTGCAACAGTTAGAGGAAGAGGTCACTACCCAGCTTCAATTAATGTACACTACCAAGGGCAAAGGTCAAGACCAATACAAGACGGGGCTTGATCAGACACAAACCCAACTGACAAAGGTGAAAGCGGACATTCAAAAGTTAGAAATGGAAAGGGAAAGAATAATGGAGAAGATGACAAAACTAGATACTGAAACAGAGGAGACCAAAGCCCAACCTGTTGTGATGCCTCCTGTAACAACAAAACCAACGCCTGTATCAGCTAAGTCCAGAAAAGCACAGAAGAGCAAGAAATAATAAGGTGCATTAGGTCACCAGAAGCGGGAAATCAATCTGTAATAGCAGAACAAATCAATACTATTGGCTTGTAATGTTAATGAATGCATTGCTTTTTTTAGTCTTAATACCTGTTTTGTTTTGGGTTTCTAATTATTAAAATTATATATAATGTTTTTTTTTCTGATTTTTTTTACAATATAGGAAAAGCAAAGACCTTTCTGTACTTTACTTCTTGTTAAGATTGAAGAAAAAATATCCATAACATTTTTTTATTATTTAGTAATTAGTTTGTGTTAAAAAATGCTTTTATATAAATTGTTTTTATTTTAGATATTTATGGTTTTTAGATGTGGACTCAGTTCATTAATTCACACATTGGATTTATCATACTATCCATGGATTTAAACAAAAATACGTACTTATCGCTTTTTTTTCACTGAAATTAAAATTATTTTTCCCCGAAAATAGGTTTGAAATTAATTTTTACTTTATTTATCCTTACCGTTGACAGTTTAAGACTTTTTAGAATTATGAAGAAAAAGTTCGTTTACTAAAAAAATGTGATAATATATGAACTAACTGATCTTTGTATATTAGATCGCTCAACTTTGAGATTAGATTTCTACATACTGTTCGAGTAAGAAATTACTTTCTTGAAATATTTTTAACTTAAAACAATCTTTTAGACATTATATGATGATCTAGGGAATAACTCGTTGCTCTGAAGTTATCTGTTCCCTACATGAAACACTTTTGTTTAAGGCACAAGGTGTAGCCTCAGTTTGAACTGAAAGTTAAGCTTGTTTTTATCTAATGCAGAGTCATTTCTGTACAGAAAAAATCCGTCCATCCCATTCAATACAAAGCACACTGTGATTTCTTTCCATATAATTATTTCTTGTTTTTTGACTTACAAGCATATAAATCAAACATTTTTCGATGGCATTGTATATATAAAAAATTTTGATGAAAAAAGTAATATTTGTTGTAAGCTGAGCCTCTTGTTATTCTAACACTTGTAATTTATGTTATGAATTTATTCTGACTCTTGACTTTATGTCAAACAGCTCAACAAATAAAATTTGCTGTATGTATTTCTCTGTCATTTTCTCCTTGTGATTATTGAATTTCTGCATTGCTTCTGTTTATTCTTTTCTATTCCATTTTTAAGATGATTAGAGTTTTTTTTCTGCACAATTTCATGACATACTTAACCCATAGCAAATCCAACCCACGGTCATTTAAAGTATCACAATATTTTATGCACCGTTCCATTTCATTCCATGCATATTATAAACTCATGTGAAATTAACTAACTTAAGAAATGTCCTCATACGACATTTTTATTAGCTGTGCGAGATACAACCAAACATAAATTATTTGTTTAAAAATTATATGGTTCTTGGGCCCTTTCTTTCACAGATGAAAACAAATTGTAAAATCTTATTTCTTATGGGGTTTTTTTTTCGTTTTTTTTTTTATGTTTCTTTTTATTTTCAATCGTAACCTTATTTAAAATAATTAGAAGCATGATAAATTCCCTTCAAACAAGATTACAGTGGCTGTGCTTGGAGGAACCTCATGTAAAATTACTGTTTAGGTTTCATGTATGTAAATAACGCTGCAGGTCTCATCTCACGCAAGGAAAAACTCAATCAGTATGAGTCATCTCCGAGGGAGTTTCAATGACTACCCTTTACCGTGCACATAATGCTTTTTACGCTTAAACTTAAAAAGTGTCCTTGTCTAGCATCGCCAAATTTGAAGCAGATCTTTCACCAGAAATAAACCTGGTAGACTCGACGATGGTCTTAGAAATAACAGTAACTGGCACATACCTAAACTATTTTAGCGATTCAGCCTTCTCTGGCTGCGCACCTCGTATTTGGCAGGCGCTTTTTAAAATAGATTCGGGGTAGTGGCAAACTTGTCAGTTTTAGGAAGCGGTTAAAGTATTATTGTCTTTTAAAGAAAAAAATATTTTCATTACTCATTGCTTTAACCTACTAAAGCAAATTAATAGGGCATTCATTATATAAGCTACATGCGTACGTGTAAAGCAGACATTCAAACCTATCCAACGGCTCTCCTGATCAACAAATAACTAAGATCAAAGTGAGAGAACCAGGACCAGAACTGGTATGTGACATTTCGACTGGTCGAACTCTTCCAACAGTTCATCGATGTTTCAGGAGCCAGAATTTATAGGCGATTCACAATTTGTCACTTTGGGATTCAGGTCATAATCAAGCTCATCACAGTAAATTTTTATGGTATTGAATAAAATGTGATGAGTGCTAGGTGTCAAAGGTTTAGAATATACTCTGGCGCTCCTGAGGCTTTTGCCGTAGCTGATAAGAGTTTAAACGTATCATAGTTTATTATGCGGTTCCACTATGAATGCAAATCACTTCTTATAATCTTTATTCGTAATACAATTATGGTCAGAGACATAACAACAATGGAATGCGTTTATGCCTTTTTTAGAGGCTAGAACTCTTACTATGGTCTCTCCGAGAACAATCGGAAGCTAATGCTTTTGACATGGGCTAAAAGACACATCGTCAACTTCCTATGCATCTATTATTTTTTATTGATCATACCAAGATATTTCATGCGCTTTGACAAGTCTTTGTTGTGAAACTATTTCACTGCAATAACCTAAGAAGGTTAAATTAGGAGATGAAATTTGATGACTACCCCCCCCCCCTTACCCCCTAAAAAAAGACATTTAAGTGTGAGGTGGGCTTACTTAATTTCTCAACTTTAACAAGGATCAGCACCAAAGCACCCCTGACGGTGCATAGTACAACAACGTAGAAATTAATTTCAACTACAACACAGCTCAAGTGCAAGTTTGATCTAAAGCTAACATTTTATCAAGAGTCGAAAATTGGTTTTGGAAAACAGGAAAAAAGAAGGTCTCAAAAAAAATAAAATGCCTTTCATAGGATAGAACTTACGCTAGGTTTATAAAAGAGTACAAACTAATAGAGTTCGGCTCAGACAGATCAATCTGTGTAAATTAATATTAAGGGTAACCAAGCAAGGATATAGTGTATGAGTTTGGCTACCACAATTTGTATGCAGCCACCATTGAACTTACTGAATTTATCAGATATGTTAAGAACTGTAAGAGAATTAGGATAAAAATCAAGAATGCAATCTCACTGAGCTTAAACAATCAGCAACCGGTAATAAAAAGATTATATAATCGAAAACGCGTCAAACTCTAAGTGTGGGAACAACAAAGAAGACCAAAACAAAGTAAATAAAATTTTAAAAAAAAATTACCAACGATACAGTGTAGATAAGGATCCAGAAAATGAATATTCAGAAAAAGTTAAAAACCAAGAATGAAATCCAAAGGAAAATAACATAACCAGACCAGTTGTCTTGCAGACGATTCGCCAAATCACTACATCAATTTCCTCTGAGGAACATAAAAATGGAACATTGGTCGCCGCGTAGTGTAGATCTTTAGAAACACTCCTATAACAGCAAGAAAACACGACATGTCACTATTTGAGGGTGGAAGGAGAGTGACGAAAAAACCCCGTACGCTGGCTGAGGTCCGAAGTACAGAGAGATGCATACACAACTAAAATAAAATCATTCACAATCCACAACCCAGACAAGCCGATAAATAGAATACAGGTTTACAAAGAGAGCCAAAGAAAAATATCAACTACTGACATATAGAGATAATTCATTTTTCGAAAGCATAATGATAAAAACAACCGCGTAAAGCTGCAGCTACTATTTAGAAATATTTCTAAATTTCTACTAGAAAAGGAGGGAATCTATATTTACCAAAATCAGCAAGAACTTAAGAAAAATAGAGGTGCGTCAAAATATCTGCCACTATGGGTCACCGATGCATCCTGGACAAGGACTAAGGCCGAAGATATACTAAAATTGTGGACTACTTTTGATCTTTAGCTGCACCTCCCACGTGAGTGAAATCACTTCGAAAATACTTTAATGTTATCATTTTCACCATTAACCTAAACTGAGGCTGCCGGTGACAAAAAGCTGAATCGATGTCATTTGAATGAGACTGGTCGGAAAATGGTAACCAAAATATGGACTAGGAGAACAAAATCAATCTTCCCAGCGTTTCTAACGCGTGCTAAAATATTCCCTCAAATGGCTTTCTTTTTAGGTACCAGTAGGCCTACATTGTTGTAGGGTGCCTAGTAGAGACTCTAAAAGACACAAGTAAAATCGATCCTTACATCCAGTTGTAACACATGGGCTCTCACACAAACATAAGAAGCTAAACTATGTGTATTCCACCGAAAACAGCTAAAACAAAAATTACATTAAATACCTAGTAAAGATAACAAACAAATATCTGTATAAACTTGCAATGAAAAACTGATCTCAATAACCATCCTTGAAAGCCGGTGGCGCCTGTTTGGACATATTCTGAGGCGAGATATAGGCCTAGACATTACAGTAAACAAAGCTGAGGAGGCGTGGTTTTTTCCTAAAGGTGATAAATTTCGAGGAAGGCCTATAACAACATTGTCAACAGTCATCATCTCCATCGTATACCAGCAGGTGAGCTTAAACTCAAAACCAAGAACGACCTCGACCATCATTCTGAGACCAATAGCAGAAGATAGAAGACAATGGAGGAGACTATCAGCGAACATTCGAGAAGCAGCCGAGGTGTCCAAGTCGGAGCACTAGAATGTGAACGGCGACATAGATAAAGATAGTACATCATTAAGAGCTTTTCCCTGCCGTCTTTTGTTTTCAAACTACATGTGTTTAAGCGATTCGCACAGCTTCTGGCATTGGACTATTATTCAGGGTGGATCCAACAAATAATCTAGGCTTCATGTGGCTTTCAATTCATGCCCCTCTTTATGACTTCAGAGAGCTTGTTCTGTCTCATTCTCCTGGTGTGCAACATAGGGGCTGCGCTCTCTGCCTATCATAATCGGCATATACCGATGAGAAAGGATTTTATGGTTTCGAGATTACAGACCGACGGATGTAACAAATTAAAGCATTTGACCTTCTTCATGCTGTGTCTGCGTCCCGAGCTGCAATAACATGTTAGCACTTCATTTCGTCCATCTCCATCCCACAAAGCACAAACCGAGCCTTATTTTGTCAATTAAGTGATAGATTTAAGTGCTATTGTCTCAGAACATTAAGACATGATCTATCAGTCTATTTTTTCATCTATCTATCTCTCTGTCTGTCTATATATCTACCTATTTATATTGCTCTTTCTCTCTCGTTACTTTTACCCATTGTTCTCTCTTATTTTTTCCTCTATTAATTCACGTGCTGCATTTTTACATGTTTCTATGAATTAAAAAAGTAATAATGTTACAGGTCATATTCCCAACCACTGCTGAGGACTAACTAACACTCTTTCTCTAAATAAATCCAGTGGGGACGTAGAGGATACGTTACGTGCCTATTTTCATGACAAGACATTCAAAATTTACTTTCTAAAAGAAAATCTCCATTTTTAGTACCGGTGGCGTAAATGTCATTGCCCATAACAATAATGGACGAAATCTTTTCTTATTAGCCATGATAACACCAAGTTACTGCGATTTGTCCCCTTAGTCTCAGCTGTAAGATAAAGTATATCTGGCTCTGATTTAAAGAAAATGTGAGTGAGCACATCCTACACTATCTTCAGATCGAGATCTAGATCTAGATCTAGCTGTGCATTAAATACGACACAGAATAGCTCGATTCCAATCTAGAAATCTAGATCTTGACATCTAGAATCTAGATAACTAATCTAGATTGAATTTAGATCTAGATCTAGATATCCAGCCGGTAGAAGATCGGGCTGCGAACGTATAATACACTACATTCTTCAACCTTTTTTTTCTTGTCCTTTAGATCTAGATCTAGATCTGTCTAATCTAGAGACTAGATCTACATTTTCTAGAATAGATCTATGATCTAGATCTATCTCCTCAAAATTTTTTTTTTAAATTTTTGCTTGATGCTGAAAACAAAATCGGAATAGTTTAGATCTAGTAAGACTAGACGCTAGATATAGATAGCCAAGATCTTGTCTCAAGATCTAGATCTTCTATGAATTTTGTATTGAAAAATTTGGTAAATTTTTACCTGTACACCCGCTGTCACCAGAGTGCTGTTTCTTGTCTTTCCGGTCGACCTTGACCGTGATCGTATTATAAGTGAAAGTAGTTCCGATTACATAACTCTATGGAACACCCCCCCCCCCCCCAGAATATTAATTTTGTAAAAAAATGAGGGGGGGATGGCCCCCCCAAAACCCCCCCCCCCCCCCAGGAATAAGGCGACTTTCACTTCATAATACGATGAAATCAAGATGAAGATGAACCGGAAAGACAAGAAACAGCACACTGTAAAAAAGAAAATAATAATAAATACAGCTCTTACCTTTACTCCGTCTCTGCTACTTGAAAATGATAATGACTTAGCGTCGTTATTATAAAATTCAGCAATAACTTGAAAATAATCAAAAGAACACTTATCACAAGCAGCCATGAAGAAAACACTTCAGATCAAAACACTTCAGCTGTTGAGCCTAATGAGTAATGACAACGAAATGAGACAAAAGACGCGATGAACAAAAGATGCGCCTTTAATTGCGCATGCGCATGGGTAATTGCGCATGCGCAAAGAGTAACTAAAAAGAAAGTAATACGCATGCGCGAAAGATGGAAGTAATTAATATGCAAAAAGGCACCCACCTAAAGCAAATCAGTACGCCAAATAGGTTAAGAAAAAAGAAATAATCCATATAAAAAAGTCATATATTTTAAAAACTATTTATTTGCGACGAATAAAACCTTCAAATTCGTATTCAGCGCATTGAAATCAAACAGAAAAACATATCATTTCAAATGCCAATGCGAGACGGGTGTACAGGTAAAAAAATACCAAAAATTTAAGGGTGGATACATATCAAAGCCCTCATCCCTCAGAGTGGCAATGACAGCCAGTCATCACATCTACATTTTGGTATGCTTACCCAACCTACATGGTCAGGCAGTGGTCAATCAACTCTAGCCTCTGACCGCTCATCACATGAACACTTCTGACCGATCATTTATAAATCTCTAGAGGTCAGTGGCCAAGGTGGATGAGTACTGAGAATTACTTGCTTGACCGAATTCACTAATTTCGCAATAACAGATTAGATTCATAATTCTTTTTTATTTAAACAAGTCTTAGTTATAGCTGACACAAAAACTGAAAAAGTAGTGATTTTTTAAATGCCTGATTTGGCATTTTTTAGAAATTTGTGTTTGAAGTTCTGCATTGAGGAGTGACACAAGATGGCACTTGGGCTGACACAGCCCAAGTTTTATAGCACAGCTGTAATGCATCTAAGCTGTTGCGGACCATCACATATACTGATCTTGCTGGCTTGTGGGTTCGGTCCGGCTATTGCAAAGAGAAGTAGATTGCCCTAACAGGTGATGACTGGCTGTCACGACCCAGCCGTTATATGTGATATGTTACTGCCCTAAGTTGCAAATTTTGAACTTTGAAATAAAGGATAGTTTTAATTTTGTAACATGAAAACCTGTAAATTTGTGGCTTGTCGTTATGCTAATCCTTTTTCAGAGGAGCATTTGCATCTTTAAATTTAAATCCAAATGGCCCACAACAAAGTTTATAATATGCAGAACAGAGGAATAGGAATAGATCTTCACCTAAAATCTAGAACTTTAATTAACATAAAAAGGCTGTCCCTCTCTATTACATAAAATTCCCCTTGAATATTTAAACTTACATTTGGCTTAATATGGGAAAAACCTACTTTGGAGAAGAAAAAAAAGGGAGAAGGGGGAATGGGGCAAATTGGCACTTAATTGTTTTTTACTCAAGGCTCATTCACTTTTGCTATGTTGGAATCTAATTTAAAATTTATCCTGTACAGTCTTCAGGTCATTCAGCATGTGGTAGACAAAAAGACTTGTCTTCAGTGCCTTATCTCTCACATGTTCTTTCAATCTAGCTTATCCTAATAGACTTATACCTAGGCTTGGATCTAAGCTGACAGAACTTTTCAGTGAAACTTCAAAAGTCAAGGACATAGGCACCATTACTTTGTATTATGGGGAGGGAACAAGTGGGTTATGAATTTCTTTGCGCCCACACTGGCGTTTTGCATAGCTAGTCTCATGAATTGACTTGTTGATATAAGAGAAATTTTAATGGAGATGGTGTTAATATAGAAAAAAGTATTTACTAACATACAGGAAGGAATGAGTACGAACTTTGTAAAGAAATGAATTGTCGAAAAAGGGGATGTTGCTATCAGTTAAAATGTTATGTTGTTATTTGATTTCATCTAAACTGTAACTGATACAAATTTGTAGACTTTGATTATTGGATCTGTGGCTCACTATGGTTACAGAGCCTGGGATAACGAACCAAAAAGCCTCCGCAAATTGCCAACAGCTCTGTGGACTTTATTATTGGTCCTCATACTTCTACTTCTTTGTTATAATACTTTTTGAACAAAAACTCAAAGACTTCATTTCTTTTTTACAATATTTGATATGAAAGTGCTTTTAACAGAAATGATCAAATAATAGATTCATCTCTTCATTACAGACTATAGTATAGTCTTGATACCTTTATCTTTCTCATCCCTGAATGGAAGTTTATATTACACTCATCATCCAGAAAACATGATGGGCTTTTTATTGAAAGTTTTAAAAGGACCCTTGAGTTTCAATGAAAAGGATAGCCTTACTTTCTAGTAATATTTGGTAATATGTGTGCGTGTGTATGTTTGGGACTAAACACTTCTGCTCTGTCTATCTAGAGGCTGCTTAGGATTGAGACCACTTTCATAAAATGTAATGCAATTCATTTTAGTATTGAGGCAAGTTTAGGATTTCAATATTGTACTCAATTCTTTTAATAATTTGGATGATATTGCTACAGTATAAACTGCATAGTAGTATTTTACATCGCAATATCTAACCTTGCAATGCATTGTGGATTGAGGAAAAGAGAGAAAGAGAGTTAAATCATGTGCTTTTGGGAAATTTATGAGTCATTAAACGTCAAGAAAAATGAAAAGAATCAATGCAGTTATGTACATCATTTAGACAAATGAAGGATTACATAACAAGATACTTTACAAATGCTTATTTTTTTTTAATTTTCTTGTAAGAGAGGAAAACAGCTCAACTTTGTTTATTTTGTGATCTTAATCAGAAAAAAGTTTTCGTAATTAAATATGTGTTATAATGTCAGTTCAAAGCCAGATTATAGGATTGCAAATTAAAAAGATATTCCTCCTTTTCTCAATTTTTTTCCTTGGAACTCTTCAAATGTAGAGTAAAAAAACCAGACAAGCATAAAGATAGTTTGTGGATGGGGGAAGAATTTTTAGACATTATATTTACAAATTTTTACTTTAAAATCTTTGACATTTAATAATGATGGATATAAATGAAACCTACACATTTGATCTTGTCATATCCACCAATAATTGTATCTGATCAGTGCTCTAAAAGGAGTACAAATTGATGATATACATGAATTCATTTATAAACCACGAGGAGTGGATAAGGTAAAGGGGAAAAGAGCAAGTGCCTCATCGGGATAAATTCACAAACCATTTAAGTGGCTATCAGTGTTATTTGTAGAACACTTTGAGGAAGTTTTAACAAGAACATAGTGATTGTTAGACCTATAAATCCAATATGTACCAGTATATTGTGTGTGTATGTGCGACATAAAAACAAAGTTAAAGAAACTTACATTTAAACACAGGATAGAGCCTATCTCAAATCTGACTTGACTTTTTTTTTAAGAGGAGATTTTCTTTTTTTTTAAGAGGAGATTTTCTTTTTTTTTAATCTTTATAGCATCTCTGATTTATGATAACTTTGCCAAGAGTGTTTTGGAATGGAGGTGGAGACTTTGAATCGTTCTTCCTCAGACATCAGTCTCCCAAGGTGAGAAGGCGAAAAATTAATAATTTTCTTTTGACGCTTCTTTTATTTGATGAATATGCCACTAGCATTTGTAATTTATAAATATGCTTATTCTTTGTTTAGTTTAACGATACACTGTGAAGGTTCATAAGTCTTGCTATCTAGCATGCCCTTGCTTTAGGTTTCCACAGTTGTGATAACTTTAATAGCTATGCTCATATGTGGACTATAATTTTTTTTTTCATCTTAATGTTACATTGATGTGAATGCTTTCAAGTTATTTCAAAATTGATTTTCTATATTATTTGTTTTCACGTTACTTATCGGGAGATTTCTGCTCATATCAAAGATAGGATCAAAAGGACAAGCAAGATTGAGTTCATAGAAAAATAGAAATGAATGCACTAAGCTAGGGTAGTTATGCAAGCAAGCCTCAAGCAAATGAATTACCATCATTTTATTTTTAGAGATAAAAGATTATGTATATTGCCTTTTCATGTTTCCATATTTTTTTTTATCAAAATAATGGTCACACAAGCGAAATAATTGACATCAATTTCTTTTCAATTGTTGGTTTCCTATAATTTTAGTAATTTTTTTGTACCTGAGGGTAAATATTTTATTTACCCAGATTTCTTGAAATTTTAAAATGCAAATTTTTCCAGTACCTGTCTAGGAAGAGGAATTGCTTTATTTCTTCTAATTTATAAGCTCTGAATTGCTGATTTTCTAAGTATTGTTTCCTTACATGAGAATAATTGAAATTGGTAGAAAGCATAATAGCCTAATGTCAAGATCTCATGTGGTTAAACAAATACTAACTTTAAATGACACTTAAAGAATATTGGAAAAGATGAAGGATTTATTTTCTTTGTAATCTCCTTTCAATTTCATCTTTTTTTAAAATCTACATCAAGACTTTTTTCTTGCAGGTCCAGATTTTAATGTATGTTTGCTTCTTTCATTCCACTTTGTAGGGACCTTGAGGAAATAGCCACCACAAGATCAATCTACAAAGGAAAATCACCACATAAAAAGAAAAAGCCTGACAGACCTCAGACAGAAAGTGTCGTATACTTGGATCTTAGTCGTATTTTCAAACCATTCGGATATGTGAATCCTTCGCTTCGCAGAGTGTGGTTTGTCAAAGACATTTGTGGCATTGTATGTGCTGTGTTCACTTGGCTCCTGATTCTCTATGCTGAGTGGGTTGTTCTATTTGTCATCGTCTTACATGAGTCATCCAGTTTCGGCAGCTATTTCCATGGTTCATTGTTCTACTGTTGCAGCTTTCTTGCTTTCTCATCACACATCAGAGCAATGCTCACCGATCCAGTAAGATATGAAGAAAAATTAAAAATATGAAAACTTTTTTAAAGTAGATCTTTTTATTAGTGAACTTATTAAATGTGGTATAATTGTTAATAAAGAAAAGATCAAAAGGAATTTCTTAATGTAGTTAAAAATACATTCTTCAATATAGGAGATTATTTTTCGCAGAGCCTTAACTTGTGTGAAGGAAGACCTTAACTTAAAATTTGATTTCGCCATGTACAGCATCATTTTGTATTAGAAAAAGCCATTTGTGCCTTTCAGGTGTTAAAAGGATACTTTAATATTGTCATGTATAGTATTTGTCCGGAGTTATAAGCAGCTTGATCAGCTACCTCTCTATACTGTCTCCTTGTGACAATGTTAGATATACTCAACTTGTAAAACTTTTTGTTTTAAAAGTCTTTTCTCTTATTTTTGTCTTGTTTTATGGAATGCTATATGGAATATTTTTTTTTGCTGATGTTCACTTGCAAATCAAAATAAGAAAAAAGATTGAGTTGAATGCTGCATGCCTTCAAAGAAAATTGTTTCCTAAATTATTGTATTCTTGTTTTCCAGGGTGCTGTACCTAAAGGCAATGCCACTTCTGAGGGAATAAAAAGTCTAGGTTTAAAAAAGGGAGAAGTGGTCTTTAAGTGTCCAAAGTGTAGCAGCATAAAACCTGATAGGGCGCATCATTGTAGGTAAGTGAAATAGTGAGGAGTCAGTTGCTGTGAGTATTCAAAGTGAGGATGGCTAGCAAATTCATAGGTCAGCTTGAAATTTCATTCTATATTCAGAATAGATAAAGTTATGTTGTCTATGATCCATGGAAAACAGCATCAATGATAAAGGGTATGATATTACTCAGTAGCCACTAAATATTCTGAGTTAGAATAAATCATTTTCCCTGTTACATGATAATTATTCATAACATTCTTTTTATCAAGAAAAAGGAGTCTGATAATTTTTTTCAGATTTGAAATAACTTAGTCCATAAAATCATTGGGTATAAAGAATGGTTTAGCATAAAGACCTGATCAATTAATCGTTCCACATCATTTCATCATATATGAAGTTCTTCTTTTTTATTAAGGCTTTATGCCAGAGTCAAGAAAAAAGTGACCTAACTGTAAAATCTATTTAAAGAAGTAGTTTGGTTTACTCAAAATTAAATTTAGCTATCAAAATTGTTTATAAAAGAAAAAATATGAGTGATGAGATTTATACCAAACCCTCTTTTTCTTTTTTCAGTGTCTGTCAGCGTTGCATTCGAAAAATGGACCATCATTGTCCCTGGGTTAACAATTGTGTGGGAGAGAACAACCAAAAATATTTTGTTTTATTTACCGTAAGATTTTTTTTCGTTTCATATTTTATAAAAATTAAGTTGGCTAAGGATTCTTAATCATATTAGAAATTTTCATTATGGCATTTATTTCTGCTTTAAAGATTTTCTGTTCAGATTTGCAGATCAAAGAAATTTAACTTGATCAATATGAACTATTGTTTTAAGATTATCATTTTTCTTTAGTTTACATTCATCAAAATAAGGTCTCTCTTTTATGAGATATTATTCCTCCCTTGTTTGATTAAAGGTTAAATTGTATCTTATTTCTCTTCTTAAGAAGATGTGCTATCTAAACAGGAAGCTGTTTAGTGCACATGAAAATTTTCTTTTGTAACAATGAGCTTTTCTTAATTAAGCAATCTAAATGATAAATGTCTTGCTAAAAATAAATTACATATAAAAAATGTTCTTATTACAATAGAGTTTTTATTTTATGGTTATGTTAACTTATTTCTCATCTTTTTCAGCTGTACATCTGCATCATATCAATCCATGCACTGTATTTAGCAATCTCCCACTTCATATTCTGTGTAGGCAAAGACTGGAAGTGTGAGTAAAAATGTTAATAATCATTAAGATCAATATGTATTAAATTTAGTCGTCATTTGAACTAGTATTTGTGAGTGTGAATTCGTCTTTATGAGGTTGACAAATGAGTTTGCTTTTATTTTGTATGTGTGCTTTTATTTTGTATGTGTGTTCAAACTGTTTAGTTCAGTTAGGTAGGTCTTGTTATTTTTTTTTCTTTGCCTTTTTAGGACAAATTTGTAGTGCCAAAAAATACTTGGTATTCGCTTTATCAGTCACTCCTGGCTTATCAAAGACACAAAGCTTCGTTCGGATTTATTGTGAATATCAATCACAGGGAGAACATTTTAGGATTCTTTTATCTTTTATTTCAGCATGCTCAGGAATGTCGCCTCCACTGACAACAATTCTCCTAATCTTTCTGATCTTTGAGGGATTGCTGTTTGGGATATTCACAGGCATCATGTTTGGAACCCAAATGTCTGCTGTCTGCACTGATGAGACTGTGAGTCTAGAGTGGTTATACTTTAATTGAAACTAGATGGGAACATCAAAAACGCTCTCTTGGTTAACTTCATTGCCCTGTAAAAGGCTCTTAGAGAGATTTTGGAGATGTTAAATGAGTAAGAACAATTCAGTTACATTAATTTAACACCTATGTAAAAAAAAAAAAAACTGTTGTAATAAGCACAGGTATGCACTGTGTCCTTCTTTGGTCCTCTCAATTTTATTTTTTTTTATGGCCAATAACATTCTAAATATAGAAACTTCTACTTTAAAAAAAAAATTCTTAAGGATATTGCAAGAAATTACCAAACTTAGATGAAAATGACTGATGTTAACAAATGACTAGATTATTACGTTCCCAAATCTATATTAATACATTTATTCTATGTCAGTGGTAAGGGACATAAAGGGTGTTAATCACTGCAGAACTATAAGTAGAAGTTAACTCCATTTTAATAATTAATTTTTTTGTGTGTCTTTTTTTTTGTTTCTATAAAAGAATTATTTTTAAGAACTCTCGTAATGCAGCTTTTTTTTTTTTTTTGCAAAATTACCTTAAATATTATGTAGGAAGATTTTATTGATGTATCAGATTATCTTATATTCCTTGAGATTTCTTAGAATGGAATCTTTTTAGAGCCAAATTATCTTCATAGCATCTTTCAATAAAATTTTATTTTGTCTCATATTCATAAGAGTTTCAGAGTATCAGACAATGTTCTCCAACTTCTGCCAAAGAAGAAAAAGATGTGGGAATTTTTTTTTTCTTGCAGGGAATCGAGCAGCTGAAAAAAGAGTCCAGGGAGAGAAGGTCTCGCTGGTTGAGTATGAAAGCTGTATTTGGTCATCCATTCTCTATTCATTGGTTTTCTCCCTTTGCAACTCCAAGATTCCTCACCTCAGAAAAGATATACCACTCTGTATGACAGAAAAATAAGTTCCATTTGAATAAATTCCTAATATGTTCCTAATATCTGCCTTAATAGGAACTAAGGGATAACATGAAACTCAAATGCAAAATCAGATCTTTTAAAAGTTAGATAAAAACGACGTAGACTTCAAGTGAAATTACATATTGAGTTTTAACACGATATCACTGACATAAGCTTTTTGATATGTTTTGTGAAATACCTAGACTCCTGACTATGGTTCTTTACAATGCCATAAAAGCCATCTCTTGGTTTATCTTGTAATCAATTTCTGGCAGCAAGTGTGAAAACGAAGCACAGAAAGTTTTATCAGCTTCTCATTTGGAAAATCACTGTGCTCTTTGAAATAGCTTTAGTCTGATTGATTTAGTAAAATAATTTTGTATTAGCTCCATTTAAAGTGTTTAATTAGCATTCCCATAAGTCTTAGTTTTTTAACACAGCTCATTTTTCAAGTGATAGTATAAGTTTTTTTTTATTAGAAAGTGATATTTCATATTTCATATTCTCTATTTTGAAATTCATGTTTCATATTACCCCCTTATTTAATATGGGAAGCAGGCCCATCTTCATGTATGTGAATGTATAAACAAAATTGTCTCTTAATTTTATTAAAAATTGTTTTTTTTTATTTGTCTGACTATTTTGCATTACATGCAATGAACTTGATGTGGTAAGCCCTAAACATAAGTCAGCTTTGGTTTTAAATACTGCTTGTAAATCATATTTATCTTCCTTATTCATGAAGATATGAAAGTGAATTTATTAACTTAAGAAAGAAACGAAAACTGAAGTCAATGTAGGCTATTTTGCACTGTTGACACATTTCTGGGTAAGTTGTGAGGTAGGACTTGAGTATTAGCCAGTTTCTTTTACATGCTGCTGGTAAATTAGATTTTTCTTCCTTATTCATGAAAAAGTGAAAGTTTGTTTATTTACTTAAGAAATAAAAAAAAGTTATTGGTCAATGTAGGTTGCTTTTCATAGATGATACATTTTTGGGATAATCAGATATAGTCAAAAAGAGTTTCTTTCACTAGCCTATGCAGATATTTTTTTAAATTTCTTTTATATATGTGGATGTTTGGCAGAGACATTATTTGGGGGCAGACCAGTGGCAGTCAGAAAATTCCAAATTATTTCCTAAAAAATGAAAAATTTATTGCCAGCTCAAAAAAAAAAAACTTGTTTTCTACCGTACCTTCAACTTAATGGTAGGAAATTTATGTCCCTTTCTCACTGGTGAGTAAAATCTGTGAGCCTATACCATCCTGAAAGTTGGTAATGATAAAATTATTGAAGTCCAGTGTTGAAATTAATAACTTCAAAGGTGCAAAAGCATTTCTTTTTTTACATTTTTTTACATTTATTATTAATCAGAACTTCATTGTTTTTCTTTTTTTCCTCTTTTAAAAAAAAAAAAAGCAAAATACCACATAGATTAAAACGAAAAAACAAAGAGAAAAATGTGTGTGTACCTATAGATTTGGTTGCTTATTTGTCCAAACACTAATGATCAGCAAAGAAAGATTTATTTTTTTTTTAATTTTTATTCTATTAATTTATGGAATATAATTTTAGAAATTTAGACATCATCAAGCTTTTTCTGAATGTGTTTTTCTTTGGGTGAAATGTTCTCAAATTTAATTAAAAAAAAAAAAAGGAATGTATCATCTTTGTTTTTACAAAGCTGTGGGCAAAGGGGCAAGTGTGTCATGTGTCTAGTTCAAAGATCTTTCAATTTTTAAAGGCTGATATTTAGAAAATTAAATGTTTTCTTTTTTCAACTGTGGAGGAATACAAATTTCATGAACTTGTAATAATTCTTTTATAAAATAATTTTTAAAATAATTGTAGAAATCAATGGCGGATCATTAGGATTGATCAGTGATCATATAGACCTAGCCTGTTTTTATTCCTTGGTGCTTATTGTTTTTTTACGTCTTTTTTGGTTTTTAAGATATAACTTTGAATGCAACTTATATGCCTGTGTTGATTTTAGAGTTATTATAAGGTAGTGGAATTATATTTGTTAATATCTATAGAATCTGCTCTGCTTTACAATTGACTAAAATATGATATCAAATCATTTTATACAGTAACATGGAGACTTAAATATGCAGCCAAATTATGCTTCTCAATATTAATATTTTTCGAGATTGGGCTGATTGAAATAAGTTTCCAGAAAGGTTTGATTTCAGAGGAAATTAGTTTTTGTCTTGTTGTAACCATGGGATATTGACTTTGGTGGGAATTGAGAAAAATACACAATATTTTGAGAAACTTTACTTAATGCTGGGAATGAATTAGACATAAATTTGTGAGTAAGGCAGGGGCATAAACATTTTTGGTGAACCGTCTTGATTGATCTTTTTTTTTTCTTTTTGATTATTTATTTATAATTTTTAGTGACTACCTCTCTAAGGTGATCCAATTGTGATGAAATAGATGAAAAAGAGGCCCAAATGACAATGAAAGTTTGGTATATATTTTATTCTGTACATATATTTATAATTTTCCTTGTATTGATTTTTTAGTTGAAAAAAATATTATGAATTGTTTTTTGAGTGTTAGGTTTTCAATTGATTCTTAATTGTATGACTGTGTTTTGCTCTTAAGTCTGAAATTGTATTCTATTATGCATAGTCTTGTTTGCTTGTGTCAAGCTATTTGAGAACTGCTTATTCAGAGGGAAATGTGGAAAAACTGGGACTTAATGATGATAGAAATTTAAAAAAAAACTATAACCTTAAACCAGTTTGAGTTATTACCAAATTTGATCTATCCATCGTGTTTAGGCACAGAATGCATTTTTTCAGATCGCTTAATCTAAGATATGATTGTTATATAAAACTTTCTGTCTCTCTATATTTTGTTTTTAAACAACTTGAACATCAGTTATTAAATGGTTTTTTTTTATGCTTAATGTTGTCATATTAGAATAAGGGTAAATTGGCTTTGTTTCTTTGTCTTTTAACTAAGTGCATCAGTATTGTCCACTCTAATCTTTAAAAATTATCGGTTTTACTGTGAATGTGAGGTAAGGCATTTCGAGAGATGTACAAATTACATGATCAAGAAACTAAAACCTTTATGTTGATAAGAGATACATGATAAAATTATTGTCACCTTTCTTCGGATTTTCATGTCCAGCTTATATTGCCAGATGACTTTAATCTTTGTAATGGAAAGATAATGAAGAAAGCAGGCTTTTTACATATTATGCACAACAGATTTTTTTAAGCTTCAAATTCTTTGAGAAATGATAAAATTCTGGGTTGTTTTAAAATATTTCATCTTTGAAAGCCAAATATCATTTGAAATCAAAATGATTTAACTCTGCTTTACAGATTATATTTCATTTAAACTTCCCAGTTTTTATTCAACTGTAATAAAGTAAAATTTCCAGCTCATTTTCTGATATAGCTTGCTTGGAAAGAATTTGTTTATTTTTATTTTTTTTTTTTTTGTAATATGCTCTTTGTTGACAGCTCATGTTCTTTGCACATTGAGAATACTTAAAAGAATTTTTTAGTGATGGCAGTTTAAAAATTATTTCATCATTCATCAAGCTATGATTTTTTTAAACTGTTGATGCTTGAAATAAAATGACCTATGATCATTTCTGCAGTGTTTTCCCCTTCTAGTTTCCTTCTCATATTTTTCTATTTTTGGAAATCTGTTATGAAATGGAAGAAGAATCAAATTTGGTCCCTATTAATATGTGCTTGTTTGCTCACATCATCATCTTGTATTGAAACATTCAAAACATTTCTGTTGATTCATATCATGCTTCCCGTTTGCATATTTTTGTTAGATTATATTAATAAATAATTATTTCTATTTCTTTTAAAGGTTTCCTTCTTCACTTTTTGTGATTACTTGTTTGACATACTGTGTTGGACTTAATCTCCATTCATTAAATTCAATGGTATTGTTCATTTCTTACACGTTCAAATAATGGTTTTATCAGTTAAAACTAAGATTGTCTTAATTATAGGTGATTGATTTAAAGTAATATGCTATTTGTGTTACTGCAACCAGATAATCTATGACCAACCAGGCTGAACAAGTCTTGATTATTGGTGGCAGTAAAGAAAAAAAGTGCTAAAGATGAAATTTGTTTGAAAGGCAAACTTTTTTCTTACATGCAGTCCATTTAACATGTGTATTAAGTTGAAAATTTCATGGATCTATCAGAATTCATTTAGAAGATATCATTCAAGAAGAATATATACTTTTGAAAACCAGTACTGTCTTTCCACACTTGGTGGTTGCAAAACTAAAAGTTGTTTATTATTTTCGCCTTAAATTTTAAGTTACGCTGTTTGTTCAAGGTAAATCTGTATATGCTGTATTATTTAATTTCTCTAACATACAAATTTAATCAAAGAATCAAGCAGAACCAGAAAATTAATCAAACCACAATTTAAGTTTTACTCGTATTTGGGAAAAAACACGATTTTTCTTTTCATCGTTGTCCATATCACAGATGGCAGAATATTTTATACTGCATCACAATCAAAACTTAAAACAGCTTTTTATTAGACTCAAGTTTTAACATTTTACCCACTTGCCATTGAGAAAAACATTGAAGGGACAAAGTTCACAATTGACACTAATGCAACTTTTTGAAAGACCTAATACATGTATATGAGAATGAATAGAGAAAAAAATAGAAGCTGCTGTCGTCTTAATTCTTTATTTTATTTCTCAAAAAAGAAGTTGAATGAGCATATTTTGCTTTTATATTTTCATCACATTAACCCTTTTGGAGGTACAGCAAGTATCACTGTATGATATACTTAAAAGTCCTAAAAATACACGAACTAAAAATTTGGAAATAGATTTTGTAATTGAAAAAGATAAGTATGATTGAGGGAAAAAAATTGAAGGATTTGTACTTATTAAACAAAGTGAATTACACAAGACATATAAAAGGTGTACTGACAATACATGTAGTTGATACTATGATTTCCAGCGAAAATTTCTTCACGCACCCAAGGTGTCTCAAACTTGTTGCATCTTTTCATCTTTTCCTCAGAGGGTTAGAAATACATGTACACTTTTATGGGATGCCTGCATATATAACTCATTCAGCAAATTACAGGTATGATATGTGTCTGATAGGCTCTGACTTTTTCATGGATGCTTGGGAAGTACACTGAAATAAAACTTCATTTTATGGCTGTTGTAATTAAATTTCCAAACGCAGCCAAGTCAGAGTTCAAAGCCAAATTTTCTAGTTCGGAAGACAAGTAGTGCAGTGTCTATTACTAAAGTGCATCAAGCAAAGTAAAATTACTACTGACTGCAGGTTTTTTATCTTGTTTTTTTTTTTTCAACTTATGTTTTTAAGGAATTTTATATACATGGGTGCAAGACCTTCAGCTTGGGCCGGCAAGCCAGCAAATTAAGGGCAGCCGGATGTCTTTTCTGGCCGATTTGTTTGTTACATGCATTTTGCTGGATTATTTTATTCAATCATATTCACTAAATGCGACGATCAGTTTCCTTTCTTGACATTTTACTGTTTGATTCTCTACACGCTTGACAGTAGCTAGACGCTTCTGATGAAGGAAAGAGCTGTACCAAGCCATGGGTAGAGTTCTTTTATGGAAATATATGCCATGTAAGCTGACTGAGTATTCGTAGAAAGCTACCATCTTACTTTTTGTAGCAATAAGTGTAAAGCAGATAACCAAGAGCGATTTTTACAGAGAAACATACTTTCTGTCCGATGTGTATGAAAATTTTATTAAACTAGTATGCCATTGCAATTTATAGTAAATTTTTAATTGTAATAAATAAATGTGTTCTTGTCGAATCAAACTGTATAAGGATTAATAGATGGTGCAGATCGAATATTTTGTGAGGATTGACAGAATTATATCTCACAACTGAAATGGCGCTACAAAAACCGAATGAGTAGGTGTGCATTATTTATACAGAAAAACTAAAAGGTGACGTAAATCTTTTAAGCAGGTTCGACTTTTTAGGCTTTGTTTTCCATAAATTCCTGCGATCAAAGAATGCGTGGCAGTAATATAACTTTATCTCATGATCTTAACACAACAGCTGTACACCAAGAGTATAAACATCTATGCTTCATACAGCATTATAACTGTTTTATTCGTGTTCATATCTACAACATGACCAAGAAGACAAATCCAATCAGAGAGCAAGGTTGGCATTGTTTTTTATCAATTATTTCAAAAGTCAGGATAAAATGTTTGAGAACTGACAGGTTTATATTATACATGTACTTCTCAAATATTTTATAGCTGTACACAAACAGTATCAACATTAAGGAGATATAAATCCAATCAGAAGTCTAGGTGGGTTCGACTTTTGTAGCATTGTTTTCCACCTATTCCTACAAGATGGTACAGGTTGAGGATTAGCATGATTATATTTTGAAAGGAATGTTAAGTCTACAAGTTTCAAATGTAGATAATTTAAATCCGAATCGAATGTAAAGAGAGAAGAAGACATAATTAGGAAAGATACACGAGACGTCATGATTTCCTGAAGACGATCTAAATCTCGATGTTCAAGCTGTGAGTTGAAAAGGATCTCTTTTCTGCGACCATTACAAACATTTGGTCGCAGTATTTATTTTAGGAAAGAAAAGGGTACCACATTTTGGTCTATCGGAGCACTGCGATGATGACGCTGTATCTACAAAGCAATCCTCGCGTGCTGGGTAACCCAAATAGGGATCGCACAGAAGCACTGGCAAGCACTTCGGCATGTACCAGGTTTTTTCGTAATTTTCCGAATACATCATAACTGTTTTTGGTCAAAGGAAGAGGAAACTTTATGTCTCATTTGTTGTAAAAATTAGTGTTTTAGTGGGACATTGTGTAGAAAAGTTTCCTTTCTGTCTATCCATCTATTTATCTTTTTTTTTTTCTTCTGATACCTCTGATTGCCTATCTCTTTATATATTTACCTATCTACTTGACTATAAATATAGGTGTGACTGTGAGTCTACTTGGATCCTTTTGTGCATTTGAAAGAAGACTATATTATTGCTTCGCAGTCCTCACAGAGGCTGAAAGTTGGTTGCTTGTTTTGTTTGTTTATTTTTTCATAACCAAGTAATTCTCAGTCATGACACAAATTTACGAACTGTTAAACTTTGGACCCCTACATAGCTGGCATGTGATGATGTAGCGATGAGCACGAGACTGTAACATGAGATGAAACGTTATTATATGTTACATACATAAATTATTCATTTGTTACCATATCCATTTAGGAGAAACCAGAATTCTGTCACTTCGAAAGTCATACAAGTTCTAGATAAAAATGCTTTTTTTTTTTAGTCCATTTAAATCAGTAATCCTTAAAGGGCTTAGAGGGGGCCTTGTCAATGAAACGTTGGAACTATCAGGAAAAACCATTGCCTGATTGAGGGTCCGATTAAACTGAGAGAAAATGACAAGCAAGTAGTCTCTTAAGCACAACTAAGTTTGGGGGTTTTCTCAAAAATAAACAAGGTAATAGCAGGCGTGTAAAAGTAGTTAACATTTCTATCCATCACATTGCATGAATGTCGCCCTCCACCCCCATCCCCCCACCCCCAAATAAAAAAAGAACTGAAGCTACTTTATTATTGATTTTGTTTCTTAGTTTTGTTGTTGTTGTTGTTGTTGTTGTTGTTTTTTGTTTCTATTAGGGAGACAAAAATCACACCAAAAGCTTGGAGGCCCATAGGAGCCGGTGTTTATCCTGTTTTCCTGTTTTCAGTAGCGTTCAGAGTCCTCATGGCATGCGTTTAGTGCTAGTGCACTGGATAGTGAGTCTAAAGTCTCGTCTTTATACACCAAGCTGAAATTATTTCCCTGTTCACGCGAAATAGGGTGATGAAAATTTTGTCAAGTGCTCTTCCCAATAAAATCATCAAGTCGCATTTAGTTTGTAGCAGGATTGGAATCATAGACCTCCTGGCTCCCAGTCTGAAGACCTATGACCGGCGTCACTGAGATAACTCGTGTATTGACCAATATGACATACTGTCGACCTCGTGAGATTCTCTCAGTGATTTTTTAAACTTTACAGGATTGCAATGCGTCTGTCTCCAATCTGCCGTTTTTTCTTATCATCATCATCATCATCACTATTGTTCCCACTGCTGCTGCTACTACTACTACTACTACTACTACTACTACTACTACTACTACTACTACTACTACTACTACTACTACTACTACTACTACTACTACTGCTGCTGCTACTACTATTACTACTACTACTGCTGCTACTACTACTACTACTACTACTGCTGCTGCTGCTGCTGCTACTACTACTACTACTACTACTACTACTACTACTACTACAACTATTATGCTGCTGCTGTTGCTACTACTATTACAACTACTAACACTACAACTACGATGACTACTACTTCTACTAGTACCACTACTACTATTACAACTATTACTACTACTGCTAATGATGCTGCTGATGCTACCACCGCTGCTGCTGGTAATGCTATAATTACCACCACCACTACAACTAGCTCTTCTACTACTGCTTCTGCTGCTGCCGCTGCAGCTTTTTTTTTAAGTAGCTTAGTTGCTCCTATTTGTGTCTTGAATGCTTGATAATTGTATTTTAGTAAGCACTGGCCCATATCAAATTAATTTCATTCAATTCATTTAATACCTTCAATGACGATTTGCTAATTTTTTATACATTTATTTCTTTCGATCTCTATTTTTGTGACCTTATCTTCCGATACTAATGTTCTTCAATTCATGTCTTCATTGCTCTTTTTCGTTTTAGATGAATTGAAATTAACAAGCTTTTTTTACTCTTTTAAAATATCCCTTCTATTTATTACCGAGCTCTATTTAAGTGGACTTGTAATTTTTTTCATACGATTTATGAAATATTTCCTGAATGTTAATTTGGATGCGTTAAGTTTTTTGTTAATTTGAATTCAGTCTTACACATCTTTCATAGGTGTTTCTCAATAAAAGTAAGCAAATACCTGAAGTCAGGGAGTGAAAGGTGACAAATCAGCGCCAATGACGGACCACTCTACGCTCGCTACAATTGCTTGGTACCGATAAATACCAGCACAAACCAGCACGATTCTGATAATCTCGTGATTGGACCGCGCGCACTTAATTAATTTTGTCCTTACCGTTACTTGAGACGTGCACATACTAACTAGCACAAGCCACTAACGCACGGAGTACCAAATGATAGCCGCGGTTATGATGTCAATAAGTGCATCTTACAGCATAATCAACTCATTTTCCCTCTTGCCCAAGCCAGGCCAAACTATGGCAGGGTAAGAAGGTTTCCATGTAGGAGATTGACATAGATTTCCTCATACTAAGGCTCTTCGTTTTAGTACAGTTGTCATGGCTTTTGGCCTATTGGTAACTCAATCTGCTCACTGGATGATAAGTGCTCGCTAGATATTCCCTGTTCATACTTAAAGTATGTTATCAGTATACAGACTTACTTGCGGATATTGCCTCCGCTTGTAAAGGAAGAGAAAGAAAAAAAAACTATTTTTATATATATTCATAGCAAAAGAGAGAGTTGACCATGTCACACATCAAGGTAAATTAGTATGGTTCAGAAATTTTTCTTGAAGACTCACGGCTTTATCTTGCATTGTGACCTTTGTCCTTTTCTTTGTCATAAACAAGGGAAATGTAATGGATGAGGGTATAAGATCTACTGACTGAACATTTTTTTTCTTTTGGCATAAGGGATTAGAGAGAACAAGAAAAGAGGGAAATGGAGCGAGGACAAAATAATATTGAGACAAACTGAAAAGATAATTCTTTTGAAAAGCATCTGGATTTAAGTCTTCCTAAAGAGCACAGGTAAAAATCAAAGTTAGATAACCACACAACAGCGCCGGTTTTTTTTTTACAATTAACATTATTATTGTTATTATTGTTGTTATTATTATTATTATTATTATTATTATTATTATTATTATTATTATTATTATTATTATTATTATTATTATTATTATTATTATTATTATTATTATTATTATTATTATTATTATTATTATTATTATTATTATTATTATTATTATTATTATTGTTATTGTTGTTGTTGTTGTTATTATTGTTGTTGTTATTGTTATTATTATTATTATTATTATTATTATTATTATTATTATTATTATTATTATTATTATTATTATTATTATTCACTTCAATTATTATTATTATTATTCACTTCAATTGTCTAGTGTACTGGTTTCAGGAAAGATATTTCGGATGTACAATTATACATTCTTCAATTTTAAATCTATATTTTTGTACAACTTCTAAGATTTTGATAACGAAAATCATCATACGTAGAGATACCTAGATTTACGGTAGTAATGGTATATGTATTACATTTTTATCAACATAATTTTGATGCAATAATTCTTTAAAAAATAATACAGCGGGTAGATTTTTTTAATAATTCAGATTGCTCGATATTCACTTTTTTAAGATACATAAAGTTCTATATATTAATTCAAGGAACTTAAACACAAACACTCTTACAGGAATATTATGTGAACAGTAAAACTATGCCACTGAATCTTGTTATAGTAGCGATTAGATCCTCTATATATTATTAAAAGACACTACATACTGCGTGGTCAAATTATGAACTGACTCTTCATTGTCTTATCACATCCTCTAATTTTTGCAGCTGACTTGAACCGCAGCTTTGAGTGTAAGAGCCAGCTTTTGTATAAACTTCGAATTAGTTTTGTTTTAGTTTTGTCAGTGACTTTAGTTTTTACAATTTCTTTTTTTTTTTTTTAAGAATTCATTCCAGTCGTTAATAATACGTATATTTTGCATAGATTTATTATTAGCTTAAAATATTCTAGAGAGAGGAAAACAATTGCTTAAGACTTCCCCAAACAAAAGTTGAGTGAGGCTTAGCGGTTTGTACAAAATTTAGAATAGAACTTGCGATGAAGTTTTAGCTTTTTAGGAGTTGTAGAGTCAAAAGCTCTTTATAATAATACAGTGAACTATCCACATTAACGATATTTGTTTGCGGATGGGTGTGTTACACAGAAATATTAATGTGTAGAAAATTACAAATAATGCTGTCTCTAGAAATTGTTCTACAACCTTAATTTCGAAAGATTTTCAGTATTATATCCGAAAAAAAAGATGTAATGGTACTCAGCAATTTAAACGATAGGAACCTTTGCATTTAGGTCGATATAAGAATCATTTTTATTTTCATTTGTATTCATAACTGGGAAAAAAAGTTCAAAGGAAACCTGTCATTCAAATCACGCAAATTGATAACAGGGCAATAAAAGATTACGTTTTCTAACACGTTTGAAAAGGACATCTACGATTTGAATGATCTGAAGGTAGGTAAAACATAATATATGAAAATAAACCGTTTGCATTATTGAACATTGAACAAATGGATATCTTCTTGATTTCTAAATTTATAGCAATACTCAATGTTCACTGTTTAAACTAATCTAACGACGGATACATAATGATGTGAAAATAATCATTACTATCCCTGGAAAGTTTACCAAAGAGTAAGTTTAAAGTATTAAATAAATTAACGACTAATTTGTAGAAGAAAAGATTTTATATTTTAACGATTATTTGTATGTTGTCCAATTCTCAGATGCCAAAACACACACTCGATAAATTGTTCAGAATCAGTATCTAAGCGTTTTTAAGGACCTGATGCGTGTTATAAAGTCAACCGATGATTCAGCCATATCTGAGACTGGCACAATTTTTAAAAACTAACGTATTTTTATTTCTTCTTAGATTGTAACAGAGCTGACAGCCATGATTAGACTACGGCAGGTTACCATAAAATTGCTGTTACAGCTTTTTATCTTTACAAGTAAGTGTAGGAATAAACAAGACGTCGATGATAGTAATTCCATAAAAGTCATGGGAATGTGCAATGCAACATGATCATGAAAGCCAAAGTCTACAAAATGTCAGTAAATAATTAAACAATATCATATTTGAATAGATAAGTTTATCTAAGGAGATAGGAAAAAAGATTTAATACTAAAAACAAAAAAAAAAACCGACATATTTGGCTAGAATGTCTTTCTCTCTATTTTCTTCTAGCTCCCTAATTAGAGGGGAAAAAATAAAAACTCACGCATACATTAATACAGCATTTTCCTTCTCCTATCCCAGATTTTACCATCTGCCATCTTTTAGCTGGAGCCATTCCACGCCCTCACTCTATCCACAAGCGGAACATCTTCCAGCTTTGCAATTTGGTATATGTGCACACCAACCGTGGTTGTTACAATTACTACAGCTACGGCTGCTTCTGCGGTCTGGGCAACGCCGAGAGCCAAACTCTGGACGCCACTGATGAGTACGGTCGAAACTGATGAGTCGAGTATAAAATTACATTCTAAGAACAGGATAAAAATAGTCGAGTCTCTAGTTCATTCATGAAAATATACATTCTCTCAATTCCTGCAGTTTAACCGTGCTTGTCAAAAAGATTTAAAAAAAAAAAAAAAAGCTTTTCGGACCACGAATTTCATTGTGGCCAGAAAAAAAAACGCTTTTTTGTATTATTATGAAGAACTTTTTTTACCTATAAATAAAAATTAAAAAAATTTACATAACCAAAAACTATTGAAGATTATATTATAACATACTGGTCCAAAATTCATATTCCCATAGCATTTCCTGTACGATGCATCACGATGCAAGAAGTTTAGTTTTTAATGTTTTGTTTAGTCTTTCTTATCTGATTGTTAGCTTCATCAGAAAATTAACATGTCTTTCGTATGATCTTATGGTCCAGCGCACCCTATACTTCCTTGGAATATCCATTAGTGATGAGAGAGAGAGAGATAGAGAGAGAGAGATAGATAGATAGATAGAGAGAGAGAGAGAGATAGATAGATAGAGAGAGAGAGAGAGAGAGAGAGAGAGATAGATAGATAGAGAGAGAGAGAGAGAGAGAGAGAACCTGCGGAGATTTCTCCGCTGCTCCCTTCTTTCATTAATACTATCTTTCACATAAACTTCTTCCTATAGTTGCTGCCGCATCCACGACCAGTGCTACGGTGATCTCAGCTGCTTTTGGTTTTATTTCCCGCAGCTTGTCACTTACAACTTCGAGTGTGCAGGAGACACATGCGAATGTACAGGTTTGAATGGTCATGTAGATTGGCACCCTTTTATCAATGTTTAAGATGACATCGCGACCGGCCTCGCCCAAAGCATTCTGCACGACATGGCTGTATTAAAGCAATAGACTATAGGCTAACTTAATGTCTGAATATTGCAAAAAATATTCGACAAGCAAGATTCGATGCATCGCAATAATAAATAAAAGTTTCCTCACAATTTTATTGTATCGATTATAGAATGATTTGAAATAAGATATTACTTTACGGCTGAGTTCAGATCTGGTTTTGTGAAAAGTCTAACATTCTTTCCATCTCAAGAAGTAGCTGTGTAAAGTCTAAATTGTAAAGACATCGCTTTGATGAGGAAATAATCATGGAAAAAAACTTAAATCATAATTATATTTATCATTCTTTAAAAATTCACTGAGAGTACACATTTGAGAAAATCGCCCACTGCAACATTAATGTCTTTGTCTAACAATCATTGATGAATTTTCTTCCAGATTCTAAGTTTTATTCTCCTTGTTCCTACGAAATCTGCCAGTGTGATCTACAGTTTGCCCAATGTTTAAGAAACGCAAGTTTCAACCATGAATTCAGTGGCTACAACTGGCAAAACTGCGAATAGATTCCCATTAGACGACGGCGCTTCCTGGGTCGAAAACGGAGAAAAAGTGCCATAACTCAATGGCGCGAATATTTTTTGCAAGAATAGATATTTATTATGAAATTCAAATATCAGATTTCGTTCAGTTGTTCTTTTTTTGCTTACTACGTACTAAGAAATTGCTCCTCAAGCGTCTCTGTCTGTCGTTCTGTCTCTGACTCAGTCTCTGTCTGTCTGTCTCAGTTTGTCTGTCTGTCTATCTCTGTCTTTGTCTCTGTCTCTGTCTGTCTCTCTCTCTCTCTCTCTCTCTCTCTCTCTCTCTCTCTCTCTCTCTCTCTCTCTCTCTTCCTCTTATCTTCACAAACTCATAATGTAAGAACCAAAACAAACAAAAAAACAGTTACAGTACAGACACAAAATATCTAAAGATCTGGGAAGACTCCGTGATATAGTGTAGAAAAGGTATAAGATATAGTAAACAACTTAGAGAACTGCGGGACGAAATTAAGAACTCATTTTGTACCTCAGTTAAATATTGTGAAGGTCAAACGTATTCATAGTTTGAATCGTTTCTTATTTCGTTCCAGTTTTTTAAGTAATGTGTTGGTTCTGTAATAAACCACAAACATACGCACCGTTTCTCTCTCATAATTAACGTTTGTTGCTTTTTCATCTATTTTTTTTTTCTTTAATGTTAAGATGTATTTTGCTTCCTAGACTTTCTTAATCCCAAACTGGCCTAATCAAAAACATAGACGATGACTCTTTTTTTCATCTGTACCTGCAATAGCTTATGGTAATCTAGAACTAAACAATCTATTATGTCAAATTCAAAAAGATTTTTTTCAAGATACTTCATGTTTAGAGATTTTCAAATAGTTCTGATTTTGAAAAAAAAATTTAACAACTGCTTATATTTCTGTAGTGAATAAGTTGTAGCAGCAGCAGAAGAAGTAGCAGTAAATGATGTAATAGTGGTCTTTGTTGGTTTGTTTTCATTCTTTTGGTTGATATTGTAGTAGTA